>JAPQLA010000012.1:28202616-28235306 GCA_029822935.1 Naso vlamingii | reverse complement strand
TTTGTAAAGTGTCATGAGATAACATTTGTTGTGATATGGCACTATATAAATAAAATTGACTTGACTTGACTTGACTTCATCTTACACAGTGTGTCATAATTGACAACAACCAAGGCTGCATCTAGGACGCCTCACAACCTCACAACAGAGAGACTAGCGTTTGATTTTTTGTTTACCTCCCACAACAGCTTGCCAGTAGTAGTAGTCAGTGGCGAGCGCTGGTGAAGTCATGAACTGCAAACAATGATTGATCAGGGAGCAACATGCAGTCTGTCATGCCTCTTGGCCACAATGTGGCAAGAATTTATGACTCTGTAATAATCTAATCTGACACAGTGAACGTTTTACAGAAGTAACAGACAAAAATATCTTGTAGTCTGCCGCGGCATTATGTAGCCGTCTGTAAGACTCAATTTTTTATTTTGATTTTTTTTTTTCTAAATTGCCACAGGTTTTTTCATTGTTATGGGATTTTTTGTTGTTTCTGTTTTTGCTTTTCACAAGGATGTTATTTTGTGGCAGTCATAATCAAAATGTAATTTGTGACTATCACAGTGAAAAAACATCTATACATTTTGACCTGTATGGCTCAAACGATAATGAAACAACTCTTCATTTTGGTGGTACTGGCTAATAAACTGACACAAAAATTAGGTTTTGAAATGTAAATGAAATGTTTTGGGTGACTAACTACCTTTTGCAAACATGCAATAGAGTTTTGACGAACCATGAAACTGGTGTGAAAATTTCACTTACAGTTCAGATAATGTTAAGACTGTTTAGAAAAATGAGCCAAAAGGATTGAGAAAAACTGTAAATGCTTTAAGCATTCACACAGTCTGTTTTTTTTCTGATCTCCCTGCATCTGACGGCTGAATTATACATTAGTTTGCTCCTTGTATCTAAAATATGCCGCTCTGCTGCCACTAGAGTGCTCAGTCCATGTTTGTGGTTGGTCACATGCTGCAAATACCGCCTCTTCTATGAGAAAACGCTCATTCGTAAAATTGAAAAACCTGGCTTAATTTACAAAGTTTATAACCAGTTTCATGTGACCACTTAGTGGGATTGCTTTTTGTTTGGTTTAGTGAAGCCGGGGTAAAGAGATCCAGGGCATGTTGAACTCACTTCATTGTACAGGCTCCTGGTTTGTGTTTAATTTAGATTTTATGCTGACTCATTCTCTAGCTGTGATTTTCTAACTTGTGTTTAAGCTTATTTGTGTTTTGTGGGCATAAATAGAGAGATACTGCTTGACCCCACATCATCAATGAAAAAGTGTGAGAGATTCTCACCAGAAAAATTTCTGTATGACGATTATTTGATATGATGCTATTTGAAGGTCATAAGGGGAAGTAAAGATTTTCATCACACCCCGGAATCACTTGAAATGACCATGATAATCATGGCATCAGGGGTAGGGCCCAACCAATATGGGATTTTTGGGGCCGATGTCAATTTCAATATTTGGGAGAAAGAAAAATTGGATATCCGATATTTATCAGCTGACGTTGTACATATATAATTAATGAATGTGGTTATCAAGTACTTGTGACTAAGACTTGTAACGGAAGCAGGATATCTTACATCTTAAACTTTATTCCAAATTTCAGTGCACTGAAGAGTAAACACTTCACTTATTAGTTATTAAATAACAAGCTGCAAACTACATAGTTACACCACTTTAAATCACTAGTCTAAGCATTTTTTTCCAGCCTTAAAAACAGTTGTAATATCAGTGCATATTGATGAACCACATGCCATAACAATATGTCTGCGACCACCGAATAACGGCTGATAGTGGCGGTCACCAATATATCGGTCGGGCCCTAATCAGGATATAGCAATTCTGTCACACATACATTTCAAAACAATCATTATCTGTGTAAATAAAAAAAATCCCCTGAATGGGAAAGAGGCAGTATTTATTTATTTATTGTATTTATTCACTGCACTGTTTGTCAGCATCAGAGAATTTGAAACCTGAGATGAAAAACAATACACAAAGTCAAGTACAGAGTTTTAGCTTAGTGCGTCTTTAACACACAGAGCAACTTGCCCATGTGTGCCAATGTTCCTTGTAAAATAGCTGTAAACTGGCAATACGTGACTAAATGAGGATACATGTCTTAAAGAAATTACTCTGGTAAGTCAAACTGGCAAAGGAATCTGTTTAGAGCACCTCCATGTTATAATGAAAATATAAAAATCTGATGATAGGCCCATTGAAAACGGATTGCGAGGGAAGCAATATGATATATTCCTGCATTAATATTTTGTCCCACCTCTACTCCATAACACCGGACGGCCAGAATGCATCTGCTGTGATTGAAAAGATATTGTTGTGATTATTGGAGGGCACATCTTGTGCTCTGTTCATACCTTTTCCTGCCGCCGCTTGGTGTTGTTCATGCTGCTCTCCAAATCCTGCAGCAGGTTGTACATCTGCTGGATCTCAGCCTCAGTGTGAGTCACACTCTGCACCATGCTCTGCAGCTCCACCACACGTTCATCTGTTTCTTCCTGAAATCAGTGCCATCACAACATATCTTACAGCTAAATCACAAAACCTGACTGCATCCATCAGACTAACTTCATCTCAAAACAGCAGCTTTTGGAGGAAACCCTGTTTGTGTTTCTACTCACCATGGAGTTCTTGATGTTCTTGACATTCTCCCTCATCTTCTCCATCTGACTCTTCAGCTCCTCTGGAGACTCCACAATCTGAGACTTGAGTTTACTGATGTCTTCCTTCTGATTGCTGACATCCACCTTTAGCTGGGCCTGACAGAGGTTGTGTTATGATCTATGTTTCTATGTTTATTTATTGTAAATAGCCGATTTAATAGCATTTAATGTTCAAAGATATCTCAATTACAATATTATTTAATAAACAGAATTTACAGATTATGCATTAACAAGAGCATGGAGAGAAAAGATGAACAGAGACAACAGTCCTGTGGTCTCTTTACATGTCATGACATGTCTTTACATGGAGTTTTTCTTCTACAGGGACAGCAAAGATACTAAAATATGCCAATATAGATTCAACAAATATATTTATCAGCTCCTTTTCAATATGAAAAAAATAAGACTTTTTATTGACAAAAGCAATGTTTCATTTAAAATCTTTTTTTTTTTTAAATGAAGTCTGGTGCAGTTTTCACTAAAGATAAAGGCCACTGGGACCACAACACTACAAATTACTAAAATACCAAAAATCTGTAACCATGTTTGCATTTTCTTTGCTAACCTTTAAAAGGGCGATGTGGCCTAAAAATACACCCCCCCCCCTTCCCCATACCGTTCATATTTTTTTCATACCATACATTCGATTTTCGATCTTAATTATTATTTTTTTAACTACAAAAGACAAGGGAATTACAAGTTTTTATTTCAAACAAACATGAATTTTGTAATTGGGAATAAAGTGCAAATCTACCTGTAACCAAACTAAACCTTTTTTTTAAAAAAAAGGTTTGATCAACAAAGATGAACCTCCCAATTTGGGATTAATAAAGTGATAGCCTAACTTTTACTAAATTTTAAAAATAAGAGCCCAGAGCTTAGAGAGAGCCATAGGCTATTTACCATCGTTAAAGGGAAAATTGATTTTCATTTTTTAACGTTGTCCAAACAAGTAAATTTGAATTTCAATTTAAAGTTGATTGCCCAGCCCTACTTAAATTCTAAGCTCTGCTCTGTGTGTGTCCAATGGGACACAGGGTCTACTCCAGGCGGTCTACATGTGGACATTGACACAAAACATTTAGTTAATGTGACCCTGTGGACTGACATACATCGTAATTTCAACAGAGCTTCTTGAGGACACGTGGGACATCAGAACAAAGTGTCACATCGTATTGGTCACAAGAAGAATAACATACCAGTTTCTGAGTCTTCTCTGCAATGTTAGTTTTCCACTCAGCGATGCTTTCTTTCTTAGCACTCTGAAAGGAGATGCATTTATTTTATTTGGGAGCACACACAAAAACTTTTATTACTTTGACTATGTAAACACCACCTACCACTGCCTGGGTTACATGTGTGGTGGTGGTGTGCAGCTCAGAGAGAGCAGCTGCCAGCTCATCAGCCTCTGCCTGCTGCTCCGGTGGGATGGTCCTGGACAAGAACAAGAAACATCTGTGTGTGGGCAAAGTGCTACTTTTGTCTCTAAATCACTGATAAGCATCTTTTTACATTATTTTTTCTTGTGATCACAAGAAAATAGTTATTAATATTAATTAGTTTGTTCTCTTGGCATTACATGTGTTTTTCAAATGATCACAAAATAGATTATCATTAATTTATTTGAGTTTAGGGCTGCACCTAAAAAATGACAATTATCAGTTAATCTGTCCAAAGTATGAGTTGTTTTGTATATAAAACATCAAAAAATGGTTAAAAAAAAGGTCTCCATTAAACATTCCCAGGGTTCAAAACCCAGAAATAATGGATTTAAAATTAGCAACAAACATTTAAACATCATGTAAAGAGGCTGGAAGCAGCAATACATTAAACAACAACTAAAACATATATTAATCAAAGACTTACGTCAGCATCTCAATCTTCTTCTCTGCCTCTAAAATGCCTTTGTTGTAAGCCTGCAGCCGGTCCACGTCTGCCCTCTGACAACAGAGAGAGAAACTCATGTAAACTCTGAAACTCAAAACATGCACACTCAAATCTGGATAATGCAACATTCTTGTCAGTGGTAAGAATAAGGAGCTTGTTGTAAAAACAAGTCCTCATCAACTACACCCTGAATGTGCCAGCATGGACTAATGAAACATACAAATTTGGCCTGCTTCTCCAAGATCACGCTCATCCTCTGCTTCCTGAAGCGAAGAAAGTTCATGATGGCACTTAGAACAGTCAAAGTCTTCTGTTTTTCTGAACAGGAAGAACAAGTCCAGCATTCAGGGTTGTCAGTTCAGCAGATGAGCAAATGTGGTATCGTTTTAGCAGAGACGCTGGTCAAAATAACAAATAAATAATCTTACTTGGAGCTAGAAGGTCATTCAGTGAAAAATCGTACACCAAGCACAAGGGCAGAAACTGCCGCCTGAAAGAGATCATAGTATTGTTGAAAAACTAATATTTGCTGTGTATGGAAAAGACAGACATAAAATAATGCTGACACCACGACACCAAATTCTAGACCAAAATTCCAGCTACGACCTTTTAGGTAAGGGTGCTAAATTCAGGAGTTTTTTTTGTTTGGGATTATTTTAGGTTTAGCCCCGTTGATAAAGGTAAGAAAGTCAATACAGCTGAAGCTTTGTGTGTCATCTGCCTCAAGAAAGTTTGGATGAGGAGGGAAACACATCAGACCTTCACCTCGGCATGAAGTGTCATCTGATCCTTCAGCAAGAAACAATTCAAGAATTTTTTCCTCTTTTTATTATTTTATCGATCAGAAGTATTTAAATATATAAGGCATTTCAGACACAAAGCATCATTGGCTAGACAATGTCATACATGCAGCAGTGACTTCTATCGCCAGCAGCCCAGCTTTGACTTTTTTTTTTTTTTTGTAAAGCACATACAATAATGTTGGATACCTAACTAAAGAATATGTACCTAAATAAAATACTCATATTAGACTGCATCCAAAAGACATTAAAAATTTATTCATAATCACTAACATTCTGAATTAAATACATTCTAGAGCTGATAATAGTAGTGGTTAAAGAGTTGCACTTGCACAGTACTAATTTGGCAGGATGCACAGATCAGGTAGCATCAAGCCATTTTGGCAGTGCATTGAGAAATTGTTTTGAGTGTTTTGTGTCATCTGATTGGCCTTTACAAAGACCACCGATCAAACTACTGAGAATGAATATCAGCCAATTCATCTGAGCTTCATATTTCCAGGTGATAAACTAAGGATACCAAAAACAGCCACGCGCTCTGTTCATACGAATCTTTATGGTTTGCTTATGCAGAAATAAATATATCCGTAAACGTGTTATCAGACGTCATCCCATATATTGTGTCAAATTCAGCAGAGGAAGCAAGAAATCTTACATGCGTATGTAGACGCTCATTATAGCAGTTGCCCCCTCTTGATATGCTGGATACTGAATGTTCTCCAAAAGTGGAACCTGTAGGAAAACAAAAGCAAAAACAACAAATAAAAAAAAGGAGACAAAACAACTCTTTCTGTTTCTTAACTCCTAGATAAAGGAAGGACAACAACAAGGTTTATGGCCTTTCTACTGCATAAACATTAACAGGTGTTAAAGGTGACTTTAATGCCAAACAAAAACAATATATGAGACTATGCAAGTTTACATGAAGTGTTCCTACATAAAAAGGTAAAGTAAAGGTACTTTATTGGTCACATATACACAATGTACAGAGAAATTTGTTTTCTGCATTTAACCCGTCCCTGAGGCGCAGTGGGCAGCCACAGTGCAGAGTCTGGGGACAAACTCCAGATTCTAAGCCAGTACCTTGGTCAAGGGCACTGACTGGAGATAGACCTAATGTACATGTTGTGATGTTGGAAACCGGAGCACCCGGAGAAAACCCACGCAGACACGGGGAGAACATGCAAACTCCACACAGAAAGGTCCTGCCCCAGCTCCGAACTGAAACCAGGACCTTCTTGCTCTGAGGCAACAGTGCTAACCACTGCACCATGAACTAGTCTGCAGGCTTGGTTAATGTTACATGTCGTACTTACCATGGAGTGACACTCGGGTCTGAAACGGTACAGGAGATGCAACACTCTCATGTACAACGTTTGAACTGCCTCTGGCTGTAAGAGAGAATGGTTGAGTGCTACATTATCAATCTGCAATTGATCTGATCGTAGAGGATCAATAGCAGAAATACAAACAGGATCTGTAAAACACGAAGGAGCTGGCAGAAGGTTTAGAGCAGAATCTTGCACAAATCCCAAAGTGTGAAAACTGGAGCACATTAAAAGTTGAACTTTACATTTTCAAAACATTTGCTGGTTGAAGCCTCTCAGATGTGATGACTGGCTGATTTTATCGTCCTATCTATTTGTAAAACGGACTGTTGGTTGCAGAAAACCAGCAACTTCAATTAATTGTCCTCGGCTTTGGGAAATAGCTACCACCGTTCACTATTTCCTGACATTTCATAGAAAAAATGTGAATGTGTTAAACAATCAGCAGATTAATAAGTAATGCAAATAGGAATAATTCATAATATTAATAATCTTTAGTTTCAGTCCTAAAAGTGATAGATTTTACTATCACATATGACAAGAGAAGTAGAGAACAATATTATCACAGATGCTGGAATCAGACAATGTGGATTATTTTTACTTAACGCACAAGTGAAACAACAAATCAATTCTAAAAAATATTTGACCATTTAACTGCTGTTAACTGGTTAATGGATCAAACAACTAAATGTTGCTGCTCTGCCTGAATGAGGTAAAACGAGTGGATATCTTGAAGTTACTTCACAGACTTTTGTGGTTCCTTTGCAGAGCTGCAGCAGAGTTACAGAATACAAAATACGGCTTTCAGTCATCTGATTATTTTATCACAATATTTTAGTTGTTGATATTGCTATTGCTTTGACTCAGTTTTCACAACAGATTCAAATTTAATGCCAATGACTAAATTCTGTCCAAGGGCAGCAGCATTTAGAACCATTGCAGTCAGTTTCTAAAACAATGAGTTTTAGTTTAGTTCAGTTTTTTTAAATCCTACTGGCCGTTTTTTATTGCAAAGTAATGAACACATGACTACAATGTTTTGCTGTGGAACAGACTTGAAAAGCTGAAATCTTTGCATTAACGTTAGCTGATCTGTTTACTGGCAAAATGTATGAACTCATCCGTTTCAGGTTTCAAGTTATTTTTTCTACCGTTAACGTTCAAACGTTCGGTCTCTCGCACTGTTGCGACTCTCAGACAAACCGTCTACATTATTCATTCCTTCGATATCATGAGGACGTAATATTTGATCGTGATGGGGTCCAGTGCTCTATTTTTTGTCACCAGACGTAAGCAACACTTCACAGACGCTGACGCTAACGTTACCTTTGGAGTCGGAGTCAGGTCGCTCTTGGTGAAGTGTTTGGCCTCTTGACCGGTCAAAACTTCTGTCCGGTAAAAATTTACAATCGCATCTGCAGGACAAACGGGGAAGGTGTTTTCAGACATCCTCGCGATTTTAGAGGAGGCCAAACACCAGAGACAGACGAGATGCAGAAAAAGGATTTCAGTTCTAGCGGAGATACAAAATTGGCGCCTTAAAACGACTTCCTTGTTGAATTTTCTACGGCGGATCTCATTGGTTATTTTACTCTTCTTCTGTTGTGACAGAGAGGTGATACACAACTCCCTCGCGCCGTCTACCGCATTGACTGTGTAAGTAATAGTAATAGTGAAGTTACCTTTGTGCATTTACATTGACGTCCATCAGAACAGAATCAGAAAGAACAAAGCTCAGACCTTCAGAACAAAAACAGTAATGGTGAACTGCGAGAAATATACGAGGATTTGAAAGTACAAGGATTATAAAGACAAAGCAAACCTCTTTCATCATAGGTTCCAAAATTAAAATTAAAGAATAAATGAAAAAGAGTGAGTCAAGCTGAATCTAATTATTTAATGACGAAAAAACTGAAGACGGGTTTGATCTTTACAGAGTCATATGATGGCAAGTGAATGAAACCTCGATGTTCTCGTTGGCCACACTCCGAAGCAACAGGGGGCGCTAATGTCACACTCCAAATTTTAAATATGAACGTCACACAACAGACAACACGGAAGTCAGCGGTGTGTACCACATACTTGACAGTAGTGAACGCTGTGTGCCTCTAACACCTCTGAATGGTCGCAGCGGGTCTGGGAGGACAACTTTATGTTTCATTTTTTTTAAGTTGACGTTTACTGTGTGAAATGACTGTGTGAAGGGTTACGTCGTTTACTCGTCGTGAAGCTTTGGGATTTGAGCGATGGCAGTGAACTGGGCTGAGAGAATCTCTGCTTTCTGCCACCGTCCGTCTCACTTCCTCTCCGGGACATCAGCTGAGGCTTTTCTGGCAGAGCTGCTGCGCGAGCTCCGAGATGACAGAGCCAGTTACAGTACAAAGGTACAAAAATCCACGAACATTTTATGTTATACTGCTTAGGTATCCACCAAAAAGCTTACAAACCCGGAATCAATTGCTGTGCCTGGTATGAACTGTTTTAATTTCTTAAATACGAGATAACTTTAGTTTAGCCGTTGACGTTTATATTCCTTGGAGATTGCAAAATAAAGGAAGGCAATAAATCATGGATCAACTAAGGTGTGTTGAAGTCAGGAATGTGAAGAATTTAAAATGATTAACTTGTCAATGACAAAACTAAATGAGCAGCATTGTTGATAACTGATTTTAGAATCCTTTTTGTACTTCTCCAGTTGTGTTTAATATAATCATAACTAGAGTACCCATTCCCTAGTGTTGTGAACTCCAATGAATCCATCTCTCTTTCATTTCACTTCCCTCAGGTCCTCCTGCTGTCCCCTCTATGTGAACACACAGCTCTGCTGTGTCTCTCAGACTCAGTGGGTGAAGAGACAGCTCTAGAGCTCACGTCAGTGTTCGTCCAGTGTCCTCCCAAGTGTGTCCAGTTTCGCTGTCACCTCCTACTGGCCCTCACCTCTGTGCTAGTTTGCACTTCCTGTGTGAGCAGCTGTTCCCGTGCATCTCAAGACTTCCTGGAGCTGCTTCTTCAGATAGCCCAGGACACCAGTGACCTCCACAGTGATGGTACTTTTCGCTCATTGAGGGCTGTGGCTTGTGACTGCCTGCGGGAGCTGGAGGCCTGCTCCCCAGGCCTTCTCTCCCAGCGCCTCGAGCTCTTTGGTGGGCTACGGCAGCGAGAAGCCTCCCGGCTCCACCAGGCCTACGCAGGACTTCATACTCTGGTGTTAAGAAATGCTGTGTACAAGCTCACCCAGAAAACTGGAGCTGGTGCTGAGCATCTTAAGGCTCTTGTTGGAGGAGATACATCAGCTTCCATGGAAGCAGAGAAGGACTCAGGTTCAGTGCATAACAGCGACTTAGCCATTCTGTCTCCTCTTATCCTGGGACCCATGGGCACAGTGCCGACCCTCCAGACTGGGCCTGATTGTAAGGAGTTGCGTTCAGTCCTGTCCTCCCTCCTGGAGGAATCTTACCTCCTCACTCCTCTGTGTCAGGCTGCACTACTATATAGACTGATAGAGGTGGTTGCCATGGTACCTGGTGTCCCTCCATCTATTTTTAGAGCTCAGCTTCTGCGACTGCTGGGCACAAGCGAGGTTTGTGACAGATAGAAGAACTAGAAGACTGTGCAGGTTTCTCTCTTGTGTTTTACTCACTCCTTGCCATTCATGAGCAGTTTTTGTTTATGGTACAGTGATTACACCCCAGTTAAGAAAGAAGTTTTCTATATTATCTCACTAGTACTCACAGCGTTGAATATAATTATCGAATTACATACAAAAAAATTGACTTTTTTATGGAAGTGTCTCCCAATACTCAAGACAATACACAGTAAACATTAGGGCTGTGTATTGACAAGAATCTGGTGATACAATATGTATCAGTACAGGGGTTACAATACCATATAGTGCAACACTGTAAGAGAGGCGATATACTGCAAAACAAATTTCAATCTAATTGTAGGAAAACTGTCACAGTATAAAGAACCCACAGCAGTATCCTTAAAATGTGAGTAAAAACCTATTTTACTTTTTTGATGAAATCAGAATATCATAGCAATACTTTTTTTACTCAAATCTTTGCATGTAAACAATTAAAGAAAAATGGACACAGTGTTTCTGAGAATCAATAAAATATCGTAAAACATAATATAATATTTAAGTGTATCGATATTTTCCTACACCCCCAGTACACATTGGCAACAGTTCTTATAAATTATAGAGTGTATCTGCAATTTGAAGTACTTCTGTGACTCTTAGGCGAGTTCTGACACTTGATTCTTTTTTTTTTTTTTTTTTTAACCTACCCCTGGAGTGTTGGATATCAACATAACATCTTTGCAATGTCACACATCCTGCCAGCTCGGTATTTACACACATCCATTCAGCGCTGTTCATACTTAAGCTGCTGGCTCAGAGGCAGAACAACAGTGATCGCTTATTCCATCTTCCTAACTTTTATACAGAACAGTGAGGCAGAATAATGGCACAATATTCCTGTCTTCAATGGGCTGTTAAAAAGAGACTGTTGATTTTCACTGGTGTTATGTAATATTTCCCTTTTTTATTTTCAAAGAGGAAGTCTACACCACAGCACAGCTTTGAGTTAACCTACATAGGTTTGAGATGATGAGAATTCCTGACTTACAGTTAATCCTTGTTTGTTGCCCTCCAGGTTTGCCTCCTTCACGCCACCCTGCTAATGAAGTGTGCATTCACAGACAGCCTGTTCAGTGCGGAAGATGAAGCTTTCATCCTCAAGCGGATGGTCGTGCTCTCCCAGCACCCACTGCTGAGTTCACCTGAGAAGCTTTTCTACATGGACTGCATCCTTCACTTTCCTGAGAACCGGCCAATCAGCTGCAGTGATGGTGACGAGACCCTCCCTGTGCTGCTGACTCCACGGCTAGCTTTGGCTCTTGTGCCCACTGTGTTCAACGACAGCCCCACCATGCTGGCACGCCTCAACCTGCTGTCTCTGGTCTACCTTGAGGAGGAGGAGGGAGAGGAGGGGAGGGGGCTGGCCTACCTCTATGAACACCTCACCTCGCTGCTACACACTGTGGAGAACGGAGGCAGCAGGGAGATTGTTGTTACCTTCTTTAGGGCCACCTTTCTCTTCCTTCTCTACTTCTGTCATGTGGAGCATTATTCCAACAGCCTGATGGAGAAGCTGTGTAAGCTCTACCTCCACCACAGTTACCTGGCTCCACACCTCATCAACCTGTCTGACCAGACCCAGGACAAGCTCACTGAGTCCAGTTGGGCTGTGGGGCTCCTCAGGGCACTCCAGGGAGTCATCACAGAGGCCCCACTCAGCCAGCTCACTTTACAAGACCTCAGCTGGCACCTCAAGATTCTGGCTCGAGTGGCAGAGGAAGGAGAAATCTCTCAGCACAGAACCCTCAGCTTCCTGTCCAGCATCATCACTCCATCTTCCTCTTCTCTGTGCGTGAGTGGTGACTGGCGTCTAGGGAACAGCCTGCTCGGGGTTTGCCGGCGCCTCCTCGTCCATCCTAGCCTGGACTCACTGCTTATGCCTCTGGCTGACATTCTGCAGCATGTCACCTGCCGCTATGGAGACACGGACATCCAGGACCACTCCCGCCTTTACTACACCCTCGTGACCACGCTGTCCCGGGAGAAGCTGAGTGGAGTGTTGGGAGAGGGTTTGACCGAGGGAGGACGAAAGGTCAAGAAGCGGATACTGTCCTGCATCATGGCTGAGGGCGAGGGGCTAACAAGCATGCTAACCATTCATCAGACGGAGAAAGTGATATTCAGACTGACTGAAGCTCATTCTGCACCACGACAAGAAACACCAACTGGAGAAAGTGACCTAAACCAGGATGAGACAGAGAGCTGCCCAGGAGAGGCAGTCGCTGCACTGGAAGTCTACAGAGCTCAGTTTGCCAACCCCAGCTTTGCTTCAGATATCATCCTAAACTACCAGCTGATTCATACTGTAGCTGATGACCCCTGCTTTGATCAACTCTTCAGCATTCACCTCCACTTTAGCCTCACAGACGACCATTATGAAGACCTGAGCGACATCAGTGTCCCATGTCTTTTCAGGGAGAGACCGTCACCCACGGTGAGGCTGAGACTGAAGCCCAGGCAGCCCTACCCCACCACCCTCCGTGCCAGGGCCATCTTCACCACCCCAGACGGGCTCTCCTGGCTCACGGTCCTGCCGGATATTCATGTGGCTTTCCAGCAGGTCTTCATGTCTCCGCCTGCTCCCCTGGCCTGGGGACGAGACTGCAGACAAAGCTTGTTCAAAGGTTTATGGGATGAAATCAGCTCCAAGAGTGTAGAGAAGGACCCTGCAGACTGTGCCACCAGCCTGTTCTGCTGCCAGCTGAAGCAGACATCTCTCATGGCCTTGGTGGAAAAACACTTCTTCTCCTACTTTGTATCAGATCCATCTAATGAAGAGGAGTTTAAGGTGCTTTTCTTCCTCCCACCACAGTCTCACATGCTGCTCAAGATCAGGTCAGAAGAAGATGCTGTGCAGTTTGACATCGCCACTGATAACTGGCAGCTTTTGCCTTACATAGGTTCTTATCTACAGATGATCATGGCCTCACAGGAAGACACCCACAGCTGACTGTGATGCACCTACTGCCTTGTTTTTAATTTTTAAAAAATGCTGTTTTTTAACAAAATGTATGAATTTGTCAGCACTTTACTAACCCAAATTGTACCTAAAATGAAAATACTTGAGAGTAAAATTATAATAAAGTTTCTACACTTAAATAATCTGATTTAATATTACATGAATGTGTACAATTTTGTATTTTGTCATTTATTTGCCAATTACAATCAAAACAATTCACATTTTGTTAATTGCAGTCTATAAATAAAGGACAAAGTGCGTAATAACTTGATGATTGTCACAGGATCTCCTGTAAAGTACCTGACAACTATGGAACAATGTGTTTATACATTCAGGTCCAGAAGTTTTTGGACAGTAACACAATAACTGTAACTGTGTCTCTTTGCACCACAACAGTTGGATGGGAATGAAGCAGTTAAGATGTGATTGAAGAACAGACTTTCAGCTTTAATTTAACAAAAATATAGCTTAAACTGTTTAGAAATTACAGCTTCTTTTTTTTTCTTTTTACATAATTCCCCCATTTCTCAGAGGCCCCAAGTAATTGGACCAACTAACACATTAGCATCTTATCTGTCTGAAATTTTTTTCTGTTTTCAGTATAATTACGACCTCTTTCGTTTGCCTTAACACCTCTTTGGACAGCATTCTGCATTTCAAGGACCAGGTACCAAATGCAAAGAGTTCATGCAGTATTACTGTAGATTCGCCTGAATTAAAGCTGAAAGTCTAAGTTTAAGTCATATTTTGATTATTTCATTTCAAAGCAAATGTTGCAGCATAAAGAGGCAAAATTAAAAAAAAAAAAAAAAAGAAGTTGTCACTGTCCAAATACTGTGATCTTGACTGTTTGGTCTTGTTCTTTTTTACTTTGAAAATTGTTCACAAATAAGCTGTAAGCCAGATCTATAAATTATCAAACACGGAACATCCAAATCTGCAAAATCTCACTTGATGAACCTGGAAAGTTAATGAAAAATTGGCCAAAATTTTGATGTCATGGTAGAGATGGTGAAGGGAATCTCAGATTTCATCTCAAAAACTTAATTTTTGACGACTAATCTATTCTCATATAATTGCAGGTTATGTGAAAGATCATCTTTAAACATCAGGTTCTGACTTATGGAAGAATTAATGTTGTCAAAGTCGCAGACAACTTTTTGTCTAGATGAAGTACACAAATTATCAGACATTTTATGTATAACTGGATTTTTGACAGACTCCACCCTGTTAATACATGCGACCCTGATTATGCCTTAGTGTGAAGTCATCCATGGTTTCTCACCGAGTAGCTCAGGAAGATTGTGATCTGCAGGGCAGAGGCTCCCCAAGACCAGAAACATTTGACATATACATGACATAGACACATTATTTCAAAGATATTTTAAAATTTTATTGAGTTTACATTTATTATGGATCGTGCAGTTCTGCTGATGGAGCCTCATGTATTTGTCATAATGACTGCCAGGAGCAATCATTGACAGATAAAGGGGGAATTGTTTAAAAAAATAATAACGCTTTGCAGAAAATGCTTTTATCATGATTTTTGAGTATTCAGTTACCTTTTTGTGAGAAACATGAATAGAAACAAAAGCTTATTTGTGAACAGGAAAGCCCTCAGGGCAGCTTTAAATTTCATCCTTCAAATGAATGTTGGCGAGGTGACCAAGTAATTGTGGGTGAAACAGGTTCGATAAAGGCCAATAAGCCATGATTTTGAAAATTTTTACTTAGAAGTCCATTCGCACACTTGTCAGAGGAACCCATTTGAAACATTTTAATTTCAGAAAGCATCTGAGAGTTGCGACTGTATACATTCTTTGACAGCAACTACAAACAAAAAGTTGCAGTAATGCAGTAATGGATTTCATGCACTTCAGTGTATGAAATCCACCAAGATGAATGCTTTAAATTCAGAGATTCCAACCCATACTTTGATCTCTTTCAGTTCAACTGATGTCCATTAAGTCATCGTTCACCTGGTGCACTTTTAAAATGGCAGTCCTTTCTTCAGTACAGTTTAGCAGTCCTCTAACCAGTGAGGCCCTTAAAGTTGGGCTCTGCAGAGGATGGTAAGGCTGTCTGCTGGCTGATGAGTTTGTCCATGATGGCGATCTCTGCATCCTTCTTCTCCACCTCGTTTATTGGGGTCCAAGACATGTCATGTTGAAGTTTGAATGCACCGACAAATAAGTGAGGGCAACTTGGACCCCATTCCTTCAGAGAAGACGACAAAGACTGCTATAGTGAAACGTGCAGCACTGAAGTTAAAAGACTGAACTTTGTCCCTTTTATACTGTATATCTGCTTATTAGTTTACAAACCCACGCTTCCAACTGAAAGGGTTTCCGTTCAAGAGGTGAAATGATTTATTATTAGTCTACTGACAGAAAATTATTCATTAACTATTACAACGATCAGTTAATTTTCCAACAAACAAAATGTCCCAAAATAACTTAAAATAATTTAAGGATTTTCGTTGGTTTTGGACTGCAATTTGAAAATTTCATTTTTAAGAAATAATCAGATTTTATTTAATCAGTAGTGGATGCATTTTTAACTTAAAAAAAGCTTTAAAAGAATTGGTTTGGGTTTAGATTTGGAGAAACACATTTAACAGTCATCTTGCTGCAGGACATCTGTGAAAACAACTATTCTGTTGTAGTAAAATTAAAATACAAAAGACAACCCATTTATTCCTTGACCCTTTATAAAGCTCCCTCAGTCAATTACAATCGTCGAACTCTGTGAAATTCAATAAGTCCCGCAGCCACTAGAACAACACAACAGCAGCAATGAGTCAAATCCAACCTAAGCTGCCATGTTTTGGCCGGTTCACTATCAGCCCCCTCTCCTGCATTACATGAACTCTGAACACCTCCAGCTCTTAACATGACACGTGAATTCTTGCAGCTGTCTGTTTGGGCACTGACATTTCAAACATCTCTACAGACTCACCCTGAGGGGATGTTAGGTAACAGGTGCCGTGCTGTCACTATTCAAACCCACACACAGGGTGACATAACTCAAAAGCTGCTTTTGACTTTTAAGCAGCCAAACCTGCTGCTATTAGTACTTCTCAGTAAAATACCAACCTGAGGAGAGATAATGGAGAAGTATTTCTGTCCCGATGGCCGCTGATAGAGGTAATACATGTTACCTGGTTTTTTCACAATGTTACAGGCAGCATGGTGGAGGTCAGCATCTCTTTTGGCCTCTTCTAAAGCCTAGAAAGAGAAAATAAACGTGTACTGGACTGAAAAATGTCTTGTCCTTATTTTATGTTACATAATCAAACACTAACAGGACTTTTTTCCTTAATGTTTTCCCTCTTCTGTTTACTACCGTCTCCTTTAAATAGAGTTGTTCTGAAACCAATACCAGTAGTACCGAAAATGCTGGTATTGGTGTCGGCAAGTACCCCAGTCCAGCACAGATCCGATACCATGTGATTTATTAGTGGCTAAATGGTAACCAGCTACTTCTTAATTAGTTAGTGAAGTGTAAGAAATTAGATTTTCCTAGAATTAAGTTTTTCAGTTGCTATTGCACTACTGTTTTACAGTGTTTCATTGGAATCTTTTTATTTAAGTAAATTCTGATTACACTACGTTTTGAGGCTGGTATTGGATCAGTACTCAGTATCGGCTGCTACCCAAATGTGGGTATTGGAATCGGTACTGGTAATTTTAAAAAACTGTATTGGAACATCTCTACTTTCAAAACAGGCAGTTTCAAATTAGGCTTCACTGTGCAGTAATTTCAGCATGCAAAAACTATTTAAATCTAAACATTTCCCAGTGAGATACACAAGCACGTCCACTTTGGGATCCCGTCTGACAATTAATGCATCCTGAAATTATCTAAAAAACAGATACAGTGGTATTCATGAGTAGCAGTAGCATTTTTGCTAGCATATTTCTAACAACAGCCCATTCTGAGTGCACACTGGTGTTTTTGCTGATGCCCTCACCTTTCTTGCCTGTTCTTGTAGGTATCTGATCTGGTCAGCAATCACAGTTAGTTTGTTGCAAGCATTAGCTCTAATGAACTCATCTCCCTGAAAACATAGAAAAGCAAGTAAGGTTAATGACTTCAGGAGTGTTGCTGTGTGTGTGTGTGTGTGTGTATGTATATATATATATATCTTAGTTCACACCTTCTGCACTTGCTCTGCCAGGGCCACCAGGTCCATGGGGTCCCCCACTTTGGTGGTCTGGTAGGAACTGACCAGTTTCAGCCCGCTGGGGGCGCTGCTGCTCTCAACCAGAGTCACTGCACAAAACGGAGATGACGCTACAGTTACATTACAATCTGGAGGAATGTTACTGGAAATGTTACTATAACTAACGTATCTCTGCCAGTGCTGAAACTGCTTTAGCTGTTACTTTCACTACTACGATCGGTGCTCATGAACAAATAATAACATAACATAATGTTAACATAATGCATGACTGTAATAGCATGCAGGTAATGGCAATTATTCACTCGAAACGTAACATTTAATTAGCACTCCAGCCTTCTTGAACTTTCGCGCTATTTCAGCAACTATTTAAAATACAGCGAAACATTGAAACACATTCTGATATAGTGGGTAAATCTTTTCCACTTATGAAATAAAGTTAAATGCAGACTGCATGTTTATCGTTCAACCTTTTGTGACACACTGGCTTATTGCGCGCTGTATATGCATATTTACATTGACAGTGTGCCTTGAAAATTCAGTTTCGACACTGCTCAGAACGCCAGAAATATTTGATTTGAAGTAAGTTATGACGTTACAGCAACTCCTTCAGTTAACGTTACCTGTGGTGGTTTTGTTGGGCTGACTGGGAAGACTGACCGTCCTGTCCATGTTCGCCTCTTTAAAAGTCTTCTTTGTGATTTTATCAAACAGCAGCGTTATATTTGACTCTCTGGTTGTACTGAGCAGACTGAACGCCACAAAGGCACGTTGCAGATATAATCTCTGTGTCACAATGATGTCGATCGGCCGGTTTTGTAACCAGCTAAAAATTAACCATAACAACCCGAGGCTTCCCTCGAGGTTTCATGGGGTCCTAAATCTCCTCCCCGTTCTGACAACAATAGCTGTCCTTATCTATGCCTTTATAAAATACTCTGAACAACTATATTGGATCTTACTATCTTCATTTTTTTTAAATGAATGCCAATTTTATCCCCATTTATTTCAAAACAAAAAAATATTTTGATTAAGCCTTATATTTATTCCCATTTTTATTTGGATTTTTTTCAGGCACATCAAAAACGGCCTAGTAGCGAAACTGGAAGATTTTTTTTTTTTTTTAAGAACGAAAACACACAACTGAAAGAAAACAAACTACTTAAAAATCTAGTAGGCACAGCAAACTTTAAAAAAAATGTTGTTAACACTATTAAAAAGCCCAAATAAATCATTATTGTCCTTCCAAAACTTCTGAGTAAGTCGACAATGCCGGAACAGATGAGATAGCCTACAGTTTCTACGTGAGCTGCACAAAAAGAACAAGTGGTATCGATAAACTGTTTAAATTTAATCAGAAAAGGTTTGACTGGATAAATCTTGCGAAGAAGTTTGAAGGAGACCTCCTTGACCTTGTTAGTGATGAAGTATCTATGGGGTAGCTAATGACCAAACTTGCGACTGGGGGATATCCTCAAAGCAATCCCAATATGCCACGACATAGGGCTCAGTGAAGACCTCATTTTGAAACACAGAGCTGATAAGTCTGTTATTATTTACAGGAGATGGAGAGAAGCAGATTTTGTCAACTGGGGTGTCAACAGGATCAATCACAGAGACAACAGCCTGGCTGGGAAAACCCTGACGTAGGGTCAGGGCACCATAAGCGATGGGGCCCATAACCTGTGTAAACTCATTTATTATAGCAGAAAAGCTTACAGTGACAGGTGAACTCATCTGAGGTCATCGCAGGTCACCTTCTGGAATGATCACTTCACCTATCATGAGAATATTTCTGTTAAACCAATTTTTGGGAAAAAGACTTCTGTGTTTATGCAAAACATCACAATTTTTCCTGGTGTAATAGCGCTGAGGTGTAAAGTTGTGCTTGTAGACAAGCTTCCATGCAAGTTAGAGCCCGTTTATGGAATTCTTCTAATTTGAAGGGACTCTTATATACATATGTGTGTGTAGGTTATATTAAATCTTTAATGAGACTCAAATCAAAATTGCCCTTAAACACTGTAAAATAATGAGACTGCATGAAGAAAATGGACCACTTGCAGAGTTATAATTATTTATTATTGATTCCTTTTTTAAATTAAATATTGTGTATTCTGTATCTTGTTGTGTTTATTTAAAAATATTATATTTTTTTATTGTTTGTTATGTATTTTTCATTGTTGGTTGTGCATAAGGTGTTGTATGAAGGTTTTATCTGTTTGTATCTGAAAAGAATTTGTAGCCTAACTACTTATGACATTGAATCAAGAGGGAAAAAAAATCACTGTAGGAAAAGGGAAACCAAACAAGCAGGACTTTGTATAAAATAAAGTTTCAGGCAAAAAACTGCATCTAATGCATTCCAGTAGTTTCATTTTGATGGATTTAGAGTCAGTGTTTTGTACATTTTTCCCATGATCCATCGCATTTGCATTTTAAGAAACTGTGTTTATAATAGTAATAATATTTCCTTTATTGATCCCCTTGGGGAAATTCATCCTCTGCATTTAACCCATCCTATTAATAATTAACCTTAACTACAAATGCCAGGAGCAGTGGACTGCCACAATACAGCAGCTGGGGACCAACTCCAGATCTTTTGTCTTGCTCAGGAGCACTGACAGGAATAGTGGCCACAGGTGGATTCGAACCCAAGGGCACAGCCATAGCCTGGAAAATAGGTTGTTGTAAACAACAAAAAGAAAGAAAAAGGCCCTTTTTATTAAAACATAAAGAAATATCAAAATGAGAAAAGAAGGGTTTCCTTCCTGTTTGAAATATATATATATATATATATATATATATATATATATATATATATATATATATTAGGGCTGTGTGATGGACAAAATCAGATATCATATTATACACAATATATTTGGCCAAATAGTCTGCCTTGATATGAGTAGCCTATTGTGGCTGTTATGGCTATTCATGATTTCACAAAATATTAACATGAGATTATTGATAAGTAATCACCTGTAACGTCTATATGGACTAAGCAGGTAAAGGCAAGAACATCCAGAACAATCTAGTTCAGGAAATAACATCATTTCACTGTAATGCAGCCTGTAAAAGCAGGCAAAGATAACTCTGTATGCCAGATCTCAACCCAGATTGCAACTTACCGTCTTTTCCGATGAAATCCATTCGGAAGGCATTAAAATAAAAACTACTTGGGGACTAGGGGAAATGACAGTGTTGACAACATGAGGATGCGGATTTTGCTGAATGAGGGCGTTTAATGGGATTCACCATAAATGCTGTTATGATCATATCATATATTAAATTATTCCACTCTAAAGTCAACCGTAAAAAAAGTTTTGTTTTTTTTCCTTGCACATCAGACTCACATCGCAAATAACAGTCTAATGATATTTGTGTGTGTTGGGGGGGGTTGCCGGGGCCCTTCACTGTTCAAACCCCACCTCCACACAAGTGACTGACGGTAGGAGAAGTTTGCTCCACTCACCGGCTGTCTTTTTTTTCCAGACTCGTGCTTCGCTTCCAGCATCATGGAGCGACGTTACGCGCTGATATTTTTCTGCTCCTTTGTTCCACTGTGCACTTCGGACACTGATCTCAGCTCGCGCTTCGTTTTGGAGCCCTGTGATTTCCTCTTTGACACGGCGGTGGAAGCCTACTATAAGGGGGACTGGTTGTCGGTTATACTGAACATGGAAAAGGCGCTGAGGAACAAAGCTACGGTTCGGAACGTGAAGGTTCAGTGCCGGCTGAGCTGCGCCAACCAGACCGCTCTCGGAGTTCCCATACCGGGGGCCGGGTCTGTGGAGGACCTGGGCTTCTTCCAGAAAATCCTGAGACGGGCGGACTGTGTGAACTCCTGCGAAACCGAGAAACTGGGTTCATCAACTATGCATCAAGTCACTGAAGACGTGCAGCTGGAGTTTAACAAGAGGACCCCGTATAATTACTTACAAGTGGCGTATTTTAAGGTATATGCGGTAGCTACCATAGTAAACTGTACTCTGCAAGTTTGAAGCTGAGATTGTAATCATGGCTGTCCAACTGTAAAATGCCTGTCACATAACACGGATGCCTGTTTTATTCTAGTGTATTCATACTAAACATACAGGCTACAAAGTGAAAAACAGTTCACAAAACATGTTTCACTTATAACTTCATCTCATTCAAGATAAATCTCAGAGCTGATGTGAGGTCGGATACTGTAAATGCCCCAACCCCCCAAACCCAACACAGCCATGCCACGTCTTAAGGTGGAGTCAGCTTCTGTGGAGTCTGACGTTTGGACGTCGATTTGTGGGATCCAGCGGTTCAAAGGCTTATAATGCTGCTTTCACATACTCATAACCTTATAGGCTATTACAGCGGAAAATGAAAAATAATGCATTATTGTCACTGACCTTACACGCTCCTTCATTGTCTGCCTGAATTACACACTGAAGAAATTAGAGAGACTAGTCGAGGGATACTTGTTTTGAATTAGAAGAAAATGTGGTTACAGTCTCTTCAGTTCGCAGTTGGAGGTCATTACAACAATAATTACAATTAACTGTGTAATATCTGTCTCACACTTGATTAATGGAGGTAGGCCAATTTATTCTAGGGCAATGAGAAAAAATACGAATAAATGAACATTTACAATGTGGAATGTGAAAAGAAATCTCTATGCTCTGATTTGTTTTTATGTCCAGTTTTACTGTTAGGATTATTCTCTTTTTTCAGCAAAAAGCTCTGATACAAGCTGCTGTAGGCCAAACTGCAACTAGCAAGCTACTAGTAAGTTAGTGACTAGGTTAGCTGGTGAATAGTTGTGGAGTAGCTAAAAGACAAAAAAAAAAAAAAAAATTACCTCAGGAATTGGTAGAGACCCGAAACAGAGCTAAAATCTAATGAGTAATGCTTATTTCTCAGTGTATGCTGACTGTTTGAAAAATACACAAACCATAACAACCTTATAAGGTGGTCATTAATATTAATTGCATCAATATTGCATTAACTTAGAGGAAGGGGCTGAATAGATGAAAACCTGGCAGGGTGAAGACACACCAGACTGTTAGCTGCTCTCCTGATTCTATTATGGTTGAGCGAACTCCCTGTTGACATCAGGACAGCAACATGCTACACATCTTTTGTCACAGATTGAAAATTCATCAGTTCAGACTGCACCTTGTCCCATGAAACAAAGAGAGAGGAAGAAAATAGTCCTGTCAATGAAGGTCTGTGTTTTTTATGGTTAGGCGCTCACTGACTAACCTTCCTAATCTTCAAGAATCAGAATCAGTTCAACCCTAGTGTGTTTTTTCAGATCAATAAGTTGGACAAGGCTGTGGCAGCAGCAAACACATTCTTCCAGGCAAACCCAGATCACATGGAGATGAGACAGAACCTGGAGTACTACAGGATGATGGCAGGAGTGCACGAAGAGGACTTCAAAGATTTGGAGGCCAGAACACATATGGTGAGAGCAAACTCCTTCTCTGTGTAGTTTCATGGCATTGTGCTCTCTTCACCTCAAGGCCAGTCTTCAGAGGGAGGATGACTTCCTGTAAAGTTTACTTATTTTTCCCACCTTTGGTAATTTTTGCCATAAAAGCGTTAAAAAAGCTTTACAACACTTTTGACCTGCTGAATGATGGCTGCAAAGAGAGGAGTGAACCTTAGTAGAAAATAAAAGCAAATGTCGGCAGTTTGGATACGCCTATGATCCACCTCTGGAGGTGGCATCAGAGCTGCTTTGGAGGTAAGCTGGGGTCTGTGTAAATGGATAAGCCGGCTGGCCCAGTCAGTGGCATTCATTTGAACAGAGGAGAGATAAAATCGAAGGAATTCAAAAAAAATAATGACTGAATGGACATGTATGACTGTTTTAAATTGTCAGACTTTTTCAACCATTTGTAGGCTATGCAGTGTACTCACTTCTTTAACTGTTTGTGGTAGAGGTGTGCCCATGTACAGTGGACAAGAAAAGCATAAACGTTAAGGAAAAATCCATTACAGAAAAACAGATTTTTATTCCTGTATGAACCTTTCTCTCAAGGAGAGTTAAACTCAGATGTGTCTAGGAATAAGAAGAGGGACTTAAGTTTCACCTGAATGTAGCACATCACTGTGAAGAGAGGGAAGAAAACAGATGGACAGGCACATTGCTGATCTGTGGACACCTGTGTGAAAAACTCTACGGTGACAGTTGGGGGAACTAAAATGTGAGTTTAGACTCACTGATTACGCTATTTCTCACTTCAAAATCCACATAAACCACTCTTTACATCAGCATTAATTTGATCCTCTGCAAACTTGTTTAAAAAGAAAATGCGTCACTTTTTAAGCTGGTTTGCCTTTTGCTTCTATTATTTCTTTCCTTCAAATCAGTGGTGAAGAACGTCAGGAGCAAAATGCCAGGAGTTGAGTTTTCATTAAACCTCAGTTACAACAGGTGTGTTAACTGCATGCCAAATTAATCAAAGCACACGAAGCCAAATCACCAATTCTAATTGGCTGCCTAAAAGTAATGTTTCATTTGAACAGCTATTTTAAAGGGAGTCTAGTTCAGTGCTCACTTCCCAAGCAACCCACTAAGTTGCAAACTTCCTGGTTAACAATGAAAGTTAAAGATGCTCACCTTTCTGTTTTAATGGGATATTCTCTAGTCAAGCACAGCTAAAGGACAAAAATACTGAATCCATCTGCACTTTGGTGTGTTGTTTACCAATGAGCCTGTTTGTAACCAGTGCCAACAACATTGCAGTATCTTCAAGCAAAATGACATCCAGGAAAAGGCATGGCAAGTTATTTATATAGCACCACTCAGACACAAGGCAGTTCAGAGTGTTTTAAGTCATTTCAAGAACCTTGTTGGGGGCCAAGCAGCAGAGCTGCACCAGCCACCATTATGTTTCTATCTTTTCTTATTTTTCTTCTGCCATTGGAGTCTATGGCAGCCTATAGAACCGTATGGGAAAAAGTTGCGAATTTTGGCACACTGATCAGGCATAGTGTCCAAATTCTTCTTCTTCTTTTTTAAAAAAAAAAAAAATATATATATATATATATATATATAATTATCTTTATTTAATTCCATATTTTCCATCCCGGGGTCTTGCTTACAATCTGTAACCGACATAGATTCATAATAACATACTGTGTAATATAAGTTACTTCCAAGACTGTTTGGAGCAAATTTAACATTTAACTTCAACAAACTCAAAACAAAAACACAATTTAGAAACGTATACAGTACATTTCTATCTATCTGTTCCAGGGGATACTGAGTCCCAGTCCCAATATGTTTTTAATTTTATTCCAAGACTTTAACATTACTATTTATGACAAAGTTAGATACTTTTATGCTATATTTTGTAAATAGAAAGGTAAACAGGTTGTGAGGTTTTTATTGTTTACTTTCAATATTTATCCGGGGATCTCTGGCTGCATTGTTTATTATTCTGTCTGTGTAAAATGTATATGAGGCATAGTAGTACAATTCTAAATTAGGAAATCTGAGACCTCATTCTACTCCTTAATGAGCCTTATTGGCCCAGACTAAAGAGGAAAGTAACATGGTAATTTGTGTGAAATATTGTTTTGGAGGAATAAAAGGTATAGTTTAAAAGATAAAGGAAATCTTGGTTAACCATATCATTTTAAATAAATTTATCCTCCTAATTAAATTAATGGGAAAATCTGAACATTTAGTATGATTACCTTTCATTTCATTAATTAACAACTAAAAGTTGCCTTACATAGTTGAATTTTTTCGGAACTTACCGTACAACCTAAATATTTTTGATGTTCATCTAATAGCCTGATATTTTAGAGAATTGCTCTATGATTTCCATTACCTTTAAAAGAGATAATCTAATGTTTGTTAAGTATAACAACATATCATCAGCAAATAGACTTAATTTTTGTTCCTTGTTATCTACTTTTATACCACTAATTTCCTTTGTCTGTCTAATTATCTGGGCCAATGAGGGAGATAGCGGACAACCTTGTCTTGTTGCTTGATCTAAACCAAAAATCTCTGATAATGTTCCATAAACATAAAGCTGTGCTGTCAGTGACTTGTGTATTGTCTTTATCATATTGATTATTTCTTAGGGAAATTCCTACATTTCTACTTGAATAGATACACCCGTTTTAAACAATCAAAGACCTTCTCTGCATCAACAGCCATTAGTGTCAAATCTTTTTTGCTTCTTGGCATAATGATATGCGGGATCTAATACTGGCTTTATTTGTTTTTTGTATGAAGTCATTTTGATTGTAGTTAATTACTGGGAGTATTTTCGCTGTTTGATTGTTTAAGACTTTAGTAATAATTTTATTTTCATAATTTATCAAGCTTATGGGTCGATGTGGAGTTTTCAATATGTGTACTTGTAAATATTTCAATATTTGTTCATTTCTATTATAGTAATATTGTGGGTGGTTGTCACCTTCTTTTGTTTGCATGAACTGTTCTTCATGTTTAAAAAGTTATTGAAATCACCACTGAATGTAATTATTCCTGTTGGAGACATACCGGTATCAAGTGCTTTTTGGATGTTATTTAGAAATGACCCATCAGAAAAAGGTGGGAAATAAATATTAATTAATGTATTCCCAAAAACGTTGCATTTTATGATCAGGAATTTTCCTTCTGAATCTGCATATAGTGAAGTTAAAATTAAAGAAATGTTTTTACTAATTAGTTTTGTGGCTCCTCTGCTACTGGATGTGAAGGTGGATTCAAACGCCTCATCCACTTTAAGATATTGTATTTCTCCACTTTTGAGGTGAATCTCTTGCAGAAAGGCAATGTTTGAAGACAGTTTGTTAACATGATGAAGACTTTATGTTTTTAATACCTTCTTTTAGTCTAGTAACATTCCAGGTACAGATGGTAAATTTGTTGGGTAAAATTTCTTTATTTTTACTTGGTGCTTTTTTTTTCTTTTGGATTAATCTTCTTTAAGACACACAGGATATATGGTCAGGGCAAACCTCAGTAGAGGGTTAGATACAGGGTTAGTTGCACTTTCCCCTATAAACTTCCCTTCCTTAGACATTCTTGATTGAGCTAGTTACGTTTCTCCACCCTGTGATGTAATCAGTGGCCTTAGAGACTTAGACTGGTGCGATGGTAATATGAAATTTAACAAATCTTTTTTCCATCACAGGTTTCTTGATAATTAAATACAAAGTTAAGGTTAATGTAAAGGAAAGACTGTGGATGTTAAGAAAAATGGAGCAACAGACACGCCCAAATAAAAGGATGAAAAGAAAAGAGCAAATGGATGGCAGGGTATTAGAGGATTAGAGAAAGAAATGAGCTCGCAAATGATCGAAAGTAAGAAATAAATGAAAAAAAGAGGCTATATGACAGGGAGAGGAGATATACTTAAGAGGGGGTTGCAGAATTGAAAAAATAAAAATAAAAAAGAGAGAGAGAGAGATCCAAACCTTGGACAGATGAAGTACTTAACTTTCACAGAATGATAAATTAACAAAACAAAGATGAAACTAATTGAAAAAAAGAAGTTAATATTCCCTCTATGTATTTATTAAAGTAATAAAGTCTACATATACTAAGAGGAACAGGTTACCTATCCGCCCTACATATGCGTCTCCTATTATCCACCCAGCTCTAATCATTTCCTAACTACCGTTTTCCCAGGTGTAGGCCCACATTCACAGCTAACCAACACTCTCTGATTCCCAACTCCTCCCACGACATAGCCTACAGCATATTTTTTTAATCCATTATCTTATTTAAACACAAATCCACAACACTTTTACCCCTTCCTCCCCTTTCCAACCTGGTCACCATCATGGTGTCTGAACTCAGAATTTACAAGAGAAATAAATAAATGTAGAAAGCAGCAGGCATGTTTAGATTTACAACTTACAAGCAGACTTTAAAAAAAAAATCTTTTCCCCCCTTTCAGCTGCTGCCTCCACATTTTAAGAATGGAAGGTCTCACAGTTAGTCTCTCAGTCTTTAAGTAGTCTAATCCAATTGCTCTTACAGATCTGATGTCTCGGCTAACTTTTCTTCATCTTAAATGTTTAATGAAAGAGACAGATGTTTCTTATGGAGCTCAAGTAAGGCTTTCTCAGATGTAGAAAATTATATCCTCCCCTCACTGTCTTGCACCTGAAGAATATTGAGGACTGGTTTTAATTACCATCTTTATCTATGTTCCCTCACAGCTTTCAATGGCCTTAAAAACTAGCTCATTGGGAAATCAGGTATTTGGCCGAACAAAGTGCTTTTTTTTCATCATAGTTTTCTTCATACTAAGCTTAAATATAAGGTGATATAAGTAGGCTATAAAGGAAACGACTCTAGGGACCCTATCTTACACTTGTCTGTGGCACAAGGCGTGAACTCCAGATGCAAAGGTTTTAATTTATTCAAGCCGTTTTTGAAAGATGGTTTCAGTGTTATAAGATACTTTTGGCTGCTCACTCTTTCCACAGCCTCCTTATTGAGTGTCAGCCATGGGACTGGATCAGACTTCCTTCGGAAGTCTATGAGGAGTTCTTTTGTCTTTTTCACGTTTATGTATACATGAGTGTGTGTTTGGATGAAGATGCAGCACCCAGTTATAAAGTCTGCTGTCATTACCTTTAAGATCAGGTGTGCCCATGGCACAAATGCTAGCATGATTACCAGGTGCAAACGAAGAGAAAAGATTTTCGAGTCACGAAACAGGTCTGCTGGCTCAATTAGTGAAAGCGAGAATGAGAAATGAGATAACCAGTCTTCACCAAAATGGGCACGGATGAACTTCAGATCAAGCCTTACAAAAGTAATCAGATTGATTTCTGATTTTCAAAAGCTTTTGCCCGTCACAGTCAGTCATAGTCGGTGGCGAATATGTTAATGTTAGAGGGTGTTTATGCACGCAACTTTTGAACTGTATGGTAAAAAGCTGGAAAATGTGACACACTGATCGGGGACAGTTCTTTGTTTCTTGTTACTTGTTAAGTTTCATGCTGCCACGTCACACACTCTAGCACCACCAACAGGTCAAAGTTGGAGTGCATTTATGATTTAATTTTAAAAAGAAAAAGTTTCACAAGACACTAATATTTAGGGTTAGGGTTCGAAAGCACTTGCTCATCACAGCCAATCTGCTTGGCCCCCTCATTGCTGCTTGCAGCTATATTGTTCCTTTTGTTATTACTGCTGTTAGACTCCATAACGTGAAATAGAAGGATTGGAATTAAAAACGTGTTAAATGGTTGCTCTTTTGCTGGCCTGACATACTTTGTGATTATTACCAGGAAAATGACACTTTTATAAGTGATGGGACTAGTATTGTTACAAAACATCCCTTTGCATTGGTGACCATAAACCACCTCACTGGACATCCACTCCCTGTCCTCAGGCTGAGTTCCTCCAGGGGAAGAGTTACTACAGCGACGACTCATTCAGCCTGGCAGCTGAACACTTCGAGATGGCCGTTGATGAGTACTTTATTGCCGATAAGGAGTGCAGAGCACTGTGTGAGGGAGCCTACAACTATGACGGATACAACTACATGGAGTACAGTGCTGACCTGTTCCAGACCATGACAGGTGAGACTAAACACCCATAAGTTTTTTGTGTAGAAAAGATACATGTAATGGCTTAGAACTTGCTGACCATTTTCCTTTGTGTTAACATGTTTGTGTGTATCAGACCACTACCTGCAGGTTCTAAACTGTAAGCAGAACTGCGCAGTAGAGTTGGCCTCAACTCCAGGCAGAGACAAGCCCTTTGAAGACTTCCTCCCCTCACATTTCAACTACCTGCAGTTCTCCTACTACAACAGTGAGTCTCACTGCCTTTCTTCTTACAGCATGTGCTGAGAAGTGTACATATACTTTATCCAATGTCCTTGACTTTAATAAATGGGGGATTAAATCCTAAAGCCACACAGATCACTGATTATGCAGGTGTTCAGTCATATTAACAAATATTATGAGTCTGATCTTGGCAGTTTATGAAAAGCAAGATGTGACAGAGGTTCCTCACTCTAGAGTTTCTACCAAGCTGGGATAAACTGGTGCATTTTCCTAATTACACTAACTAATTGACTAATAATGACACGGAGGCTTTTCTCAAAGAAATAAAGTCCTTTTATTAACACAAGATAAGACAAAACCTTTTCAGCCTCTCAGCAACTACATCATCATCATCCATTAACAGAGGAAGTTGACAAGGTTGACAGCTCTTTTGACCGGACTATGCTGGATGACGAGGATGAGGAAGATGCTAAAATTAGTGGCCAAGCTAACAAGACTAGCATTTTGAACTGCCATACATTTAGTGAGAGCGGACTCACTCTACTCTACTAAGATATAACGTCCAACCAAGAATAAAAGACATAATTGCTGCTTTCAATGAGAGGCTAACTTTGGCTGAGACTCGCATCAGCAAAGCTGAAGATGACAGCTCATCATTCGATAGTAAAGAAACATCCATTCAAAATAAAGTCTGTGACCTGACCCTGAAACTGGATGACTTGGAAACCAGAAGCTGGAGATTAAATCTGAGACTAACTGGTCTGCCTGAGAAAACCGAGGAGGGAGATGCAATGAGATTTCTCCAAGCCTGGCTCCCTGAGGTTTTGGATCCGGACACAAATCCAGCACCACTCATCACTGAGCAAACCCAAACTTCGGCAAACTTTGAACAGACCTCCCCACGCTATCATCATGAAGTTTCTCAACTACAAGACCAGTCTGTCCATGGAGGTACAGAAACAATGGAGACAAAACAATAGTGTGAATCAACATCTCCAGGAATTGAGTATTGACTTTGGACCCATTTTTACAGCCAAGATGACACTTTTCTATCAGGGCAACCAACACGTTCTCCATACACCAGTGGAGGTGAGGGAGTTCATCCACCGTGTTTGCCTGCAAAGTGGCGAGTATAAAGTCTGATGGTCGAATATTACACTGAGCACTGTACGGCTTACTAAAAAAAAATTGTGTGGCATTTTAGTTTGCTTTCCTTCTTTTTTATTATTACATAGACAGAACTCCAGACTGTGACCAAATAGTCACATTTTCAGACTATTTTGTAAGACAATGTGAGTAAATTTTACAATGACTCTGCGTGGGATGACGTCAGTCAATCAATCAATCAATTAATCAGTTTGCAAATTTGCTGACATTTTTCTCCATGTTGAAAAACAAGGAGAGGGAGGAAGTCCTTCAGTGTAGGCCTATGGCAGGGATCACACTGAGACATGCCTCACTAGGTGCAGCCCCTCCAAAAGTGCCATCTGAGCGCATGTGGGGATAAACAGCAGGGAGCACATGTGGAACGCCTGACGGTCCCGTTTGGGGCCATACCTCCAGAACTGTCTGTCAATTGAGGAGGGGTGAAATTTTCGGGAAGTGTCCTTCTGACCTGTCCCCCTTGGTTTGTGCCGGATTCCCCTCAAAAAAGCGGGGACACGCCTGCAAGAAGAGCACAGTGACGGGACTTTGGGAGTGGGAGGCTGTGAAGTGACATTGACCAGCACTGTGACTCCACTTTTTTTTTTTTTTTAACTTTTATGCACGCCAAAGATGACAGCTGATCAAATCTGGATCAGCTGTCAGTCAGACGCTGATTGAGCCTGCAGCACATTGGTACTGTAATATTAAGCACACAGTTATCAGAGTTTATCTTTCTGCAGTGAGTTACCGGATCAAGAAACATCTGCACTGAATAAAAAGCTGCATGCTGTCTTTAAACTGAGCACTGTGTCAAGCAGAGGCACACAAATAATTCCTACTGAAAAGAGACATTTCTATTTTTGATTTTATTGATATTGTCCATTTTTATTGATGGCCTGATTTAATTAAGGTGTCTTTTGAACGCTGGAATTTATTAAGGCTAAATGTTTCAGGAAAAATCTAGATTTTGTCACTTTTTTCAATGCTCAATAGTCAGCCTGACAAGTGACTTTTTTTAACTGGCAAACAGACTCACTTTAATCCCTAAAAATAATCCAAATCCATTACAGTGCATGTGGAAAGTAACAACTCATGAAAAGAAAACTTTTTCTAATGAATGCAGAAAGTTGAAATTTGCATTGCAGGTCGATTTAATGTGTGACCCCTAAATTTTCTGCTTGTGCTCCTAAAACTTTTCAGTAAGGAGCTACAGTGCTCCTAGATAAAAAAAGAAAAAAAAAAAGTTTGACGCCCTGATAAAGGAGCTTTATTTTTGCTAAGATAAAAATTGTCAATACAAGTATATGTCATTTTCCAAGTTATTGGGTGACCACAACTGCCTGATACCAGGGTTGGAGCAAAGATACTGGATATTAATAGATGGTTTCTTTTTCTGGCTCCTTTTAAAGGATGAGTGAATATAACCAAGTCATTACTTTTGGGAGGGAGGGGTAACTGTAGATTTTTCAAGGGCAGGTATTTTTAAGATTTGTTTATAAGAGTTTGATTTTATCAAGGATGTTCTGTTTTTCAAGTTGTAAGGTCCTTGTTCACAAGCTTAGACAGTATAAACCAGATTTTACTTTAGAAATAATGTTGTTTTGTAAATGAGTCGGAATTTCAAACTTGAGTTTATCTCTTGGAATGTTAGAGGCCTCAGAAAATTTGTCAAACCAAAACAAGTAATGATCAGACTTGAGGGCAATAAGTGAGATTATGACTACGAATGGTGATAAAACTTCAAATCCCCTCAAAATTAATATCTTTCTGTGTCTTATCACTCACATTTATACTTATCTGAATGCCATATAACCACTGAATCCCTCCACAACTTTTTTAACCATAAAAATTCCTTCACTTAGTCAAGAAGCTAAAGCCAAGCTGGATTCCCCCAATTACAATAAATTTAAATTTATTTTTAAAATTCAGAAATAAGTTACCATCTCCAATATTTGAAATGTTGGTGGATAGCTTTCAACTGGGTGAACCGTCCCGGCTTAATGATACGGTGGCCCTGAGGTGCAAATCACAACGGCAAACCAACAACACAACGGCAAAAGAGAAAACACAACAACAAAAGAGAAAACACAACGGCAAATCAGAAAACACAACAGCCAATAGGAAAACACAACGACAAATTACTAAACACAAAAACAAAACAGAAAACACAACGACATTAACCAAACCGGAAAAGGTAGGTACCCTCAGGCGACATGATCGTCACTGATTGGACGGAGGAAAGGTCCGTCCTTTGAACCGGAAAGACGGGGTTTGTTTACTGCGGTCAAGCCAG
>JAPQLA010000012.1:28184695-28202516 GCA_029822935.1 Naso vlamingii | reverse complement strand
AGGTCATGTGACCTAATGACTCCAAATCAGTGGTGGATCACATGACTACACAGGCTGGTTAAGACACACCTCTTTCTTTAAGCTTTTAATGGTCCTCATTGCTATTATTGCTTAAGGAAACTGGCATCGCACCTAGCAAGACAGTTGGCCATTTACTGAACAAGCACTCAGCATCCATCAATGGAGGATGGAGACTGGTTCATCAGAGAAAATGAGAATACAGTTTCTTAGGGAGATCACTTTTAACCAGATTTGTCAAACCATGAAAATTCTTTACTGATCAAATGTAAACACACATTACAATAAATAATTCAGGATTTGTACAAATTCTTGGAGGTCTGAAAAAGGCTTCAGTTTAGCCCTTATGTTTTCAAGGTTTGTAACATGCTCGAAGTCGAATATACTCCATGAAAAATGCTTCTTTTTTTTTAATACATATCATGGTGTTTTTTCTACACATTCACTCATTTACACCAAAGATCTTTTAATATTTGAAATAAAACCATCCTATCATTGTTTCCCATGCATTGAAAGTAGAATTCTGTTAACCGTATGTTTTGCCTGGGCATTTTATAGTAACAATTTGAAAGTGATGATTTCGAGTCTGGAAGTTCTTGGTTGAGGTGCGTTGAAAGCGCTTGAAAAGTACTTTGTCCAACCCTGTAGCTAGAGGTTCATCCCTGACCACAGAAAATCACTTGCTTGCAGTTATATTCATTCAACTTCTCTTATGAAGCCACCCAAAATACCTAAAACTGCCTGAAAGAATTTAAAATTACTGTGACTTTGGTGGTTCATGTGAACACCTGTTGATTATCATCTCCTGCATTATAAAATGTAATAAATTATTCCTCAGAGGGTTTCTCTCTGAGGAGGGGAGCTGCCTTCCCCTCTTCACTGTCTTACACTTCTCAGAGGGACATTTTTTGTATGTTTCCTTTCATTACAGTTGGTACTCCTGTGAGTATTACATTTTCATAAAGTTGGAGGACTCACAAGAGACAGAATTTTAAAAAGAATAGGAAAATTTGAAGCAAGAGTGGCAGAGATATTTGTAACCGTAGTCACAAGTATGGGTCAGACTTTTTTGGTAGCATTTATCGAATCTAAATCACTTTTAAAAAGTTACAAATAACTCAAATGTGGAACTATTACAATGATAATCTTTAGATAATGATTATTTTGTTCTTGATATAACTCGATCAACGATCAGCTAAGGGATTTGTGTGTGTGTGTGTGTGTGTGTGTGTCAGAGCTTCGTGACAGTGTGTTTTGCACACGAGGTTCAAACCCAAGATAGACATAGAAAAATAATACTTCCCTTAATGCAACTCTGTCGTGGCTCTTTGTAAGAAGCTCCCTGCTTGGTAAACATCTAGCCTTTCCAACTTCACGTCTCAGGTTTTAAATGGAGCCGACTTGCGAAATTCAGAACCACTGAAGACATAACAAACCTGTTTGCACAGGCTGAGTCGTACTCCAAATGATGAGTAGACTGATCTTCATGCATTATACCAGCACAGTGCTCATTTAACAAGTTCTTTTCTGCAGGTGAAAAATATGAGCAGGCCATCGAGTGTGCTAAGACCTTCCTGTTGTTCCACCCTGATGATGAGGTGATGAACCAAAACCTTGCTTATTATTCTGCTGTGCTGGGTGAAGACAACGCACAAACCATATCAGCCAGACAGGTACAGTCAGTCATTCACACTACATTTAGAAATATGTTTTTGTCTGAGGCACCTCTTGAGTGAAGATATGTTATCTGTTATGCGTTATCTTAATCCAAAACTATTCAAAGGTACTAAAGGGCACGAAAGAGACATTGAAAAGCATCTATGTAATCGAAAGCACATAACTATTTGCTTCTTTCTGAAGAATAAAGTATGATTTTCTAGCCCCCCAGGCTCTAAATGCCCACATTACACAATTTTATAGTGGGTTATTAGAGTTGTTGAGCAATACTAATGACTAGGTGATTAGTTCTCTGGCTGCTGAGATTTCTGACGTTCACAGCTGAGCTCACTTTCCAGCCTGTGCTCAGTCACTTTGTTTTATGAGTGCTGTGATTTACTTTGTACCACTAGAGGCCACTCAAAACCAGAGAATACTGAATCCCCCCTTCATGGTTTCTTCTCTGCACTTGAACAGTACATTGAACCTGGTATCTTATCGATGTAGCTATTTTATAGAATGTTGTTTTCAACAGATGCAATCAAAATCTAACTGATTTTTGACCTCCAGGCAGTGAAACTGTACATTCAGCAGTCCATACTGGAAAAAGAGCTGCTCTACTTTGGATATGAAGCCTTCGGAGTCACCTTTCTAGATCCAGTGAGTGAAGAAATCATTTGTTATCCTTCACATTTTGCTTATTTGATGCAGAGGTTTCATGCAGCGTGGTATTTCATTTGTGCCTCTACTGTCATTAAGGACACATGGACTCCTGAAGATGTCATGCCTAAGAAACTGAGAGAAAAGCAAAAGTAGGATTGGAGACTTCACTTCACACACATTAGTACATGGCAAGAATAAATTCATATTTAAAACAATGTTAAAGCCCCTGACAGTCTACCTGTCTTTGTGTGCCAGAGCTGACAGAGAAACTGCAGCGAGGATCACAGAGGAAATAGGAAACCTAATGAAGGAAATTGAGACTCTAGTTGAGGAGAAGAAGAAGGATTCTTCAGAAATGGCTAAAATCGTATCACCGCAGGAAGGTAAATAAGTATACCAACCATATTGCTAGTTAACTAGATGTGAAAGTTGTGGTGCATGTGTTCCTCATAGCCCCATGATGTAACCTAATATTTCATATTCAGACAAAACTGCAGCATAAAACTGCATGAAACACAATATTAGCTACAGTATGTACCTTGGAAAGTTTAAATCTTTGACAGTCAAGCTTTTACTCTTTGTAATCATGTGACCTGTCTCCTCTAGGTGTCACTCTGTTGCCTGATGACATCAAGGTGACCATGACTTCCGAGCATCTGAATGGCTCTCAACGGGTGCTGCTGGACGGAGTAATCAGTGATGACGAGTGCAGGGAGCTGCAGCGTCTCTCCAATGTAAGTTATCTAAAGAATGAAGTCACTCACAACTTGGGATGGATAATATACAAACTCACATTATTATGAAGCCCATCTCCCCAACCATCTCTAGTCAGTATGAAATCCAACTTGCAAAAACTTAAAACTCCACTGTAATAATTACTGTATCTTAAAGAAGGGTCAAATCTGTACAAGAATAGCTGTAGAAATATAAAGTGGCATGAATGTATAGAAAAACAGTGCAATGATCCTTTAAGGAAAACATTCAGCGGTTACACATGACATTTTAAAGATATCACAACAGTTCTGATGAGATTTTAAATAACTTCAATGTCAGCAATACTAAAGCTCTAACCCTAACCCTAACCCTAATTTGCCATTTTGAAACTTTGAAGTGTGTGTGTGTGTGTGTGCATTCACTGGACAGTCTATCATGTCAGAGATTTGATGTTGTAAATACTTCCCAGGCAGCAGCTTTGAAAGGTGATGGCTACAGGGGGCAACCTTCACCCCACTCTGCCAGCGAGATGTTCCAGGGAGTCACTGTCCTGAAGGCTGTAAAGGTATGCTCACAGCTAAAGCAGAAACACTACTGGAGAAGTATTTGCTTATTCATGCACTGGTCAATGTTAAGATATCTGGATTTTTTGCTTTCGTGTCATCGCTTCTAACCCTGTTTTCTACAAAGAAAAACATCCAGAATATACATTTTATTGTAGTAGTATCCTTTATTTCCTCCATATTCTCAAGAATGCACACTAAAATAGTCTACATGTATCAGAGTCAGACTAGACAGAGGCTTTGCTCTCTTTGGGTTACCGTTTCTTCTTTTACAATGCTTGACAAGAAATGGACAAACCTCTATTTTTTTATATAACATAATATAACATAACTGTGTGTGTATGTGTGTGAGAGAGAGAGAGAGAGAGAGAGAGCAAAACAATGGCAGGGAAACCCAGATTTAAACTACTGCATCAACATTTTTGTCAGTTCCTGCAATATTATACAGTAGCTCATATTTAGGTGATTATGCATCATTGCGTGCCATTTGAGAAAACCCGCAATACAAAAAAATGGTTATCTTAATTGAAGAAATCAGCTTAGAAATTGTCATGGTGATGTTTTTTAGATTTTTTTCCCCCACCTGTGTTGTCTTAATCCAAATTGTGATGTTCTTATTACAAAACAGCTTCCCAGACACATTTTCTGCATAATAACAGTATCTACTTGGAACTTGTCATTTTACTGTAACAGTCCTATTAAAAGACTTTGTCCAACATTGGCTACATCCTATTGGTATCTGCCATTAAATGGTCTTCCCACCTTGTACAGCTCGGACAGGAGGGAAAGGTTCCACTGAAGAGTGCTCGTCTGTTCTTCGATCTCAGTGAAAAGGTGAGGAAGATGTTGGAGTCATACTTCCATCTGGAAACTCAACTCTACTTCTCCTACTCCCACCTGGTCTGCCGCTCAGCCATCAATGGTAAGTCAGGCAGGGACAGTTTGTTGGTGTTGTGTCTGTGGAAGAAACAAATCCCACAGCTTTCTGCAGGTTAATTCATAAAATTACGAATCACATGCTTTAGATGTTAGTTCTGCTCTATAAAGAAGGAAAATGGCTAAAAGCCTTGGATCTACATTACATTACCTCTCAAAAGATATGTGTTCACGAGTGAGAACATTATGACTGAAAGCAAAGACTGACCTGCCATCATTACTGTTAAAACGTAGAATGTAATATAATGTTATTGTCCACTGCGGTGAAAATTTGTCTTTGGCTAACCAAGCATGGAAGACAACATGGATGCAGACAAGCAAATAAAAACAAACATAATAACACAAGGACAGAGTCCCATTACACATTAAAAACAGTTCATCTCTGTGGTTTACAGTTTATTCGTCACTTTGTTGAGTTAAGGATACTGACAGCACATGGAATGAAGGACTTCTTAAACACATTTTAGTTGCCAGAGGGACTCTAAATCGCCTCCCAGAGCCCAAAGGCTCAAACTGGCTGAAGAGAGGATGAGAGCTATCCTCTGGAATGCTCCTCTCTTTTATTCCTTGTCCTCTCTGTGAAGAGTTTAGACAAGGGCTTTTGGGGTTTACCCACAACTTTGCTGGCTAAAAATACGATCTTAGACAGTTTGTTCTTAGACCTACAGCTGAGGTGACCATACCAGACAAGACCATGAAAAGTTAAAACACTCGACAATAGTTTTGTACACAAGCTCCAAAATTTGCAGACTGACACCAAGGCTGCTCAGTTTCCTGAGAAGGTAAAGTCTCTGTGAGTATCTCTTAAAAATGTACTCAAGTTCAACTGACAGTCCAGAACTGTGCTGAGGTATTTAAAATTCCCCACAATTTCAACTAATTGGCCCTAAAGTGAAACTGGCTCAGTTTGCAGGTCTTTGCAGGGCCTTGGTATGGGCCAAGTAGGCAGCTTCACCTGCAGGGTCTGTTTTCTGTAAGAGGCCCACTACGGCCATGTCATCAGCATATCTGAACAATTGAAAATGGTCATCATCAATAACAAATTTGTTTGTGAACAAAGAAAATAAAATCAATTAAACATTAATGTATTCACATGCACAACAATATTGACTTTATTTTGATTTAAGTGTGCAGAAGAGAAGCTATTCACAGAGGGTCAGTTGCATAGCCAATGTTTGTGAGTGTGTGTGAGAGAGAGAGAGAGAAAGAAAGAGAGAGGACCAAAGAGGGACTGAGACTGAGAGAATCAATGCAAAACTGCAATTAAAAAAGACTTTACCGATGTTTCACAACGATCAACAATCAGTATTATGTGTTACGTTAGACCATAACCAGTCTTTGGTTTATTTTAATTTTTTAGGAAAAACAGGATTTGGGGTTCCAGGAAAACAACTTGTGATTTTGCACTGTCTCAAATTCTTTGGAACACCTTTTCACTCTAGTAGGTAGTATACAGTGGTTAGTGTATAACCCTAATAGAGCTGGTCTGATGTGAGTGTAAAGCTAATGAGAACTTAAGGGCTTGTATTTGTTACAATCTTCAGTGATTAGTAACAGTAAATTGTAAGACTTGTTAATACTGACTAGTGTAGCTTTAAGAAATAATAAATGTTGGCTTCAGTGGATCTGGATGTGGATGAAGTTCTCAGGGCAGGTGGTCTGGGCTGTGCTGTTGTTCATATAGAGAAGCAGGAGGACCGTGAGGACCTGAGTCACCCTGTTCACGTGGACAACTGCCTGCTGGTCTCTGAGACGAATGAGTGTCTAAAGGAACCTCCTGCATACACACACAGAGACTACAGGTCAGCAAACACACTTAAGCACACTCCTGCAGAGTCTGTCCTCAAACCAGACACCCCTGGTGTAGAGCAGCAATTATGACACTATAATGTTTTTCCCCTGCAGTGCCATCCTCTATCTGAACGATGACTTTGAAGGGGGTGATTTTTTCTTCACTGAGCTCGATGCTAAAACAGTAACGGTAAAACCTTGTCTTTCCATAATCGTTTTTTTCAACATGTGTTGTGTGTATAGTAGGAACAACAGTAAATTTCAAACTTTGCAGCTATAAACTGTTGCATATTGTATATGTATCGCACTTGTACAGGCAGTGGTGCATCCACAGTGCGGCCGTGTGGTTGGGTTCGGAGCGGGTAAGGAAAACCCCCATGGTGTCAGAGCCGTCACCAAGGGTCAAAGGTGTGCGGTGGCGCTGTGGTTCACCCTGGATCCTGCTCATGAGGAAAAGGTACACACAGTATCTAAAGAGTAATGTTAATAAGAAATTGCTCCTTTTTTAAAAATTCAAGTTAAATTTGGTGAGAGTTTTGTGGCAAGCTTTAATTCAAACTTTTTTTCCTAATATCTCTAATATCTATCACTGACTCTTCTCATCATCAAAAAATAACATTGTTTATACAGTAGTTATTGTAATAGAAGACTTGAATAAAATACACATCTGGGGTGAGAAGCTAAAAATAGAGGATGTTGTCTTCATCTGCCTCAAAAGCTGGACTATCCTCCCTTACAAAAAGAAAAATGACAATCACTGTGGTTGTCTATATTTAAAATCTAGAATAATACAGTATCCAGTTACTTAAATTCTTCTTCTGGTCCTGACATTTCTGTTTGTTTTCTGTCCTGCAGGATAGAATCCAAGCTCAGGATATGCTGATGATGTTTTCTACTCCTGTGAATGAAGATTTCATCAGAATGGAGGTGACTGACCCTTCCAAGCCCCAGCTAACAACACCGGAGCCTCCCATGCAGGCTGACCAGGTGAAAGCTGACAATAAACAAGATGCTGAACTGGCAGAGCAGAAGCTCGATGCACCAGCAGATATGCTGGTTGACAAACCAGCCGACTCACCAAAGGCAATCAGTGAAACAACAACAGGAACCAAAGCCAAAGCTGCCCCTAAAGTAAAGGCCAAAACTGGAGACCAAGCAAAGAACAAGACGTCAGACAAAGTCAGGCCTGCAGCTAAAAAAGATGGAAAACAGACAGTTAAAACACAAACCAAGCAGGTGGACAAAAAAGATGCAAAGCCGGCTGCAAAAAAGACAGCAAAAGTTACAGCCAAGAGGGACTCCAAAAAAGCTAAAGCTGATGCAGCATCAGTGTCAGACTCTCAGAAGGGCAAGGATGAGCTGTGATCTGACAGCGCCTGGGACTGCCTATGTGGTGTCTGTTTTCTACTGTTTTCCACAGGATCTTCTCTGTGGGTGCCTGAATGAGTAAAGATTAAAAGGTTGAGGTTATCTTTTAATTAATAATTGGGTACATAGGCATAACTGAAGAATACTAAGAGACTGCTGTTACGCTGCAGATGCCACTGAACTTTTCATGACAATCTACTAGAGTGCCTCAATCAGTGTAGTCATCTTTATTTTTCATCGAAAAATTGTTGTATCTGTGTCGCAGACACATATTTCACCTCTCAAGTTTTCAACCTGAATATTCTGTAGCCTTTTGGTGATGTCATGTATGTCATGAACCAAGCATACAGGAAGGGAAAAATTAATCTGAAAAGACTTAACCTCTTGAGAAAAACTCCAACTCCAACATCAACTGTGTAAAATAAATGTGATGTTTCTAAACTGTGGTGGCTTCTGTTAAAAAAAAAAAAAAAAAAAGCAAAATCTAATGCAGTACTCCAAGTCGGCACTAGGTGTCAGGATGAAAGCACTGTTCAGGAATTTTTTCCCACTCTCACTGCTCATGTTAAAAAGGAATAGAAATTCATGTGTGAGAAAAATCCTCAGGTGATGAACCTTAAGATCAAGTGAAATTCAGCTGCTGTTCTGTGATTTGATTTCAGCCTGAATAATTCATAGTCTGAGTGCTCGTTGTTTCTCTGACTTCCTTGAAGTTCAGCACATTTTCGCAGAGTGACATAATAAATCTCAGAACCTGCTCTGGAAAACTAACATCTAAATTTTCATATGAAAGTTTTTGTGCTTCACAAAAGATATACTCATATATTACCTGTTCTCTCTATAATTAGAATTTCTCCATAGAGAAGTATCTGACTAACCTGGCTGTGATTGGGGTTAGCTACACGTAACTAGCAGGGAAGGCTCCATTGAAAACTGTTTGGAAGAGTGCAAAATATACTTTTCAGGTAATAAACCATCTGTCTGTCACCGTCTGTCGCAGACTGACTTTTCCCACTCAGATCAACAAACCCTGTGACCAGTGGAGCAGCTTGGTAAATTAAACTCACGCTGAAGTCAGTCAGGAGAAGAGCGAAAACATTTTTTTCATCAAGAAAAGCCTTCAGTGTTGTTCTTTGTTCTTCTTTTATTGAAGAAATACTCTCCAATTCTGATTGTACTAATGCTATTGCAGCATCTATGCTAACCTGTTCAGGAACTGCTGCCATGTTCGAATGAATTTGCTTCTTGTTGCCAGCACACCTAAAACGACACCCGTAGCTGCCAGAAGACCCTCCTCTGAAGTCTCCGATTGGCCTTCACCACTGTTACAGGGCGCACTCACACTTGGCCCAGTTGTCAAATGTCCCCCCTCCCCTCTCCCCCACTGGCCTGCACTCACATTGCTCCAGTCTAACTGCCCCTGAGCACACTTGAGCTTCCTGATCTATGGAGTGGGACCTGTATTTTCACCTGCATTTTTAACATCTTGTAATGACATTGTTCAGTTGTTCTCTGGTATCCGCGATCTAAACGACGGTCTCAGATTTTTCTGCTGCTCTTTTTCCGGACTTTGTATGCTGCTGTCTGCCTGAATTTAAGGTGAATCCTCCACAAACAGTCCAGTGATGTCAGCGCTCCGTGCTTGTGCTCGTGCATGTGCACCCACACCGTGCTTAGGCGCACCTCTTTCAACCGTGCCAGGGCCGACAAAGTGTACCGTGCTCGGGCACGGAATGTAGCGCTCACACTGGTCAAACAAACTGGACTTTGGGGGTCAAACGTGCTTAGGCACGGTACGGAATGCCTAGTGTGAGTGCGCCCTTAGTGCTTGCTCAAACCCCTCAAGGTGAGTCTGTCCAGACCAACCACAGAACGCAACAAATATGTTGAGCACACGTGATCGAGTCGGTAGAGCAGGTGCCCCATATACAGAGGCTATGTCCTCGCGCAGCCGACCCGGGTTCGATTCCACCTGTGGCCCTTTGCTGCATGTCATTCCCCCTCTCTCTCCCCTGTTTCCTGTCCACTCTTAAGCTGTCCTGTATATAAAGGCACAAAAGCCCAAAAAAATATCTTTAAAAAAAAAAAAAAAAGTACTTAGTGTAATGATAAGTGCTAACAAAGGTGTTATCCATAGGTGGCGGTATAACCCAGCGTTGCCAGGTATTTGTACGATAGTTTGGCCCTCTGTACAATGTACGATCAATAATCCCAAAAAAGGGCAAATGTACAATAATTTGACCATTTCAAATTATTGCCTGCCAAAACTGTCTGCCGGAGAGTTTTTTTGTGAACCCTGAAGGCATCTGTTCCCATGTGACATGTTACCAGCCAATCGTGCTTTGCTGAGCGTGAGATACGAGTGACGTCCATGCGTTGATTGGCTGAATGGTCAGCTGCACCCGTCCCACGAGACGCTCACAGGCAGGAAGTCGAGCGACTCGAGCAAGAAACTGTGAGTTGCCGTTAACCCATTCCGTACTGACGCCACGAAACCATGAGCGCCTGTAGGACGTTATTAAACACTAGAGTGACTATATTTGACTATAACGCATCAGTGGGCTTGTTATTTTGGTTATGACGGGTGTACGATAATTTCCCTCAAAATACGATATTTTTGAGTCTCTGGAACAATAATCCTACATTTCCCACCTGGCAACGCTGGTATAACCTCAGTAGCCCACTTACAGACTGAATGTTGTTACAGGAAGTGCCACAGAACAAGAGCGAACAAAGCGCAACAGTTTACAATAAACAGCTAGCTGAAGCTAGCGTGAAGTTTCACTCTTAATATTTTATTCATAGTAGAATAAGAACACTACATGGTACCAGGACTGGGGTAAAGAAAAAGAAGCGACACAACAAAATGGATGCAGTAAAACCGCCAGGTCCATTGAAACCGACTGGAAACGTAGATGCAAGTTGGAGGGCTTTCAAACAGCACTTCCTGCTGTATACTGCGGCTGTCGGAGTGGATCGGCGGGCAGTTGAGAGAAAAATAGCCATGCTGCTCACCATCGCCCGCACAGAAGCGATAGAGGTCTTCAATACGTTTGTGTTTGCTCAACCTGAAGACAAAGACAATTTTGATGAGGTCTTAAAGAAACTTGACGAGCACTGCCTGTCAAAGAAAAACTAAACTTATGAGAGGTACGTGTTTCGTTAAAGCTAAGTCCCGTAATTTTGGTGATCTCAGAGACTCAATGATAAGAGATCAGTCAGTGTTTGGAACTAATGAGAAGAAGCTCCGGGAGAAAATGTTGAGGGAAACAGAACTGATGTTGGACAGTGCTATGAAAATATGTCAAGCCAGTGAGCTAGCACGATAGCATGTACTGACTTTCAAAGAGCCCGCTCACGGAGCAGCGTACCAAGAAGGTGAGGCTGTGAACACCTTGAATGTGAAAGGGAAACCACGGAGCAAATTTAAAAACAATGACATTAAGATTAAAACCAATGATAAAGAGATGTTCACTTGCAAGAGATGAGGTCAAAAACACACACCAAGACAATGTCCTGCCTATGGGAAAAACGTGTGCCAAATGTAAGGGACAAAACCATTATGCAAGAATATGTCTCTCTAAGAAGAAAGGACAGGGTGTACACACAGTGCAGGAAGACACAGATGACAGCGATGATTTTTGTGAAACATTTTTCATCAAAATGGTGTTACATGATGAAGATGACAGAGCACAGTCTTCAAAAGTAAGTAATACAGGCCAGACTGTAAATACAGTAACAGATGACAAATGGACTGCTCCACTGTTAGTCAATGGGACAATTGTAACATTTAAAATTGACACAGGAGCCAAAGCTAACTCGATCAATGAGAATGATTTAAAGGCACTGACTGAGAAGCCTAGAAGATTCGCAGAAAAAGGCACACCTCTGAAGGCATATAATAATCAGCCGATAAAAACAAAAGGTGGATGCAGACTTAAAGTGACCGCGAAAGGTAAACAGCACAACCTGTGGTTCACCATTGTGCCTCATGGACATGAATCATTCTAAGGAGACAAAGCGTCTGATGACTTAGGACTAGTTAAGAGGATCTATCAAATAAACACTGACAAAATGGTCAAACAGGGCAAAAGACTGGAGCACCAACAGTGTGAGGGAAGTACAGACATAGTCAATACATTTCCTTCTGTCTTCAAAGGACATGGCACTTACAAAATTCAGCTCAAGGATGATGCTAAGCCTGTAGTGCATGCCCCAAGGAGAGTGCCAGCACCACTCAGAGCTGCCTTGAAAAAAGAGCTTGAAAGAATGACTCAAATGGGTGTCATTGAACGAGTGGAAGAGCCCACAGACTGGGTGAACTCCATCGCATGTGTCAAGAAGAAGAATACAGGTGCCTTAAGAGTCTGCCTTGATCCCAAAGATCTGAATGAAAATATTAAAAGAGAGCATTATCAGATCCCAAAACGAGAAGAGCTAATGAATGAAACGTCTGGTGCAAAGTTTTTCAGCAAACTAGATGCTTCACATGGGTTTTGGCAGCTGAGGCTAGACCCAGAAAGCAGCAAGTACACAACCTTCTACACCATTTGAGGCTCCCATTTGGCATCAAATTGGCACCAGAGATCTTCCATAGAGCGATGGAGTCCATAATAGAGGGTCTGGAAGGCACCAGAGTCTACAAAGACGACTTGGTTGTCTGGGGAAAAACACGGCAACAACATGATGAAAGGCTGGAGAAACTCTTACAGAGAGTCAAAATGAGTGGACTAAAATCGAACAGTGAAAAGTGCCTTTTTGGGGTGACAGAGATGACCTTCTTGGGAGACAAGCTCACAAGTGAAGGGGTGGAGCCTGATCAGACAAAAGTACAAGCCATATTGGACATGCCAGCCCCCACTGACAAAAAAGGAGTCTTGCGAGCCATGGGAATGATCAACTTCCTGGGTAAGTTCATTCCTAATCTTACCTCCAAGACAGCATGCCTCAGGGTTTGCTACAGCACAACACAGTATTTGAGTGGACTGCTCGACATGAGAAAGAGTGGAAAAAATTAAAGAAAAACTATAACTACCGAGCCAGTCCTCACATTCTTTGATATATCAAAACCAACAAAGATCTCTACTGATGCCTCAAAAGATGGCTTGGGAGCTGTGCTGCTCCAAATGAATGGAGACAAATGGCAACCTGTGGCATATGCGTCAAGATCAATGACGGAGAGCGAGCAACGCTATGCTCAAATTGACAAAAAGACTTTGGGCTTAGTCTTTGGGTTTGGAAAGTTTCACAGTTATGCGTATGGATTGCCAACCTTTACAGCAGAGACTGACCACAAACCGCTCATATCAATCAGAAAAAAGAACCTCAATGACATGTCACCCAGAATTCAGCGCGTGATGATGATGTTACAGCGTTATGACTTTGAGCTAATATACACGCCAGGAAAATACACTGTGCTGGCAGATGCTTTATCACAAGCACCAGCAACAAGCAGTGACATGCCGGTCAGCTCCACAACTGATGATGCTGAAACACAGATCAACACGGTGACTGCTTCATTCCCAGCATCAGATGTCATGTCGCGGCAAATTGTACAGGAGACTGCAAAAGATCCTCTGTTGCAGAAAGTGTCCCTCCATATCCAAAATGGTTGGTCGAAAGGAGTCTGCCCGCAGTTTTACTCTGTGTGTGCAGATTTGTGTATGGCTGATGGCCTGGTGCTGAGACAAAACAGGATTGTCATCCCACAATCCATGCGCCAGGACGTGCTTCAGCGTATCCATGAGGGACATCTTGGCACGGAGAAATGCAAAAGGAGAGCGAGAGAAGCAGTCTATTGGCAGGGCATCAACAAAGATATTGAGGAGATGATACAGAAATGTGAAACATGTCTCAAACGTCACTACAAACAAACAAAAGAGCCGATGCTAATAGCAGACCTACCCACTGAACCATGGCAAAAGGTGGGCACTGATTTATTTCATCTGCACGGCAAGGACTATCTTCTGGTGACTGACTATTATTCTAACTATCCAGAAGTTGCACAGCTATCCAGTACATCCGCACAGTCAGTCATCACACACATGAAAGAGTTTTTTGCCAGACATGGAATCCCACAATGTGTCATCAGTGACAATAGTCCACAATATGATTGCTGTGAGTTCAGTGAGTTTGCAAAACAATATGGATTTCAACATGTCACCTCTAGCCCATTGTATCCACATGCAAATGGACAGGCTGAAAAGGGGGTCCAGATTGTTAAGAGACTGTTAAAAAAGGCAAGAGACAGTAAAACTGACCCGTACCTGGCTTTGCTAAGCTATAGGGCTGCATCTCTGGAGTGTGGAGCATCCCCTGCTGAGCTACTCATGCGTCGCAAGCTGCGCACCACAATTCCACACATTCCAAAAGACAACAACAACAAAAACAACAACAAACTGACTGACAAAAGGATGAGACTCAAGCACAGACAGAAAATTTACTACAACAAAACAGCAAGGTGTCTGGAACCTCTTCAGAAAAGGGACGTTATGAGGATTGAAGGCCCTGATTTCTGGGCTAGGAAAGCAACAGTCCTCAGTGAAGTAGGACCCAGATCATTTGTTGTTAAGACAGAGAATGGACAAGTGTTAAGGAGAAACAGGAGGAGTCTGCTGAAGACTCAGGACACTGAGAATCACGCCAAGGAGACTGGATCTGAACAACAAGATGGTGTTACACCAGATGTGCACCACAGTGAGCCTCCTTCACCTTCCCCAATGACTGAGACACTGAGAAGGTCTGCCAGACCTAGGAAACCTCCTGGGAGGCTCATAGAACAAGGGTGAACTGTTCAGCTGATAAAATGTGAAAGAAAGTTGTTGACATTTGGATAAAAAAAAAAAAAGAAAAAAAGAAAGAAAGAAGGAAGTACTTGGTAAAATGTGATGTGTTGTAATTTGTTGTTGACTGTCTGTCTGTGTTAAAAGTGATGAGCTATATTGTGTCACGTTATTGATACTTTGAGACTCATTTGGTTTTGTCAGGGAGATTTAGGGTATTTTGAAGTTAAAGAAAAATAGAGAATGTAATATAAGAATATATTTTATTTGCACTGCATTAAGACACTTTTGTTGCAGAATAAAAGCTAAAGGTTAAAAATATATTTCGTTGCACTATTTGTGACATTTTGAATGTTAGTCAAGAAGGTTAAGATTTACAGAGTGACTGTACTGTAACGAACGGGGCTATGTTACTGTTATGAGTGTTATAACAAAAAAAGAGAGAGATTAAGCTAGATCCTGTCCTGTTAAGTTTGAGTGCTCATGTTTCCGAGCGTTAGTGAATGTTAAATTGTAGTGCTGCCTTTTCTGAGTGTCTGTGAACGGATCTGAGAGGGAGACGCTGGAGCAGTGTGTGTGTGTATCGGGCCGGTTCCTCCTCTGCAATAAGACGGCCACAGTTATTTGCGAGCGAACTGTAAGTTTGGCTTTTGTTATTTTTGGCGTTGGCTACGGCCCACAGTAGCCTGTGTTATTACCAGAATAAAAGTGCCAGATAAACCAGCTAACGTCTCGGCGAGCATTACTGAGGGACGTTACAGTACTTTAAAAGTTGTGGTTAATGTTATTCTCACCTGTTTGGAAGGGGGATGTAATTGTAAGTGCTAACAAAGGTGTTATACATAGGTGGCAGTATAACCTCAGTAGACCACTTACAGACTGAATGTTGTTACAGGAAGTGCAGTTTACAATAAACAGCTAGCTGAAGCTACATGAAGTTTCACTCTTAATGTCTTATTCATATGTAACCGCCAGAGGTAGGCGGGGTTACAAATTGGGACAGGCAGATTTAAGGTGTTCTAATCAGGCAGAAAGCGCTCTACCTGTCTGGGGTCCTCACCGGCTAATTTGCTGCAGGCTGGTGAGGAGGGTTGTGTGAGGGCAGCGCCGAGTCCGACCGTAAGTTTTTCATGTTTTGGGACTATGCAATGAGTTCTGGTTAATTGTGAGTTTATGTAGAGACGCACAGCACTAGTTATATTTGTTTGGTTGTGTGTTCTAAGCTGCTAGGTGCCGTCCCAGTATTTTAAACTGTGCAGAGTGTACACTGAGACGCGGAGCGTAGCTTGGGCTCCTCCTGGTCAAGAGTAAGCTGATGAACGGGAGGTATGTTTGTTATGAATGGAGTGTCCACTGTTCATGCAGCAGAATGTGTATGTGTTGATGTTTACCATACTGCATTTGTTTGTTTGCTATTGAAGCAGTTGCAGGGGGGGAAGCAAGCCGACAAGGTCGGTCGGAGCAGTGTTTGCACCCTGTAATGTAATGTATGGTCTTATTTTATCGTATGTGTTGCTTGCAGCATAATTTGTTTGTGAAAAGTATTTGTGTTGTGTTGTAGGTCCAGAAGGGACAGCGGTGAATGGTCTGCACGGGCTGCTGTTCCTTTTTTCCTCCGTCCTGTTTTTGTTCAGTTGATGCGTTCAGTTGAGCAGCCCGAGGGGCTTATGGGGTTTGCTGTGCATAAGAGTTGCTTTGTAGTGTTTGCAGTGATTCAGGTTGCTCATTGGAGGTGCTGTGCTATATTAACTGGCAGGTCTGTGTGTTTAAATCACTTTGTTGTTTATTCCCTCTCTCACTCGCAGTAAGCCCAAGGGAGCCAGGTCGGCTGTAATCCTGATCCTAGGAGGGGTGCTAACCATCCTCTGCTCGCAACATTGATTTATATGTGCCAATAAATAGATGTGAATATAACTTTTGTATAAATAAAGAAACAGGTGTTTTAAAAGTTTATACCTGGGTTTCGATTCATCTCTCGGACCAGGGTAACACATAGTAGAATAAGAACACTACACTTAGGTTCTTCTGCCTTACTTGAGTGTTTCCCGTTTATGTAGACAGAGACCGAAATGTCCATTATCATGACTGAATGGATGACGTGCAGGCGTGAACCTTCCCAGTAGAGGACGATTGCCCCTGCGAAGTCCATTCATTCCTGATTATGCACGCCTCGGAAGGAATTTTCCTGCTTATACCATGGTCACTTACCAAAGAAAATAGTAATCAGACCATAAATTTATATTTTCATGCTTGTTGCGGTCACAATATAAAGTTCTAAACAAGCAACAACTCCGTTTCTCGAGCAACACCTGAGATCTCAACTAGTAACTGGAATAGTTATTACAATCCCATAAGATTCTTATGTAATGAAAATGTAGCTCAGTACTCCAATAAGCACAGGCTTCGCAACAGGAGATAAACTGTTATGCTCAGCTGACTGAATGGCTCAGCTGGCCAGAGAGCTGGTAATGCTGGCTCGATTCAAAGTCAATAACACTGCGCACGGTGGACAAACAGTAAATGTAATTGGCCAGCCTGTTTAACAGCAGGTCAAGCTGGCCAGTCAGCCAGCATCATTGTCCCCAAATCAATAACAACTTTAACGAAGAAAATTACTGGTGTATATTTGTCTTTTGGGCAGTAGACTGAAGTTACATAGCAAGTTGCGTTACAAGTCTGAACAGATGGACAGTGAAACAGGGCTGTAGCTAGCGGCTAAACGCGCATAAACTCAGTTACGAACCTTTTTCAAATCAAACACAGGGCGCACTCACCTTTTCATGAAATAATCATTGCTTAACATCGGACAGTTTAGCCAGCGGACATTTAGTCTAACCACTTTATTTTACTACTATCAGAGTGTAGGCTACTTCTTGTAGCTTGTGTGTTATGAGCGCCATCCTGTGGTGCTCTGGGGATACTGCACTATAATAATAAATACGATATTCATATTCTTTTCATCTAATTTATTTCTAAAGTCGCAGAGTTTGTATCTGCAGCGCATTAATTTGGAACAGTGGACAGACTGTTAAACTGGAACTATTTGAATCGTTCCATAGGTATATCAAAAGTTAATTGACACCCTCCAGCCAATCAGAGTTGACTATTTACTAAGACCATGGTATAAGTTACTTTATACTTCACTACATTTCAGAGAGAAACAATTTACATGTTGATACTTTAAGAACATTTATCTAATAACACTAGTGTGACCCCCACAAAGTGTGGTCACATTTGTTTTATTTTAATTACGATTTTATTTGGTACATTAACCTGTTTTGGAGCAGTAAGATCCATTTGTCCGCTGAATAATTTCATGCCGTAGCACAG
>JAPQLA010000012.1:28160963-28184595 GCA_029822935.1 Naso vlamingii | reverse complement strand
TAACTGAGATAAAATTCACAAATCAAATACAACATAAATATGATAAATAATAAAGGTGCATTTTTAACTCTGTTACATATCCATCAAGGAGATTATGGCAGAAGGGGTAGTCACTGGAAAAAGGGGAACCCCCTCCTCTTAATTTATGATGTCTGTAGAAAAATGATGGCTACAAGAGATCTGTTGCTGAAAAATCCCTCAAGACTGGTCTGACTACTGACCATCACAATTTTACTTGCCAATTTTTTTTAAATATCTGTTATTGAAAATGCAAAGGGAAAAGGTAAAGTGATTTGGCGAAATATAAATAGATTGACCAACCGACAGAATAAACAGGATAACAAAGTACTAGAGCTTAAAATTGACAATGTGTCAATCAGTCTGAGTTCCCATCTGCGTGGAAGGTAGCCACTGTCACACCCATCCTTAAATCTGGGGGTGAGGTGGAGATGTCAAATTATGGACCGATCAGCATTCTCCCAGTAATATCTAAAGTTGTGGAGAAGTGGGTAGCCAATCTGCTCATTGAACATTCAAACATCTGTCATTCCCCTCTGCACCCCATGCAGTTTGGGTTCCATACCCACCATTCCACTGAGACGGCGATAGGTGGGGGTTTTTTTTAGAAAAAGTTAAAAGCCTCTTAGATAGGAATTTTCTGTGTTGGAGCCATCTTTCTTGACCTGAAGAGGGCATTTGACCCTGTAGACCATTGAGTCCTTCTGTCCAAAGTAACAAACTTTAATTTTTCTGAACCAGCATTGCTCTGGCTTAAATCATATCTATCTAACAGATGGCAGTGTGGCACTATTGATGGTGTTAAATCCCCTTACCTTGAATGCCCAGTAGGGGTCCGCCAAGGATCAATCCTAGACCAATTTTATTCTCTCTGTACATTAATGATTTGCCTAACTCCTGTCAGGATGTTAATTTCCAAATGTACACAGATGATGCCGTGATTTTCACTCATGCAAAGAACGTCCAAGAAGCCTCCAGTGTCCTCACATCAGCAATGACCCATGTTCAAACCTGGCTTACTGAATCTAACCTTCTACTGAACACCAAGAAAACTGTCTGTATGATGTTCTCTAAACAGCCAACAGAGGCAACACATTCTAATATATACTTGAATGGGGAGGAGCTTAGCCTTGTTAAAGAATTTAAATATCCTGGGGTTGTCCTAGATCCCACCCTAACCTTTAAGAACCATGTAAAGACAATATCTAACATAATCAAATTTAATCTTCAAAATTTTAGACAGATCAGGACTTCAGAGAATGCAGCCAGAATGTACTTAAACATTGTGATCTTCTTGCATATTGATTATTGGTTTGTCAATTGGTTGTGTACAGGTACAACAATTCTTAAGTCTATAGAACTATTTTACAAAAAGGCCTTGAAAGTATTTGATAAAAAACCGTACTCTTTTCACCGTTGTAATATTCTTGCCAAACACAGTTTTCAAAGTTTTGATCATTTTAAACACTTCAAAATTGCCTGTCTAATGTACAAGGTGCTGCATGGTCTAGCACCTCCCCCATTAAATGAGTTGATTCAGCTGAGAGCAGGTAGTGGCTTGTCCAGGGACACCAGGACCTCTGCCAGGGGGGACTGCAAGGTGCCCTTTAGGCATACCACCTTTGGACAAGCCGTGTTGTCTGTTATTGGCAGTAAATATTAGAACAGCCTACCACTTGCAATTAGGGACTGTCCCACGTATCATGCCATTTGAAGAGATGGCTTAAGACAAATCAGATATGTAGTCATAACTAACTTGCTTGTAGCCTCCATCCTGCTTTTCCTTCTATTTCCTTGCTTAATGTGTGCTGTCCAACCAGACCTATGACCATATATAATCACCACTCTATCACCCCAATCAGATATGTGACCATCATGTTTAATTATGTTAAAATGGGCAATGTGCAATTAATATCATGGGCAATTGCGCAATTACTATGAGAAATGTTCAGCCTATAATATATCATGAGTATATGTGCAGAGCTTAAAGTATTCCGGCACCATGCCGGATCTCCGGCGTTTGACTATGATGCAGAAAAAAAAAAAACACACACAAAAAACCCCACAAAAAAACTTGCCAGGCCCCTCCCTCAAACTGCTACTGTCCAATCCTACGTTAGCAACCGTAACTATGGGTACACATAGTGGTTGAGATCTAGCAGCAGTTGATGCTGCGTTCAAGACAACTCAGGGAAAAAACGGGCTCTGAATTGTAGAAAATGAATTGAACAATGAACAGCGTTAAAGTCGGAAATTACAATTCGGAAATTACACATATATTGATCTTCGAAAATAAGCATAAATTCCTTCTGCATATGTTTTCAGTGTTCAGCAAATAGTGACAATATGCCAAACTTCGTTTTTCTCCACCGAGTTAACCTGTAGCGTGAACATTATCTCTGAGTGGTCTTGAACGCAGCATCCAAGCCAACGGTTGTTTCACCAAAATCAGGTCAGAAAAATGGAGAGTAAATTCATGAAGCCAGGGGAAGACGTCCTAATTGACAAGGGCCTTAAAAACAAATGGCGCTGGGCATGGATAGAAGAAAGGGGTGGAGACGGCGAGCCTATTCGGAGCTGGTGCCAGTGTGACCCCCACAAAGTGTGGTCACATTTGTTTTATTTTAATTACAATTTTATTTGGTACATTAACCTGTTTTGGAGCAGTAAGATCCATTTGTCCGCTGAATAATTTCATGCCGTAGCACAGTTGGGTCAGTAGGTGGCAGTAGTAGAGCAATGAGTAGCCTGGAAGTGTCTCTTTTCTGTGAAGAGGAAGCTCCTCCTCATTCACTCAGAGCTGCCAGCGTGAAAACATTGTTTTGCTCTTCATTTCTCCTGCTAAACAGGTCTGTACAATGTTAAGAACATAACAAACAACACACATGATTATTAATATGATGAACATGATTAGAACATTTAAAAAGGGTCATAGCCCTGGCGTATTTACATTTTGCACAATTTAAGTGTTGTTTACATGGGTGTTAGCATAGCAGGTGCGGCTAACAGTAATGGACGGCTGCTCGGCATTGTTGTGAATGTTTGTGGACTACCGCTGTGGTTAAACTTGAATTATAGAACTCCTGTGCAATTGTTATTTTTTTTTCTGTGTGTTATTATATCGAGAAACGTATCGATTTTGTGCGTTTTCATATTGCATTGTGTTAGGTTACAGTTAAACTTTCACTTATCAGCTCTTTGCTCTTGCCTTTTCGGCTCAGTGATTAAGATGTGATGTAATGATGGAGAGTAATGTCCAGCAATATGGTTTAAGGTTGATATTCCTCATGAAACAATGGTTTTATGCTGTACGGTATTGCACCTTTTGAAGTACTGTTGTCAAGTATTGCCCTGTATTGGTAATGATCAAGAGAAAGAGAAAAGAAACATGTTTGATTGTGAATAAATTCACTCAGAGCTGCCAGCGTGAAAACATTGTTTTACTCTTCATTTCTCCTGCTAAACAGAAAACAGTAATCTGCCAGCGTGTCCCTCCACCTGGGACCTGCAACACTAGGTACATGTTTCAATAGCTTACTTCAATTTAGATGATTTCACATAGCTATCTTAGTTTTATGACAATACTAAAAACACTGCTAAAAGTCTACAACTTGTAGATTTCCCATAGAGCTCAAACTTGTGTATATAAGTGCACACAGTAAGTTTACATGTGGAGCGCAGTGCTAGTGCAAATGTCAAAAAGGGCTTCACAATACATACAAAATCCAAAATATAGCCAAAAGTGGCAATCATCGCGGTCCAAGCAGTATCTAGGCCTTTAGGGCCCTCATTGATGCTTGAAGTTGTAATGAATGGAAGTTGCACTAGAAGGTTCTGCCTCTTTAAGAGTTAGTGCATGTGATGGTGATGTAGGCGGAACTCCACACAGTGTTGTACGGTGATCTGGTGGAATGTATTCGTGCTTTAGTTCATAAAAGATACACAGAAGTTGAACTCACGGAGTCAGTTCATTCTTTATTTCATGTCCCGTCAGATAAGACATTTACAGACATTACAGAAGTATTTGTAAGATGAAGCATTAGAGAATGTGAGGCATAGTTACATCAACAGGTCCCAGCCTCAATAAGTTACCATTGCAGGTCCCGTAAGGACCCAAACATTGTCAGCTGAATTATTTGAGACAGTGGCAAAAGCTCCTCCAAGCCTTAGACCATTCAAAATTGTGATGTCAGCATTTTGATACCTTGAAAGTGAGAGGTTTAATCTGCATCTTGTTAAAACTTCAGGCAAGGAGACGTCCTATGGCTATTTGTTCACTTGTGCTTAAAATGTTGACAACAATCAAAATGTTGATGAGATTTCGGATGAATTTTAACTTGTCTTGTAATCCAGATTTTGCTCAAACACTGACTTTTAAGTCATACCACTTTCATGTGTCTGCCCTCTCTGTCAGTCACACTCCACAGGTGGCAGCAATGATCACAACTGAGAAGTCTGCTGCTGTTTCTTGGTTTGACTGCTGCAGTCAAAATTTTAAAAATTCACGACAATTTGACTTTTCGAGATAAAATTCTGAAAAAAATCACACAGTATTTTGATGATATCCAGTATATGGTTCACCATGGTGAACCACATACTTTGGTGAAGTTTGATTGTAGATTTGGCAAAATAAAAAATGTTGTGCATATATCAGTATTTACAGTAACACATTCCATGTCATCAGAGACTCAAATTTTTCAATGCAGTTTGAAACAAATGACATGTAGCATCTACAGAATGTCCCTGTCAAGTTTGTTAGCTTTTAAATGAAGATTTATGGAGACTGAGATGTTAATTGATTATGTAGGCTATATTTTGAAAAATACAGAGTGACTGACTTTTCAGTAGACCGTAGGTTGCAGGGCAGAAAAAGTTTTGTCCCTATCCAGAGGACATGCTGAGAAAATTTGAGCTCTGTAGGATGTACGCGTGATTTGTTATGATTTTCTGAAGTTTGGAGTGTGACATGTATAGAAATGTGGAATTTTTGTAATAAGCCACGCCCACTTTAATCAATCATTATGAAATTTTAAGGGTAGACTGAGTGATGACTTAAGATTACGTAAACCCAATTTCAAATTGATATGTCCGTTCACAAGATATCAACTTTTCAGTTTTTTGGCGCCCCCTACAGGTGAAATGCAGTGTCTTTTATCAGATATGTTCAAAAACCACTTCTTAACAGTTGTCTAAAGTTTTGTGTTGATTTGATGAAAAATGACATTTTTATGGCCAATTTGATGTTATCGTACTTTTTAGCAAAAGTTCATCAGCAGCTAAATCGCTCTTACTTGCTTTAATCCATTATCCTTATAAAATTTTAATTTGGATTGGTCTAAAGATTATTTCCCACCAGATTTCGGGGAATTTTATTAAAATGTCCAGGATGAGTTGCGAAAAAACAGATTTGGCAAAAATTCAAAACGGCGGAAATCTTTCCACGTGCAAAGGGGCGTGGCTCATGTTGATAGATTTGTCTGGATCCTTGGAATCAAGGAAAAAAAGAATTTTGTTGCTGACACTTACAGTTAAGGAGTTATTGCCCAAAATGTAAAAGTGCTAATTGGCACCACCATCTGGTCTAATTGATTTGTTTTTTGTTGCCTGAGTAGCAAGTACAATTTGCAACCAGCTTGCCCAGTTTTGTGTTTCTAGACCTTATGGTTTTTGCTGCCCAGACACTTTTAGCGGAGAAGAAGAAGAAGAAGCAGAAGAAGAAGAAGAAGAAGAATGTGAACAAAAGCAATAGGGTTCCCGCAGCTTCGCTGCTTGGACCCCTAACAAAAGCAACATGCAGACAACAGACATAATAAAAGTAAATACATCTTAACAAAGCATGTCTCTGCTGGTAGGTTAAGAGCTGTTCCATCCACATGTCCTCTATCCAAAGAGAGTGAGGGAGCAACTTTCCTCTGGTGTTAAGCCTGAGGCAAGGTACAACCAACAAATCTGGATCAGAAAAGCTCACAGATGTGCTGTTGATACAGGGTTAATAAGTAAGCTGGTACCTGACTGTGGAGTGTACAAGTAATAACAAGAATCTCGAATAGACTTAATGAGGAGCAATTCTAAGGAAATCATTATCTGTGTCACATGAGGACTTTTAGGACCTCAACAAAAGCTTTGCAGCAGCTTTCAAGACCATTTATAAATGATCCAGGGACGTCTTGTGAAAGAATAGCTTAGCTTAGCTCTGTCCAAAGGTAACAAAGTCCTCCTAACATCCTTGCGTCACTGTTGGTTGCCAGGAATAGGTTGACACATAATCTGCACTCAAAACCAGAACCATCATTTTTACACCAAGGTTTCAGTTCTAAACAAGACATAATTTATTTAGTGAGCTCCAGAGGTGCAGGTAAGCAGATTTTGTTATATTTGGACAGACCCTGCCTAGTTGTTTTCCCATTTCCTGTCTTTATTCTATGCTAAGCTAACTGGCTGCTAGCTCTAGAATCATATTGTACATATTGTCAAATGTACAGACATAAACACAGTGGTATTAATTTAAGTCTGGGAAAGAAAACAAAGTGCAAGTGCATTTCCCTTAATGCAGAACTGTTTCTTCAAGGCAGATGAAAAGAAAGTTGCATTGATCAGTTGTTTCCAACATTAGGCTTGTGAGTCATTAAAAAAGCAATATAAATTTGTGACCACTGATCATAAGTTTTGGTTTTTAGTGAGAACTGTGAATAAAACGTTTTGTTCTTGTTTTTTTATGTAATTTCTGACAGTTTAATTTAAAGGTGTGTTTGGAGGTCCTTACCCTGCAAAAACAATTTATTGTCAGAAACATCAACCAAATGCTCCACTATGTTCATCTGCTAGTCTGTAACTGTGTCTGTTTGATTCTGAACTGGTAGTGTACAGTGAATTTTTAAAATTATTATTTTTAAAGGAAAGCAGCTGTCTTCTGTGGCCTAAAACAACACTATGAGAGCTGTGAGAGTGAATCAAAACAGTAATGTCATGAGCTGGACAGCTAATGAATTTTGAAACTCAGTGCAAAGTAAAGATGCAGACTCCGGCAGGCTCGTCACAATGAGTGACCACTTTCACATTTCACATCTTTATTATACATTGATTACAACTGCTCCTCTCTTTGGAAACCAGGTTGTAAGTGGAAAGTAATGAAAGCATAATTGATCATCTCCATCTCAGCTTCATGAGAGATTACAATTTCACATCTGCATGTTGAATGTGTATCCGCTGACCCTCTATAAATGTCTGTTTCATCTGTTCCCTCCTCTGGAGGCAGCTGTGACTCTGGGATATGTGATTTCTCTGTGTATGTTTAGCACGAAGATAAAATCATACTAACACAGAAAGGCCATATGAAAAACACACATACACACATAGGGTACTTTTATGGTAGTACAAATAATACACATGAAATGGCAATAGCTGAGTCATTCGGTGAGGAGTATTCAGAAGGTGTTTGACAGTTTCAGGGCTTCCCTACATGCGAAGCCCATGTCAGTCAGATGTTGAGTGACATTCCGGCAATTCCTTCAAGTCTGCTTAAACGTTGCAGACAGTGCTGACACAGAAACCTTCCTCTGATGCACATGCGTGCATGCATGTCTACACACCCACCCATCCACCAACACAAACTCACACACAGACATATACTGTTCACATAAGCGCAGACACACACATCAGCACATAACGATCATGGGAAAAAAAATCAGCGTCTGTGTTGAATTCCCTTTATAGAGGATCAGTTTTAGTTCGACTGAGCTCATAGTGTGATTAATGTGAAGGGCAGATGGACTCAGCTACCACGCATAAACCAAGTCCCAAACCCCCTGTGGCATAGAATACATGAACAGGACCTCTCTGCTTGCTTGTGTGTATGTGTGTGTGTGTGTGTGTGTATGGTGTAATGTCAGTGCTTTCTTTGTATTTCTTATTCTTGTCTGATTGAAAAAGGAGAGACACACACAGGCCACTTTGTATTTCTGTGTGTTTGTGGTCTAAGGATTTGACCATTGTTTCTCCAAAAAATAGTGGGAGAGAGAAGGGGGGCTGGGGTGGTGGTACAGTAGACAACAGAAGTGTAGTCCGTGATTGGTACAGCGGTTCTTAGCTATTCTGGCCACAGTCTTACAGGCTCTTTCATATATATATATATATATATATATAAAGTTCTTATTTTCCCTCTTCAAATACATTTTAATTGCATTGCAATAGGTTTGTGTTTGTATATATATATATATATATATATATATATATATATATGTGTGTGTGTGTGTGTGTGTGTGTATGCTACATAGTTGGTTCTTGTTGCTAAGGCGACATGGTGGGCATGGAGATGGAGGTGGCAGGTTGGGGTCAGACACAGTGGGGTGCAAAGCTAGAATTAACTGTGACTGTGACTCTGGTGAGAGGAGAATAAAACAACAGGCTTTCAGACTGACATGACCTGACATTACCCCTTCATTCTATCCCTCTAATACTCTTACGGTGTTTTTCTATTTTTCTTCCTTAAATTGCATGTCTCTGGTTGGATACCTCTGTGATATGTTATACCATTCTCTATTCTGGAGCTGCACAAGCAAATTTAGTTGCATTACTGTATGCAAAGACAATAAAGGTTATTCTGCACAACCAAAGGAAACTTTTCTTTGTCCAGCATTTTGGCTGCAACTTTCATGATCAGCCTTTTACTTCTCTCTGTAAACCCTTATTTAGTGATGTGTGTGTGTGTGTGTGTGGTATTGTTCCGTATTATTGAGCTGACACAACACAATCTTGAAGGTGGGTTTTGTTTTGTTTTTTCAGAAAGTGTGTGTTTAGGCCCAGAATATTACCATTTCAGTGGGAATGTCTAACTGACTAACTTGAGGAAACATCCTAACAATTATCAAACAGACTGCCTCTTACTGTGGAGGACTGTGGTGTTACAGTACAAGACAAGGTCTAACTGTAGCTGTCAGTTCCATTGCTGCTGCTGGTCCATCTCAGAGCCGTCCAGCCTCCTGTCTAAAACCAACCTTGTGTTAATGGGACAGAGCGGTCCATTGTTTTGGTGTCTGTTCTGACGGATGCCTGGCCGATGACTTCAGCTCCACCATGAACTGTCTCCTTATTCTCCTTATAGGGCTGGGATCACAGCCGTGCCGGTCTGGGCATGGAACCACAGCTAAGAGGGCAGCAGAGGTCCAGTGAGATGCTGGCATGTATAGCTGTGCAGAAGACAGATATGTACAGACTTGCAGGAAAAAAAAAAATTCCAATGAGACTGTCACCTTTTCTTTTTTTTTTTTCTTTTTTTTTTTTTAGAAGATTTTGAGAGCTTATCATAAGAAATAGCTTATACTTAAAATGCTGGAGCAGTTTTACAAATTATAACAAACTTTATTAGATCATTTTCCTGCTACTGTTCAGTTATCATTCTGTTTGTTTTAGGGCTTAAACCTTTCGTCATAAATAACCCAAAAGTGTAGGGGGTTTACGAGTGTAAGAATGCTGTACTTAAAAGCCCTTTGAGGCAAATTTGTAAACAAAAATACTATATTTTGTGTGTCAATTGATGACAATTCAAAATATAAGCCTGCTTTACTGGTGTTCTCAAATAATACTGATAAAGATTTAGTTGTAGAGTTATGTAAACACCTTTTAATTAATCTGGTAATAATAGTACGCTCCAATTTTGTGTTTTAGGGGGTGATCATGTAGCTGCATTAATGACTTCTGCATTTTAGTAGTTATTGATTACTCCCAAAAGTCACTGACTTGTCAGACAATCGTAGGTATAGATATATATTTTCTCCATATAATGTAGATCAAATCTTTTTAAAGAAGTCTCTAGTGCAACAAGTAAAAGCTTAACTACTGTGGGCAGGATCAACCTGGGGGTGGATAAAATAGCAGACTTTTTTGGCAGCTGGCTTGGAGAGGCAGTTTACAAATGAGTTGTGATCTGATTGGACTAAACTTTCAGCAGGTTTGTCTTTGCTGGAAATACTGTTTCTACAAACAGTAACAACGCTACTGCTTTCTTGCAAGGATAATCAGTCTTTCCTTCTTCCAATACTTTAAATTCTGTTTATTTAACATGATACAAAGTTGATTATGACTGATGAAGCATTGGAATGTACAGTCATGTTTCCATCTGCCTCTTACTTTTACTGCATGTCTGCTGCTTTAGTACCACACTGCGCAGTGCTTAAGTCATGCTTGACAATAAGAACATGTGAACGCCAACTACTCAAGCTGCATATCTCTTCTAGAGACATTGCCACTGCTTTATAAGATATGATAACCCTAATTAGTCCCACAACAGGGAAATGAATGATAAGTCTTTGTTGACAAGTCAGCCAGCCTGCGAAACTGTTGGGACTCTGCAGTTTGGTTTACATTTAGATCAAGTACCTTACCTTTATGAGGAAGAGATGCTCAGCAGTGACAATCTGGTTAACGTCATGCGTCTGACAAGGAGTTAGACTGCATGTTGGTTTAGAGCTGTGTGGAGGAACTAATGGGCCTGAACAAACTACAGTGATAACGACCGAATGACATTTTTAGCGGCCCTCATAAAACAGGATGTAGATTCTGTGATTCTTTATAAAGTCCATGCACTCCACACTATCACACAAATGCACTGATTGAAAGCATCGGTCCTCTGGTCTGCATTTATGTGTGTGTAGAGGGATCATATGCAGTAGTGCCACGAATGAAATGTTAACCAGTGGGAAGGCTGCTCTTTACCGAACTAGTTCACAGTGCTAGGGGGGGTTTTCAGGGAGGGTAAAATCCGTGCTGATATATAGCATTACTCCCTCCAGGCACCTCCAACACCATTCCTTCCCACCCGCATCTTCATCTCCAAATCCCTGGCTCTCAGCCTGTAGGCAGCTTGCTAGTACCCACAGCCCCAGGGGGAGCCGCAGTGATTTTTAGAGGCCCTTTTGTCCCATCAAATGAAGACGTCTCAGCTAGTTGTTTTGGTAAAGGCAGACTCACTGGCTCACTGCCACCCACTTACAGAGAGACAGATGGAAGAGTAAGGCAGAGAGAGGAAGAGGTAGGGAGAGGATTTGGAGGGAGAAAGGTCAGGTAGGGAAAGTTGTTAGCATGAGAACAGGAAGCAAAATAAAGTATGTAAGGAAAAGGTATATTTTATATGTACAAAAAGGTGCATATGTTGGTGGACAGACAGCGAAAAAAAGGAAGTGAAAGAGACAGACGGGGGGATTCTCCTTCACGAGACAGCAGGTACATGACAAATTTTTGGAATAGCTGCTGATAAAAAGGTGGCAAAGAGTGTGAGAAAAGGTCTTGTAGACACTAGTATTTCAACAGTGCTCACTGCTCCCAACCAGTCTTAGCACCGTGACACATTTATCAACTAGTAAAATGTAACTTTGCTTTCAAGTGAGCTGTTGGCTTCTAATTGCATATGTTGCTTTATCGTTATCCTTACTACATGCATTACATTTGGACAAAGTTGTTTGTAAATCTGAAATAAAAATGACATAAAACTAATCAAATTTCATGGATTGTAATTTTTCATCTCACAGCACTCCAAAGCACTACCAACCATCAACTTCTCTTGGTATCCTGTTCTCTTCAGCAGCAATTACAAGCTAGCAAACTAAACATGAAACTAGATTTCTTTTATGAACACCAAAAAACGCGAGAGATATCTCTAAGATTCACTTTGCTAGTACCCGATGTTTGTATTGGATCCAGGCCACAGCCATCTCACTGGAGTGTTAACCCTGAAGTGTATATATCCAACACTACACAGACACCCTAACCCAAGTTTTGTGTATGTGGGAAAATGGACAGGTTTTAGGCTGGTGCACATATTTGTATATGAGCCGTAAGGAATGCAATCTACCTCTCCTGTAATGTGACAAGAAGGAAAGTGGAGCTTAACAGAGACCAAATAACTGCCAAAAAGTAACATTTAAATGTACTCCTTTGGAGTTCCATGGGCTTTACTTGAGCACTTAAATTACTAAAGTATACTTCTACTTTACTACATTTAAGAGTTAAACTGCTGCACCTTCTTTTTAATCCACTACATTTTTTCTGACAGCTTTTCTTTTTTCTTTCTTTCTCTCTTTTTTTACTACAGTTATTACTTTAACATCAAAATTTTACACACATAAGGTAATATAAAATAAGATGCATTTTTACAGATTGAACCACCTAACAGTATGCATTGGCACAGCATGGGTATTTGGTAATACCCACGCTGTGCTTTATGCAGCTTTGAAGAGAGAGCTGAAGAGGGTCGAGTGTGAACACAGTAAGTATGTGGTGGTTATAGAAATTAAGGAGGGAGAGGGGATGGAGTGGATCAGGGTCGAGGGACTGTTCAGTGTTTGGCTAGGGCCAGATGGCAGGAGAATGGCATCTGCAGCCCTTGGTCTGGGGTCTGTGGGGTGAGGACTGGAAGGAATGCTTGTCTTTTCTTTGCTTTCTCTTAGCAAGTGGAGACTCAGAGGACTGCTGTACAACAGTGGATTAAGTCCCACATTCCCTTTTAATCTCTCTTTAGTCACCCTCAGCTGTTCACCCTCAGGCCTCTGTTCCTCTACCTCTCAATGGCTGTCTGTTGATGTTGGGCTTGCATACAGTATACACACACACACACACACACACACACACACACACACACTTACAAAACCAAAACCAAATTACTTAAGTGAATTTCTCACTGATAGTAATTGAAGGTTATCTCAACAAAAAAGTCTGCTGCACTTGACTCACATTCTCACTCTGTTGATAGCATGCTGGTATTGTAGATCTTTTGACATACACATGGAAATTAACATTAGCTACAAACACAAAAAACTGCTGATGGGTCATGTTTTTGCTGGTATTTGAAAGGTATAAAAGGTGAGTAGTCACCAAAGTGATTACAAATTAATCAACATCATAATTCAATAAAAGAAGTGACCATATTCCACATTTAGTCAAATGGCAGCAATGAGGATTTTTTTCAGGGAAAGCCACATACATGAATAGGAACTCTGAATGAATGACACAATACCAAAATATAGCACATAAGTGGGAGGTTGGTGCGGTGGGGGAGCTGTAGCAGCCTTGCTATACACCTGCATAAATATAATTGTCCAGGCCACAATAACCATTCCACAAGCTTCTATTTTTCTTTTCTGGAATACAATTAGATGACGCATGCTTCTATTACACTCTATTACACAATATTAGCAATACACTGTGTCCCCTTCTGTCCTGCACATACTTACAGAACATACTCTTTCCTTAACCTCAAAGTTAAAAGCCACAAAACAGTTTCACTTGCATGCCATGCATACCAGCCATCAGGAGATGTGTCAAAGTAACAAATAGCCTATCACTGGTAGGAAGGCCGTTGACGGGGGGTGGGGGGGTGGGGTACACCAGTACACTGGGACAGCTGTTGCGGGCCCTGGGTCAAGGAGGGGCCAGGATGGGCCCTCTAACCTTTAAATAATCTGCCTGAATAGGATGTCAAAATATGTACTTGTAAAAAAAAAAAACTTTAAATACTGTTTCAGTCACATTAAAGCATTTTATTTTTCTATTCCTAATTTTCCTTCACACAGTGTTTGAAAATAATTTTAGCTCCCCTCCTTACAATCAGAAATGGTTCAGTCTGTTACGCTACCAGAGGTCAAAAGTTTAACATTTAATCAGCCCCTCTCCTGCCATAAACTTTCAAAATGTCCAGTTGGCAAAAATCAGGTTCAATGAAAAGAAAAGAAAAACACAAAAGAGAAAATGAGAGCAAGGTGGCAAGAGATTTTATGGCCATATATTTCAAAAAAGGTTTTGAATTTGAAGATACAACCAATACAGACCTAACCTTGAAGGAGGGTATTAATCAAGAGCAAGGTGAGACATCAATTTAGCTAGCTTAACTTACCTCAACCACAACAAAAAGCTTTCAGTAGTAACTTGAGTGTTTAACATAACGCATCCCATGACAGATATAGCTGAGTCCAGTGATGGACTAACTGTGCTGGAGAGGAGAGACAGAGAGGAGGAGACACCCCACCTGCAGGTGACTGAGGGGTGGGCGTGGCTGGTTGCTCTGGAGAGAGGGAGGGAGTGACAGCCCCCGCCCCAGAGTCAGAGCAGCAGTTGGATGATGCGAGCAGGAGCAAAACGGGGTCAGAGACTGATTTTAGTGATCCCGGATTATGGCTGAATAAAATGACTGATTCTGACAAGGTGAATATGGCATGCGTCATGGCCAAGAGCGCCGTGGACAGAAGCGCAAAAGAAATGTCCAAAGATGCAGAGGGCAGGGCATTTTCCAGTTACCTTACATACTCTAAATCCCCCTGTGGCTGTGAAAAAATGGAGAGGGACTGGATAATATATAGCAGCTCAAAAAAAGCATTATTTTGTTTGCCATGGCTGCTGTTCTTTTTTAAACTAGACAAGTGCACTAAATCCAACTGACGGGATAAAAATTGCCAATATGAAGTGGCAAAAGCTTCATGACAGATTCCCAGAGCACAAGAGAAACAGTGCGCATAAACAGTTATTGGAAATGGAAGAACCTGCAGCATTCTGTCCTACGGTGTTATGGAGTTGACAGCCAACAGCAAAAACTCATGGAGTCAGAAACAGAAAAAAACAAAGCACTACTACAGAGACTGTTGGATGTCACACTGTATTTAGCCTCGAGGAATCTGCCATTTAGAGGTGCAACAAACACACTCGATGAGCTGGATAATGGGAATTTTCTAGGCATTATTGAGCTGTTGGCAAAGTACAATAATATCCTGTATGGTCACCTACAAAACATCAGGCAAAACCGACAACAGGGAAAGAGAGTTAATGCCCACTATCTTTCGTCCGACAGTCATAATGAATTCATTCATCTTTGTGCTCAGCGTGTCTCAAATAATATTTTGAGTGAACGACAAGATGCAACATACTACTCACCAGATGTCTCAAACACGGAGCAAAATGTACTGTTGGTGAGATATGCTGTGTCGGCTGTCCCTCAGTGTTAGTATTGTTTTTCACATTTGTTTGAGCACAGTTTACATTCATGCATTTCCTTTCAGCTAAATAACAGCACACATAGTCTTTTCAGTTCATATTATAAACTTTATTTTGACAGTTTGTTCTCTGGGTTGGGTGCACACAATTTAGTTAACATTCTGTCACATCTTCTTTAATTTGCAATAACACTAAACCTTTCTTCTTTGGAGATGCTTTGACAAAATGCTGGCAGCCAGGAAGAGATGGCCTTTTAAGAATGGCCCAGAGGAGGTGGACTAAGCCATGTCAGGATGAAGACGGGGGATGGAGTTTCACCTGATTTAGATTTTCTTTAAGTTATTTTTGCTGTTTGCTAACACATTAAACCTAGTTGGAGTCCATGCAGCCCAGGCCTGCCCAGAAGTAGACACATTCTTCGGCTTTATCAATCAACTATACAAGCTATTCAGTGCAAGCCCTCACCCATGGGAAATATTACAAAATGTTTTAGGCTGTTCCCTCCACCGCTGGTCTGATACATGATGGAGTGCGTGCATTGATGCAGTGCGCCCAGTGGCAAAGCATTCACACACACACACACACACACACACTGGCCACAACAGGTAACCTCACCACTGAAGCCAGATCTGAGGCGCTGGCCTTAAAGGCATACTTTCAGTCTTTTAATGCAGTTGCACTCCTTGCGTTTTGGGTCAAGGTGTTACAGTGCATAGAGGATAGAAACCTTGTCCTCTCGTCCTCTCCAGTTTCCCTTGATGTGCAGGCCGCCAATATAAAGGCGCTGGAGGAAGAGATGGCCTGCGTGCGTGGATCCTGGGAGACTTAACGGACAGAGGCAACTGCGGTTGCCAGTGCCATGGGTATGAAACATAAGTTTGAAATTAGACTGAGAAAACGAAAGTGGTTTTTTGATGAGTCCGAAGAAAAAGGGATGGAGGAAAGCCCAGACATCCTATTTAGAAATAAGTTGTTTTGTGTTGCAATGGGCAGCATCCTCTTGCAACTAAGCACACGTAAGACGAAACTTATCAAAAACTATTTGTGCTCCACGATGTCTAAGGACAGATTAAACAGTTTAGCAATGATCTCCATCGATTGGCAGCTGACCCAGAAACTGGACTTTAAGGACATAACACATGACTTTGCAACGAGGAAAGTTCGGCGCCTGGATTTGATTCTTTGCATTAATGCTTTCGATTTTATGCATCAGCGTTTCAAAGACTGGCTGTGCATTGTCCCTAAAAAACTGGTAGATTAATATGAATATATTGTCTTATACTGTCTTGGATTTTGCATGTTTGAGCTAAGGTCATAATCTGTACTTGTTTCCCATGTAAATGAAAACGCACATATGTATCAGTTCTTCTCATTTGGAATTTTATTTGTTATCAATTTTCTATGGACAGCTTAAAAGCATTAAAGTTGGGAGTGATATCATATTTTTAATATGACTGATTTTCTGGTGGTAAGGTTACCTTTTTATTTCAAATACATTTTGATTAAATAGTGTGACTCGGCACAAAGAGGCGCATGGTGTCATTGCTAGTTTTAGATCGACAAAGTTGTCATTTTCATGGCCATCACTCACACTTGTGTAAATAGCAAATGTACCTGGGCCCCTCTGTGCACTCTTGGGTCCATAAATCTGATAACAAAGTGTGGTCAGCCAGGCGCTATAGAGCAACAAAAAGCTGTGCTGTGTTCCAAATTGCATATTTTGGTTAGTATACTTAAATACAGTACACTTGTTGTGTAGTGCACCAATCTCGACCACGGTAGTGTTGTCCAAAATCACGCACTGCTGTTTTGCACTTATGGGAAGTGACACTGTTTTTTTTAACCACCTCTTCTTCTACAACTTTTTTTTAATGGCAAAATGCAAACAGTAGGTGGGTGACTATCACAAATATTTGACAGCTGTTGTCTGCCACTGTTTAGTTCATTTAACTTGTATAAGAATGTTCTACAGTAAAGTAGACAAGATATTGCACATAAACCAAACGCACACCACAACGTTAATGCCTAATTAAAATGTGCTGCTGTGGCTGGAAGCATGTCAGTTAGCGAGTGGATGCTAACATTAGATAGCGGATGCTACCATTAGCTAGCACACTAACGGCACCAAATCGTAACAGACTCAACAAAAAATTACTAACAGCGGCTATCTAACAACAGTATGTACACATAGTGGTGCTCAGTGCATGTATAACATGTATAACTTGGATCTGTGCAATGCTGCTGGTGGCGCGTGAAAATCCTTGGCTGTAATGCTCTGCCACCATTTCAAAAGTTGAGAAGTTTGTGACGTAACTTCCTCCACGTCACCAATATGGTGTTTGTTGATGGTGTGAAGTGTCCATCGTTCCACACTCAATTTTTGGACCGTTTTGAGTGCGCAAGTAGTGCACTGCATTTTCATGTACTTTTCAGTGTGAACGCACATCACGCACTTCTGCATTCAAAATGTTGTGTTTAGTACAGACGTATGCGATTTGGGACACAGCCCTGGTCTACAGTCCTGCCACAGTGTTTTATTCTGCTGTTTAAAGGGCACTTTATTCAATAATAAGATGAGCCGGCAAGTTCACAATGTGTGTACACTCAGTTTTAATGATTAGAGAGGCTACTTTCGGTCATTTCAAAATGTTTACAAGTGCATGTTAATGACATAATTATCGTGTCACATTAAAGCAGCGACACTAAATACTGTAGTTATACTTGATGGGACAGAAAAACTCTCCAGAGAAAACAAAGTAAAACCTCTGACATCTGATTTTTTTCTTTGAACAGACAGCTCCTGAGTTTTACAGGAGGAAAGATGCATCTGTCCAAACGGTTGCACGAATCTGAAAACCGTTTGGACATTTAGAGGAGCACAATACATTTATTGATATAAAATCCTGATAGATCCTGTCCGAGTGTCGGGAGATTTAAATAATTAATGAAGTTAATCTGAGCTCTTCATGCCTGACGTGCTCTGGCTGTCTTAAGGTCACAGTCGTTTTTGTTTCTGCTGCTTCAGGGGCCTTGGCAGATCAACTTGTCCTGGGCCCTGGCAAGGCACACGCGGGCCTGACTGGTAAAACAGCCTTTAAAGGCCAGTACATACCTGGATGTCAGCAATTTCTTTGATAGAATACAGTGTTATCCCTCCTAGTAGAAATAATGGTAAAACCCACAAAAATACAACCCAAATAACAATTAACCAGAAATAGACGACATTACTCATTGTGGGTAGTTCATAGACAACATTTTTGCTTTAGTTTGCAAATCCACCATGTCATCTCATTCTGATATTATGCCAAAACTATGTTATATTTTATTTAGCCAACCCATCAACTTTTCTGTGTATCTATCATTTCTTCAAAAGAAATACAATCTCTGAAAGAATCTGTAAAATAAGTCAAATTAGCATTATCCCTTTAGTTTTCCCAGTTTGATGCGATTAAAATTGCAATTAAAATCCTTGGATTGAAACTCAGCATTTGGTACTACATCCATCAAACTTCATATCCACAGGTGGGCCTACTCCGGGGCTAACAGGAAGCTGTACTGCCACAGAGCAGACAAAAAAGGCTTTTTTCTGGGGAGCCCATTAAAGTCATTTTCCAGATCCTTGGGTTAACCTTAAACTACAATAGAGCTTATTCTGGCTCCAGATAAATGCAAACATAAGAACAGTCCTCCCCACTGCCTTCCTGCTCTCCTCTCTGTTCCCCCTGTTTTTCCTTCTCCACTCCCCTACATGTTCCTGATTTTGTTAAAGGGTGAGATCACCACAGTGCTTACAGGAATTCCAGGAACCGGATTGAGCCTAGACATGCAGGTGCAACAGATTTGGTTCCAATGATTGTATGGCACAAGGGGAGGTGAGCAATGAGTTGCCAATAGGTAGAAAGAAAATGACGGAAGCAAATAGAGACATAGCATTAGCAGGATAATTTGTATTTGTATTTTGGATAAAGAGCATGAGACTTGCTTTATGAGAAGATTGGAGAAAGACTGGCAGAGAAACATATACTTACTGCTAGAAGTCAAACTTATGTCAACACAGAAACCCTGCCTTTTCTGAAAATCGTTTTCTCCAAAATATATCTTTTTTTAATAATTCAGTTGTTTACACATTTAGTGCTGTATCTCCCCCAGTCCTCCAGTTAGTCTGAAATTTAGAGAGAAGACATTAGAAAAGTAATTTAACTGTAGTGCAATCATTATTATAATGGATATACTGCATTTCTTTTATATTACTATTAGCAATTTATTTTTGAAGAAGTAAAATCTTAACCCCCAGTCCACTTACTAGCTTTTTCTTTTCTGTTTATCCTGGCCTTTCGCAGTGGATGGAAGTAATTATTATCCGCTTTATGGCTCCATATGAATAAACTCTCTCTGCAACTGTGGAATGCTGCTGAAAAGCTACCAACAAAGCTAATAAATGGACCATGTGGTAAATTTTTTGTCATAAAACTGTTTCCAAAGATAAGAATAAATTTTCACACCTAATCTGTTTTGTATCTCTGGTGTAGCTTTCCACGTCAGATTTTAAAGTTCAGTTTCCACCTCCACAAGTTAAAAGCAATCAATCAGAGGCATGGACATAAGAATCAGACAGTGTGCAGGCACACTTTAGTCCATGTTATTAGAAACTAAACACACAAACATATCATAAGTCCAATATTGATTGACTCTTTTAAAAAATACCACTGTTATTCATACAATCAGTACAATTATTCATTTGAACAAATGGAGCCTAATCCTAAAGTACATGGTAGCATTGATGTTTTTTCATTGTCAGTGCCCTTACTACCATTTTTGTAGCACAGGCTAATGTGACTTGTCAAGTTTGTTGTCATGGTAACAAGCTGTAATTAATATCCGTCAGCACAGCACGCTATATTTTTTTTAAAAACCTGACAAGCCAAATACTCTGTTGCACAGAAGCACCTGGGAAGGCTGCATTGGAAACCGTTTGGAAAAATGGCAGGCACTTTAAAAAAAAAAAAAACCTTTGCAGGTAACTGGACAAACCATCTCGCTGTCACCGTCTCTCGCGGACTGACTTCGACCAATCAGAATAACAAACCCTACCCTTGGTAAGTCAAACTTTTATCGAAATCAGGAGCAAAACATTATTTTCATCAAGAAAAGCCCTCAATGTTGCTGTTTGCTCTTCTTTCAATGAAGAAATACTTTTCCGTTCTGATAGAACTGATGCTCTAGCAGCATCCACACTTACTTGTTCTGGACTGCTGTCATTGTTCAGATCGCTTCACTTCTTGTTGTCTGCGTACCTAAAACCACGCCCATGCTGTCAGAGGACCCTCTTTAAAAGATGCTGATTGGCCCACACCAATCTTGGTGCTTACTCAAACTCCTTACTTGGAGCCTGTTAGTTTAAATGGGCTAATATTCTTTGCCTTTACTTAGAGAACAGCCACAGCTTACGTTAATAATAACAGGGCATGTTACAGGTCAAATTGAACCACTAACTGCATTTTAAGAATGCCTTTTGACACAGTGTAATGTTTCAAATCAAGACAAATCTTTCAAATATTTTTTTTTTATAACACCTTCGATCAACAGTTTGAATTTCCAACACAGTACCATATCGAGTTCAACATTAACAAATATAATTTCGAAAAATTTTACTTTCATTCCTGCTGAGCTGAACAGGTAGCCTAAAGCAGAGTCACATTAAACACTGTAAAAGCAGAATGAAGCGAAACACTGGGTAAAGGTCATGAAGGACAAAGCAAGAAATGGGAAACAAAGAGAACAGGAAGAGGGGGAAAGCTTGCTAGGGCTAATTAGAGTGATAATAGAGGGCCAGAGTGTGCAGAGGCAACTGGAAGGGGTCGATGTGAAGAGGAGATGGAGAGAGGAATGGTGGGGTGAGAGGGAGGAGTGTGGTGGGAGCAACAGCCTTCCTCACACATGAGGGGCACATTTGGTAATGCAGGGGGTTTTCTCTGCAGTTTGAAATTCACTAGAGCCAACAAAATTGCCCTGTGGTCCTGAGATCAGCCTCCACAAGAATGAGTACATTTTCTCAGGGAAACACACAAGTCATCTGTGTATGTCTACCACACGGCTACTCATGCAGTCAGGCAGGCAGAGTATATAATCAGCTTGGGTCCCTTCACGTCTGTTCTAGTTACAGTAGGTCTATGGTGGTGGAAACCCCTGGGAGGTCCTATGTCGTTGGGAACTCTCGCCTCTTGTTAGCCACTACATGGCTACGGTCTTTGATCAGCTCAGCTGACTCTTAAGCTCAGCTTAGTGCGGAAGGGGTCTGGAAAATGTGGGGAGAGGGAGCGAGGTAAGAGGTGGGAAGAGAAGATGGAAAGAGGGAGTAACTGGTGGCACCCACTGAACCATGTGTCCCCTGGTAAAAAGAAAGGAGGAGAAGGAAGAAAAGATAGAAAAACTGGAAGGTAATGGAGGATAAGCAGGTTGGAGGGTTAATGGGTGAAAAGGATGGAAAGGAAGGGTCTCCTGACATTTCCCCCAGGCAGTCACACGCTTCATGACTACCCTCACCAGAACGACTGAACTGAAGCCAGGCATGAAAAAATGTTGACCATCGTGAGTTCAGGAAACAATGGGAAGAAAAGAATTTGTAGAACGCACTGCCTCTGCATGTCAAAAGATGAAGTTTTTCATCTAACTTCAGAAAATTCATGGAAAGTGCTCCTACCATCCCCTCACAGTTGTTTAAGATTCAGTGACATAACCAGCGTCATTCAATGACAAAAACCTTGTCTAACAGTCACTCCTTTTTTCTCCTCCACATCTTCAATGTTAATTTGTGTGTATGTCAAAGCATTTTATGCTGCTGTCTAATTTAGGGAAAGACTCCCTGTTCAACTCCTTAATGAGCAGAGCCAACAGTCTCTTCAGGGGTACTTGAGTCAGACCAGAGGAGCTCTCCTCAAGAGCATACACATACATTATTCACTTCTGTGTTGAGTTAGCATTCATTCAGACGCCACTCTCTCATGTGTGCTCCTGGCTGAAAAACATCAACAGGAAAGGCTTGACATACTGTAATTATAGTTTACTGGAGAGCACTACAAAGTCTCTTGGAATAACTGCTGACTAATGTGCAAGTTCACATCAAAAGTAATGTCAATTATGTACTATCTTCCAGATGTATGACTGAATGCAAATTTCCTTCATGTGACATCAAAGGTGACGCTACTTTGCTGAATAATGTGCTTTTTCAAACAGACTAATCCAAAACCCGGCTGTTTTGTTACATAATTTTCCTCCAATGCTGTTTACATGTCTACATGTTTCTCACTGTTATCCTGACCACACCAGCTATTCTGATAGGCCCCTGATGTCTTAATTGTGTGCATGGGTATGAGCCTGTACTAATCACATTTACTGGTTTCCTGTTTGGGGAGAGTCATATCAAAGAGATAAGAGCTAAGGAAAGAGAAGGGGTGAATCCACAATGGTAACAGTGGCAAAACCCAGCCTGACAGTACAGGGATCAGGGGGTAAAGTCATAAGATGTGAACAAGAAATGTTCCTGTAAGCTTTATCTGTAAATAAAGTTAAAAAAAGGAAAAAAAAAAAAAGTTGTTTTTTAATCAGTAAAGTAAAACTGAAATAAGTGCTAGCTCTCAGTCACAGCAAACCAAAAAAATACATGTTGGTTTACCCAAAAATACCAAAACAACTCTTTTTCCCCCCAGTTACTGAATCTATATGGACTACTGTCCTCTCTGAACAAACTTTGAGGAAACTAATCTCAAAACAACAACAACAACAACAACAAAAAACAATAGAGCAGGGGCCTGTATCACGAAGCGAGCTCAACTTTTCCTGGGTTACTCAGACCTATCCAGCTTGACTAACCCTGACAGAGGCAATCAGGATAATCGGTATCACGACACTGGCTATCAACTTGGTAACTCAACCCAGGTTTGCCTTATCAAGAGCCATGAACGCGCACATATAAGGGGTGGGATCCGAGGCAACAGACCAATCCCACAGATGAGTGTAAAGGGAACAGAGAAGCGCACTGCAGAGAGAGCGCCGTACTTCTCATTCGAGGGGCAGAGACTGATTTTAACAAAGTACCAGGAGGAGAAAAGCATCATTTTAGAGAAGTCCAATACCGTGGCCGCTGCCAGGAGAAGGCAAAATGCATGGCAACGCATAGCAGACTGTGTAAATGCGTTAAGTTACTCATCAATGGCTTAAGTGGCCTACATCTGACACTGATCACACCCGTGAATCCAACGTAATCAAGAATGAATGATGAATCGCGTGTATGACAATGATAGTCTCATTCCCCCAGATACAACCCCTCAGGAGTCAAAAGCACCTGGGAGGAGGTAAAGAACAAACATAAAAAAACATCACTGCATCTGGTAAGTTGGCCTTTTTAATGTCATAATGTTAAATAGGCTACAATAAAGCTTAAAGATGACACCACAATTAAATCATATCAATATACTAAGTTGATAGCCTGAATAAAATTATCCTGATATTGAGCTGTGTTAGAAATTAGCAGGGGCAAAAATATACTCTCCCTCTTTAAAAAAAAGACTCTGAATGCCCTCAAACACCATGAATGAAGGGTCAAAATGACCCTTTTCACATTTGCATCAGCAAGCTGTCAGTT
>JAPQLA010000012.1:28147561-28160863 GCA_029822935.1 Naso vlamingii | reverse complement strand
TGAGGCAGAGCAGTTGTAGGACATCATCTCCATAAAATATGACCCGGTTTTACTCAAATTGTTGTTTTATGCGACATATGAAAGTGGATTGTTAAGTTTCGTTTTTCGAAGCAGTGTGTCATGGTCAAAGTTAGTGTTGCTTTAAGTTTGGATAGGTAAAAATGTTATCCTGCAGCTGGTGTGGCTGATTAAGAACTTTTGGGCAAGACAACAATGACAGACAGGCCTTTTTGTCATTAAGTTATGAGGACTTTAAAGATCCCTTCCCTCAAATATGTATTTTTCTGATATTTAGAAAATGTAAGTCCTGGACCATGCTGACTTGTGTCTGTGCAAAGTTTGTCACTGGAATGGTGTTTTCACTTTTCTCTTCCGAGGGGAGTCAAGTGTATGTGCACTTGTCTACAATCTGAGATACAAATGTATTCTTGACAAGCTAGATTTGGTATGTCACAAATTCCAAAGCCAATATAGAGCAGACTTTCAGTAGCCTACATAGATTGAGAATTTGCACTAGGGTGGCCATCCGTCCTGACTTAGGGCAGACAGTCCAGATTTGGGATCCCTGTGTCCTTCTGCTGGCGCAGTCTTAAGCCAGACACTCATTTGTCCTCCTTTCCAAGTTGCAGTTCAACGCAGTATAAATTCATCCCCTTAAGACTTTTGGTCTAACAAACTATTGGCTGAAAGCAGTGTGAAATAAATATCTGATATTCCAATGGTTAAAAAGGTAAATGATTCCATTGTAGACAATTGTGCTGTCTACGACGTCACGTCCATTGTCACACACATGCAACTAGCAAACTCACACACTCCCACGGCCGTGCTGGTGCTGTTGCTGCTGGCTTGCTAGCCACATGTTGAGAACTGACATGTCTTTAAATTAATTTGAATGGACTAAAATGATTTTAGCGAGGCATTCTATCCTTCCTTTATAAGCTCAGAACTGCTCTGCTTTCTGATATTTTAGTCTTTTGCCAATTTATGGATATTTTGCATGCAATTATTGCACAAGTCAAGAAGTTGTATTCAATGTTCAGGTGTGTTTAAAAGACACTGAACTAAGATTATGCACACTGTAAAACACTGTGCCATCTCAGTTGTGAATTCTTGTGAAACTGAAAGAATATTGCAGTGAAAAAAAAACATAATTCCTGCTTTTTGCCTTTTTCCCTCTTCAGTTAATGTTACATACCATAATACATGTATATTGTAGATGAAATTGTCTTGCAATTGTAGCCAGGAGACTACCCCAGGGACTGGTGAGTAGGCAAGCAGGTACAGCTGTGTGTAATGTGGCCCAACCCCCAGCCGCTATTTAGGATTAGGCACAGCCACAGACAGCTATGTGTTGTTTGGGGTCCTCCGGTTACCTGGTACCTGTTTAGCGATAAATGCTACAAACGAGCAGCTGGTATGTGTTGTATTCTTCTTCCTAAAACTGTTTTAACGTAAACTAATTGTGCAGTGCCTTACCACTTTTACTGGCAATAACGGCAGTGACAGACAGGAAGTGTAGTCGCACCGTCAGGCCAAGCAGATGAGCGAGAGAGACAGTGAGTGTCGGCAGCATGGTGACATGAGCCCGGCCGCAAAAAATTGGGGTAATTTGCTGTGCTTTTATTTGATTGTATTTTAATTATATTTGATTTTTTATACTTGTGTTTTAATTTTGTGTGAATGATCCTGCCCTTTTAGTATTTTTCTGTTTTTATTATGCAATGTATATTTTTATTAAATTGGTAATAGTTTGGAGAGTAACTTTTTTATTTTTTCATCTCAGAGCTTGGTGCACTGCCTCGGTTGTTAGTCGTTGTTTTAGGGTTATTTTATTTGGTTTTATACATTATTTGTTTTTATTTTCTTGTAAACCTGAGCCAAAGCACCATTAAGGTCACATCAGGGGAAAGACTGAGGTTGAACAGTATGACTTAATCAAATTGTATGTGTTTTCATCTGTGTGAGAACGATAGGACAAGGTGTTTTTATTGCATTCAGTGATTTGGTTGCATGTTATTTATTTGTAGTGTATATAGTCACATCTGAAGTCCGATTGTTTTATGATTAGTCTCACTGTATTATACTGTCTACCTAGTCTGTTTTAAGCTTTATCAATTGTTCTTAAATTAACCCGCCTGTTGAATACCTTCTTTTTAAATTTAAAAAAAAATTGTTTGCTCTCCACATTGGTTGTCTTCATTTACAGGCTCTTTTTGGGGTTTGTAGTAGTCATGGGCAGTTGAAAGTAGTCTAACCGACACAACCCAGTTAATGTAACGAGTATTTCATAATCACTCTTTCCTGGTGCAATTATCCTGGCTTCACTGAATGCTTAAACTGTCCTCCTTCTGGGTGTTAAATGGCCACAACTATTAACATTGTGTCGGCCACTGCTGGTTACTGGCTAACAAGCTTACAAACAAAATAAAGAAAAGAAGAAGCTAACTACACAGACTAGTCTGTTACATCTGCTGGTTGCTGATTTTGGTGCATGGCAGACTAATTATCTGGCTCTGGTTATGCCTGAGGCTCAAATATGTATAGCTGAATCCCTCCATGTTTCCTTTAACGCTAACAATAGCCATTTTGATGTGATCTGCTTTTTAACTGTTCATCATAATGCAAGCAACAATGGTGGGCAAGGTGTGAGGTCTGTGATTAATTGATCCAGAAGTCCTCAATGATGGAGAAAGAGTATATGTTTTGAAACAAAAGCCATATTAAACCAAACCAATAATGATAGTAGATCATTTTACATACTAAAATGTGTTAGGAGAGGACCTTCAAGCTCTCAGCCAACAGTTGACACTACTGTGCCAAGTTTTTCGCTTGAATTTATGCCGCCATAATCCCACCAAAGGCAGTATGTTATGATTTAAAATCAGAAAGACTTTCAAAACCTTGTAGAAGCCCCCACTGATTCGCCCACACTGGCCCTGACCACTTGTTTTGCCACTCTTTCATCTTTTCTTGCCTTTCAGGCTCAGCTGACCTCTGCGATCTGACCACAATTTACCCCATATGTCAAGTCCCTCATTAGACACTAGCCCTTTTTACACAGAGAAGCTGCCTCAGCGATGCTCTGAAGGCTCACCAGTTCTCCGCCATTGTTTATTTACACAGAACTGAGCAGAGCCATCTTTAAGCCACTTCAGTCTGGCATTTTATGGCTTACAATGCACCGGTGTTGTGGTTTCAAAGGAGATGTGACTGCTGCGACATTTAATAGCAATATGAAATATAGGAACTGGCAGAGTTTGTGTATGGGATTTGATACTCGCCCCTCTCTTTATTTGGAAGCTGCACGTGGGGGCAGAAGCTCTCTAACATATTTAAGTGATTCATCTTGTTTTTTTAAATGGGGAAAAAAAACAAGAATTTGACAATTTAGATCAGTAACATTCAAAATGTATCAACATTGTATCCAAGTTGGATATGCTGTGTCATTGGGAGTGCTTAAATACCGGGTGCTCTCGAGCTTTACCTCGCATGTATGAGTAAGTCTCACATATGAACGAGCTCTATAAAAAATTCTTACTTGCTCTTCAGAGCTTCTGTATGACTTTGAGAGAAGAGTTTGTACAGAATTAGAAATAATGGTTTTGGCTGTGGATTTTTCCTTGACATTAATGGTTTCGTATTCTCTGTACAAGGTCACACCCACACCCCTATCACAGTTAAAGAGGTGATTACACTGCGGAATAACGGTAGAAAAACTTATAAAATAATGGGAAAAAGAAGTCATAAATGTCCGTTCTGTCATAATTCTGTTGAATTTGAGCTTAATCTCTCCTCTGTTAAGTTAAATGTTCCTGACCCAGCCAGCCCGTTTACCCATTTTCACAAACTCCACCTTGCTTCTGATGCGGCTTTGGCACTACATCCGAAGGCAAATCAGAGGCCGATCTAAACTGACCCCCCAGCTGCCTTTAACTTTTATACAGACGGCAAGGCAGGAAAAAGGCGCACAGAAGCCATCTTGAAAAGGCTGTGTGAAAAGGGCCACTTCAAACCTGAACACACAATGGTTACAGTCACACGTATATACACCCTGTTTATGCAAACCTATGAGGATTTTGTGGATGAGAAAGGCTTGGAGGATAAAAAACCAGGCCTGGTTTGAACTGTGAGTAAATCTCCCAGTATGGTTCTTTCAATCCATATATGTGTGTGAACTGTATGTGTGTGTAGTGACAGATTTTCAAAGACATCACATGCATGTTCATACACTGGTGTTTTTTGATGTTGTGATAGATGACGCTCAAGTTAAAACTGAATGCTTTGGGCAGGTAGGAAAAGCAACAAATGCCTGGACAAAAGTTACAAATAACACAAATAAGACAAACCAAAAGTGGAAAGACCCACACAAACACAAACAACTAGACAACTGACAACATGCTATTATTCCATATATCTTTCTTTTTATTTCTGCTGTTTATAACTGGGTGAATAATATATCTGTCTGTTTAAAGCAACCTAGAGTGTATTGGATGTTATGTAGACAGGCTGTGTGTGTGTGCAGGATGAGGGTGAGACATGTCTCTTACACATGTGAGAAAACGGTCATCTCTCTGAGATGTGTGTGGATGTCTAATAGACAAAATGGAATTATTGAGTTACTTAACTAAATTACTCACTAAAACTAAGTTACTTACTAAATTGAAAGTAATTTAAAGGTTAGAGTTGAGGCAGAGCTGATAAGACCACTGTGGGAAAGTGGGTGAGCCACTGTGGGTTTCTGCACAAAAGACTGGAGTGCATCTGCATTTACAGCCCCTAAGGATGTACAGTCGGGTGAACTCTCACTTGGTTGCTCTCTTTCTCTCTTCATTTGTTGGTTTTGCCATGGTAATGGAGCAGGCTTGCCTCGGTGGCCCATAATTTTCCAGAGAGCCTGTCTGGATGTGACACCTCGTTTCAGCCAGGCATTGTTTAGATATTGATTTACATGTGTTTGTTGCACTTTACTACCACCTCCCCCACACCTCAAGGAGGAACAGAGAACTTTTACAGGATCAAGGCATTTAATACCAGGTAAAACAGAATGCTGACATTTTGTTAAAGAGTTTGACTGAAGGATTAAGATACAGATTTAAAGTCCTGAATTGGATTAAAACAATTTGGTAAGAAATGCTTAACATCTTTTCATTAACAAACGTGTTTTTACGACTTTACCTATGTTTATGTTTTTCCTCCTTAGCCATATCATTTGCTTATTTTGCCCTCAGTTTAAAAGAGTGACAATTTTCCCAACCAGCCCATCTCCTCCCAGTAGGCGTTCCTGAAACACAGAGAAGCCCAATCACAGGCCAGCCCTTAACACCATCCCTCTGTGGTGGTCAGCCTGTTAGGAACTTTTTTTTTCTTTCTTTTTTCTTTTTTTTGCCACCCCTCATTGAGCCACTTGAGCCTGGAGCAGATGGAAAGATTGTAGTGGGGGGAAGTAAGCAAGCAGCAGAGAGAGTGAGATTTGGAGGAAGCCATGCAGAAAGTGAGGCAGCCCAGTGACCATGCTTGATGAACTGAACCACTGACGACCAGAGAGTTGTTCTTCCACTTTGACTGAGCCCCAGAGACACAAAGGAATCAGACAGGACAGCCCGGAGGGGAGATATAGACTCATCCTTCCAGCTGACGGACAAAGCTCAGCCCAGGACGTAGAGATCAGAAGAAAGAGGTTAGAAACAAAGAGGGGAGTTCTGCAGATGAGAGTTAAAGCAGAGAGGCAGAAGGAGATGCTCAAAGGGACCTGATAGTGAGACAAAAGTGAAAAAAGTAACAGGATTGCTACAGGTGCGTTCACAAAGACAGTTCAAAGACAGAAAGACACATCAGATTGACCTGAACAAAAGCCGTTGCCAGTGAAAGTGACCGAGCAAGAGGTAGATAAGGATGGCCAACTCAGGGCTCCAGTTGTTGGGGTACTTCCTAGCGTTGGGTGGTTGGATCGGCATCATCTCTACCACTGCCTTACCCCAGTGGAAGCAGTCGTCGTACGCCGGTGATGCCATCATCACGGCTGTGGGTCTTTATGAGGGGCTGTGGATGAGCTGTGCCTCACAGAGTACAGGACAGGTGCAGTGCAAGATCTTTGACTCCATGCTCTCGCTGGACAGTGAGTACAAAGTTTGAATCTTGTGGCTTGTTCTTTCGCTGGCTTGTACTTTGAAATTCTAAAGGTTAGTTGGTTAAATTAATTTTATGTTTCTATGGGCAAACTGTAAGTTTGCGATTATAAAATATATCAAACATCATGTGATTTACAAAAATTTGTAAAAATCTTAGTGGGTTAAAAACTGTATGAAGTGCTGTGTGGCTGATTAAGTGATAATCACTGCATAATTTGTTAGGTGATGGAAAAGCATCATTAAAATTCAAGAAAGGTTTCTCTCCTTTTAATCAGTCTGTATCTTTATCCTGTATTCTCACATTGTTTTCTTGTTTTGCTGCTCTCACTTAATTTATTCAATAATTATCTTTTTGGCAGTTCTGTCTAAGTTTTAATCAGCCAGAATGACAAAAGAAAGATCCAGTGAAGGTTTTGCCTTCAGCTTTTCTTTCCAAGCTACCCTGAGAAATATCTGTAGTGTTGTGTTACAAATTGAAACAGTTATTGTAGATGGCCCATTCTTTTGGCCACACAAATTAATCAGCAACAGAAACAGAAAGAAAACAAGTCTCCAAATCCTCATTAAGGGGGTAATTTATAAATCAGAAGTTGTAAATCTTACTTTTAATGCTGCTGTTCATATAAAGTTCAATTAAAAGTCCAAAACATAAAGAAATGTCATATGTGGAGAGTGGGAGGGACTTAGGAATGTGGGGCTCAGCCATGAATTAGCTCAGAACATGAGCCTCCTGTCATTTCTAATCTGTAAAGAGCCAGTGACTCATAATTAATGGCACAGAGATTATAGGAATCCATCCATCTACTGTCTGCTTAAATCACCCTATTAGAAGTTGTTATAAAAGGCCACAGTTGGTAGTCTCAGGCATAAGTAATTTTAACAAAACAATTTGTGACTTTCTGTCTGTCTGTTTTCCCAGTGGTTTAAGTCCTGCTGTGCTACACTTGCCTTGAAGCACCAAACGAGGCACTTTGCAATCATTTTGGTATATTGTTGAATCATTATATCAAAACATTTTCAATGGCGTTCTGTGTGACGGGTGCCTGAGCTGATCTCCCATCTCCTTTGGTTCATTGCGGTAACAAGAACAGTGTATTGTCCTTGCGGATGAATAGGCGCTGTTAAGAGAAGAAAAGGGCAGTGTTGAGCCAAACACTAGAGATATTCCCAGAATGCGCTCTGTCTTCCCCACACGCGCACATTGTTCCATTTGTCCATCAACACACGACAGAAAAGCACTGAAAAAAACCCTTCTGAAGAGTTAATTCTGTGCACTTCTAACTGAACACGGACCTGAAAAGTCATGGCCAAGAGGTCTTGATCACATGTTTATTCAGGTGTTTCCACAGACAGATTATGACACAATGAAGATAATCAAATCATGGGTCCCGGGTCAGAGATGGCACTCCAGGTCTGAATCTTGATTATACACCCCTCTGGCATAGGTTTAATCCAACCGTAATGCTAATTTGAGTTTTGAAGAAACTCTTCGCTGTGGCTACATTCGCAGCAGGAGCAGCATGTGATGGTGGGTGTAATTGTTCACCAGACTGTGCTGTGCTCTACTGATGCAGCCAATCAACCGTAGTGGAAACTGTTGGATCTCCGGCAAGTTTACTGAGCTTTTTGCTCAAAAAGGAGATGATGATTGGGATAATAAGCACGAGAGAAGGTTGGTGATGGTGGTGCTGAAAGGATAGCACTACCATTGCCACCACACTAACATGTTAAAGCATAAAATGAGAGACACATTGACCTGCCTGTGTCTCTCTTCTTTCTTCTGTCACATTACACCATTACCTTGCCTTTTCTTAAATGTTGAGGAAATACAAAATGGTTTAGCCCTAAGCCCACTGGTTCTTAATGAAGTAATTCTTTAAAAATCACAAATATTTTCCTTTTAAATAAGCTCAGTAATGAGTTTATATAGCTAGGCACTAAGCAACTCAAGCAAGTGTAATTAGTACGCTACTGTTAGTGCATTTGTTTGGGATTCTTTTCAGTTGCTAATGACAACATATTTTTGGTGCGTTACTGACTATTTGAGGGAGCATGACAATGTATGGGTCAAAATAAACTACAGTGTGTTTTTGTGGTAATGTCAGCCAGCGCAGCTGTGTACTTCATTAATGTGTTTTTAATTGTCTCCAGACAACAGAGAAGCCCTTTGGCAAGGACAATATATCAAGCCTTGATACATACACAGTTCTTATTTGGATATTCATTGCTGTTTTGGTTTATTTCATGGGATTTGGAAATGTGTGAAGTTTCTTCTCATTCAATAATAAAGGTGATGTGATCTGTACGTGCCTGCAAAGTGAACAAAACAGTATCTTTTCCAATGTTACTGCGTGCGTCAATTTCCTTGGTCACATTACACTATTTATTAGCATTTATTATTTCAGTCGTATTTGTGAACTTGAAGAGTTTAATCTTGTTAGCATAATTGGAACACTACACTGTTTACTTAAAACTGAACCAAGGGGAAAGCGGTGAACTCAGTTTTTGCCAAAGAAAGATTTGGTAATCATAACTGAGACTTTACGCTTTGAATCTGAGGAGAAAGTGTTTTGGAAAATTGCTGGCAGAGCTGACAGCTGTGAAATGTGGGTAAAGTTTTATAGCGGGTTGCAAGTGGGAAAAAAATGATAATACGTATGAGAGAGTAACAAGTGACCTCACAATGGGACCTTACAATGCCTACACACACGCCAGCAAGCACAAACACTCAATGAAAGCTTGTGGCTGGCACTGCCAACCTTGGCACTGGATACAGAGAGGGCCTACTGGGTGAGCCAGCTACCCCCACATCCCTCCCTCCCTTCTTTTAGCCTCTCCTTCACCCCAAAAGCCCCAAATACCCCTCTGGTTTGTCACCGGCTGAAACTGGTCAAAGTGGTGTCATTTAGTGTCGGCCTGGACCCTGCATGCCTTCGCAAGAAAAGAGGAATGCAGATCAGATGAAAGAAAAGAAAATCAAACCTCTCTCTGTTGAAGACTATCCATCAAAAGAAGCTCTAGAGCCATAAATTAGACTTCAAAGACTGTTCCATCCTCTTCCCCACATCATAAGTCCCTTCAGATCAGCTGCTGAAATGCTGTTTCAATGCGGCACCATGAATATGTCACAATGACAAACGATGACTTTAGCTTCCTGCTCAGGCTGCTTTCGGAAAAAATTATTTTCTGCATTGTACTTGGCCACTCTCTTTTCTGGTTTAGCGAAAAGTTTTACTCTTGACGTTGGAAACAATAACTTGACTAAAAAATAATAAAATAAATAAATTAAACACAAGCTCCCATTAGCTGCTTTTGTTCCCAAAGCTTTGAAGACCATGGTGTTGGGTTGCCAATAATCTGGTGTGTAACTCATGCTTTCACCTTCAGTCTCACACTCTCACACTGTGCAAACAACTCTCACACCAAAACACTGCGATAGCAACAGACAAACATATTGAGGTCAAAGTCTTTTTGTCATAGTAAGATTTAAACCAAAATAACTCTAGTTATGAATGTTAAACCCAGATTATATAAGTAGAGGATCTTATTTGCTCTCTGATTGGTAAACGATGCTTATCATGTTGTCTTTTTTATGTGCGTGTCGGCGGTTGGGGTTGGGTAAATTTAAGTCATATTGACTTGTCATTTGTGGGATGAATTTTCAGGCCAACTTTGGGTGTTACATTTAGGTGAACAATCTCACTCAAAGTGAAGTCAAAAATTGTCAACCCTGATAAAATGCCTAAAATTCTTGTCAGGCTAGTCAATTCCATTTATTTCACTCTATTCTAATTTTATTGTTGGTTTTGTAAACTGTAGTTTGACAAAAAATGATGAATATTAGGTCCAATCACTTCATAATTTCTATCCTTTTGAAGTTTGCAGTTAAAAGCTCTGAAGAAAGTCATTAAACGGACCTTGAGTTTTCAAACAGTTCATTTTCATTCTTGATCTTGGGAAAGATTCTCGGGAAAAAAAATCAACTTCCACCAACTACTTTTATCACAAACTTTGAAGAGCATGAACTGCAGTTCAGATCTTTTAGTCTAACTAGCTTCTAGCTTGAGTCAAACTGCTGTCTTGTGCTTTTTTCTATTTTACTCTTTTCAGTGATGTTTTGTTTGTGGCTTTGATGACATTTGATTCTGGCCTATAAACACTGGCTTACACTTCATGTCATTGTTATCTGAAGCCAAACCTGTGGCTTTGGCTGTTAAAACTGTACGACAAGCTCTATTTATTTTCTTTAACAGCCATATTTGTAAGCTTTGGTAGACATTATTACTGGGATATTGGACTTCTGCGGGGATTTCAGCAATTCTCTCGCTTGTCACAAATAAGACGCTCTCAGCCAGTATTTTTGACAGTATATCATTAAGTGCTTAGCAGTGCCTTCACGTTAAAACATTTATGAACAACTGTGTTTTAGGCAGTAATGTCTGATTGCTGTGGCGACAGCCCTGTGAAAACAATCTGGCTTTGTGACAAAGCCACACTAATCCCACTGTGTAAAACATGTAAAGCAGGCCCTCCTACAGTCGCTCTGTGCAGAGAGAGAGTTGTGTGTTCCATCTGTGTCTATTCCGCCCACAGTAAATTGCGTGTGTGAAGATATTGTGCATTTGTACATATGTGTGATTGTAAATTTGTGTAAATATCTTCCTCCCACTAAGTTATGTGTGTGCTAAGGCCTGTGTGGGCAGTATGATAGATTTTTGAGAAGGCAAAACCACAGTGGAAGGATCTTGAGGTGATACTGAGGATCTCTTAAAATCCCACAGTTTGGTCACCTCTGGAAATTAAAAAGCTTCTTTAAAGTAGGACAGCTGTTTACTCTACCTGATGGGCTTCTTGTTGCAAGTGCATGTGGTCTCCCATCAATCCTGTGTGGCAGCACTTTGTTTCCTTTTAATTAATACTTTGATGACCAGGAATGTTTGCTTTATTCTGAATGTTGGACTAAAAGACTCATTGTCTACTTATCTCCTCACCCCTTTCCTCGCTCTCCTTCTTTCTTATCTTCTATATATCACTATTATTTACCACTCTGTACTCCCCACTGTGTTCCTTGCCTCTTTCTTTCTTTTTCTTTATCTAGTCCATATCCAGACATGTCGGGCTCTCATGGTAGTGGCAGTCCTGCTGGGCTTTATTGGCATTATTGTCAGTGTGGTGGGCATGAAGTGCACTAAAGTGGGAGATAACAACCCAGCTACCAAAACCCGCATTGCTGTGACCGGAGGAGCTCTCTTCCTGCTTGCAGGTGTGATTTCTGCTGTATTGTGTAAATGTTTTGTTTAGTTTGCAAAACATACTGCAGTATCTAACCAGAGAATTAAGTAAGAGTGCTCTGGTGTTATTCTAGCCTGAATGTCTTACTGGGTGTCTTTTGGGTAATTAAAGTCCCTGCTGTAAACTGGAAGTGGTCATTTTAGAAGCATTAGCTACTGACCTCAGACATAAACCACAAGCCCAGGGGAGAAAATAAACTCAAAAGAGATTGACCACTTCATCTGTGGGTTGTTTTAGCTCTAGTGAATATCTGCAGGACTAACTGATAGATAACTACAGCACTCTTGTTGATCTTTTCTCCCTCCATAGGTGTATGTACACTGGTGTCTGTGTCCTGGTATGCCACTCAGGTGTCATATCAGTTCTTCAATCCAAACACACCACCCAACGCCAGGTATGTGAAAGAACTGCTGCCAAGCTCTATTGCTGAACATCCACAGCCCTCAGTAATTCAGTCAGTCTAACACTAATTCAGACGGGCAGTTATATACCAACTGACTGTCAAGCATCAGAGCCTTAAAAATAATTGGTGTGAAATGTGACACATTTAGTCAGCACACATGTATAAGCAGTGGCAGACTCAGAGGAGGGGTAGGGGGGCAACCCCCCCACCCCCCACCCTGCCCTCCGGTGCCCTAATGTTAGAAAATGCCCTCTTTGATGTCCCTATGGTAGAAGAACATGATGAGGCGTCTTCTAGGGTTCCCCTCCAGTGGGCGAAATGTGGTTGAGTGCCTTATGACTTTTTGTGCACTGGTGCCCCACCGCGAACCATAAGTACCCTTTTTACTATTTTCACCCCTGATGGTCAAACATCCTGACTCCCCCAGTGTGTATATGGCATTAAAATTGTCACTGTGATAACTGTCGGCAATAAAAATATGGCATTTTTCTGCAAACGCTCTTTTGTGTATGTAACTATTGTGTTTTGTGTCAATATGGGAATATGTTACCAGTTGTTTGCATAATCTACAAACCATCAAATATCAATTGGAAGTTTTGTCATAGGATAGGTGACACAATCTGCTGGGTTAACCTCTATTTAATCTGTTCATGTTCTGCTAACATTTCTAGTATGTCAAAACGTATTTCATTTACTATTCTAAGTTTTTATAAACAAATAGCTGCTAATGTTTCCTACTTATAAATGGGAACGGCCTGCATTCATATGGCATTTTTCTAGTCTTTCGAATACCGAAACCTCTTTATAACACATGACAGCATTCAACCATTCATGCTTAGTTATAGCTATTAAAAACTGCTAAGATCACTCTCTGAGAAATGACAATTATGCCTGATGAGCATGGCTGTTTTTAGTTGCTGAGAAGTTTCTAATTATGGCAGATGACACGGATAGCTTAAGTTGATTTAAATTCCTAATTAGGGCTAGTCATTGCTAGTTTTAATTACCTAAAGGTTATTTATGACAATGGCTAGCTTTAACTGCTTTCAGTTGTACATCTTGACTGAGTGTGATCAGTACAGCAAAATAGTATACATTTTCTCTTGAGCAGCAAAGAATAGCTGTCAGTTTTCGTAAAATTTGGTTCATTAATCCATTCTCATGTTTGCTGCTTTACGTTTTAGTAAGATGAAAAGATGAAAGAGATAAAAAAGTTATCTGTTTTTTGGAGATACCTTCGCCTTTTCTCAGATGTGATCCTACTAAAAATAAGGAAATACTGAGGTGGTAGAATTTTCAAGAACTGTATTATCACGCTTACATATGATCATTACTCTTCTTCATTAAAGCAAATAATACATTATCCTTTATTACCTTTGCCAAGAAGGTATTGTTTTCGGTGCTGTTTGTTTGTTTGTCTGTTAGTGAGCAGGATTATGGAAAAACTACTGGGCCAATTCCCATGAAACTTGGAGGAAG
>JAPQLA010000012.1:28076981-28090658 GCA_029822935.1 Naso vlamingii | reverse complement strand
ATCAAGATGCAGACATTCAGTCTGGGGAGTAACTTCCTTTGTTACAAAGACAGTGTGGGGGTCTTACTGCCTTACAGGGGTCAAAAGCGGAGTCATGAGGTATGACCGGCATGGATATCCATTATCTCCGAGGAGATAGCCTTCGTATGTTTGGCTCTCCAGTAAGGCACAGAGCTGACTGTTGTCAAAAATGCGACTGTCATGCGTTGACCCTGGCCAACGTGCAACAATGTTAGTAATTTGGGATTTGTCATCACACACCACTTGCACATTGATGGAGTAGTAACCCTTCCGGTTTCTAAAGAGCTCCCCATTCACTCCACCAGGATTCTGAATTGGGAGAGTACAGTCCTCTGTAGAATCCAGCTGCTGTTTCCACCGTTGGAGAAAACCGGATGTACTGGTTCCTCAGACTTGCTATTGCCCTTGACACTCTTCTGACAATTCTGCAGACAGTTGAGTTATGTATACCAAACAGGTCCCCGTCCACCCTCTGGAAACATCCTGTGGCATAAAATCTCAGGGCCTTGAAGCATTGGTGGTACCGCAGCATTTCTTCCACTGCTATGTCTAACAGTTGGTCCAATCTTCCTGTTTAGCTCGATAACAGTGTTCTTGGTGAACCCATATCTTGACAAAAATTCAGCAGCATCATAAAATTCAATTGGGTTGAGTCTGTCCCTTATTTTTCTTCGAGGAATTTGATTATTTTCCTCAAGCCACCTCAAAAACGCAGCCATTTTGTCAGTTAGACCTCCAGTTAAACCTCCTCAACTGTAGGTTTAAAGTTAATCCTGGATCACAGTTTAAATGGGAGTTTAAAGTTTTGGTGCAAAAAGATTAAATTTAATCGAGGTTTAGAGTAAAAACTAAACTGAGATTTAAAGAGTCTTAATTTTAAACTGGTTTAAAAGTTTTGTGCAACAGAATTTAAAGTTAAACCATGATTTAATCAGGTTTAAAAGTTAATCCTTGTTGGTGCAATCCAGCCTTAGAGCTTTAAGTGGAACATAACGCTGTACAAAGCATTCAGTTTCAGTACAAAGCTGTTGGGTCTGTGTAGAGCAAGGCATTTGGCAAGTCTTTTTTTATTTTCTTTGTGTAATGCAGCATGACTCGACTGCATCTGAATCCCTGTGACTTAGCCACACAATCTAAAGAGCTGGTTAATGAATTTGTATTGTTGCTATTTTACCATACACAAACAAAATAAGTGCTTGAGTCTTCAAATTAACATTGTCTGCTGCTCACTCATGATGTGGATGAGGGGATAAGAAACGTCTAAACCACTTCTGTCCTGATCAGCTTTGTCTGCAGTTCATTATCATTTCTGACACATCCAGAAGACATGAGAACAAACAATACAGTCAGTGCTTGAAGGGGCTGATTGCAGAGACAAAGAGCTATCATTGCTTCTCTCAAGTGAAGTCAATCAGGGGTAGTAGAGATTGTTGTTAGTGATGGGCAGAACTCTGCATAATTGTGAGGACATGGCTGCAACCCCACTGGGCGTGGGACTCAGTGGCAACAAAGCAACAAGGCCTTAATTATTATGTTGTGTTGGGTCTTGTTTGACCAAGAAGAGGATAATCTCCTAACAGTACTCCAAAGGAGAAAGAATGACAATTACTCAGACACAGATTCATCAGGCCCATTCCCTGTTCAGCTTTTAATAATGTTTTAGAGCTGGGTCAGGACTCATTCCCAGAGAAGCAATTTACTCAAAAGCTCAGCAATGAGCATTGAGAAAGTCAAAGTCAATTATTTTCAACCTGAGTCTTGTACAGTATGTGTTATAGTGGTGCAAAGTTCAGCTCGACTCCTAACCAACCCCTTTGGATGAATATAAATATGGTGCTTTATGTGACTAAACAGACTGAGTGATAATGGTTTTCCTTGTCAAAGATGAGTCCTAGATTAATTTTCTTAAGCTCTGCCCTGTCTAAACACAAGAAAAGTGTTCATTACCACTGATCTTTGTATCTTTATAATTAATTGTATAAATGAATGCACTCCTCTAGCAAATCTCTCTGTGGGCTGCCAGGGTGACATGCTGATGTCATGCTCGCTTCCCAGGATGGATTAATAGAAAATCCCACACAGGCAAGTTGAGTGAAACAGCGGGTGAATGCAGTTTATGTAACTGAAAGCATGTCAGCATGTCCAGCTATAAGCTAAATTGTTACATTAAAATGATCCATTTTTGTTTTGCCTTATTTTTAGCTGCTTATTCTCAGAGAAATTCAACAAAAAGCCTAACAAATTACAACAATAGGTTGCTTTTTTGACAATACATGTCCCTTTAAGTTAGGTCAGGGAGTTGGCAAGGCTCAGTCTTTGCATTCCAAGTACACTGAATTGAGCATTGAGCATTGTTAGCTGTGCAGCAAATTCAGTCTGAAGCAGCAGCAGGAGCTGTTTTCAGAAATGAAAAGTCTTTCTAAAAGTCTTGTGGAAGGACTGGATGAGTTTTGGCAACAATGGTCTTCAGGTATTTGTTATTTTTTGTAAGTTTTGCATCCATAATTAGATTGTGAGGGTTCATGTTTGCAGCGTTAGTTGTTATGAAGGTGCTGAAAATGTCCGTAATTTTCCATAGACTTTAGCAAGTAAGCTACCATTGTCAGCTTGCGGGTTTACTGCATACAGGCTATCATAGCTCTTATGAAATTATGTCTAATTGTCTCACAAAAGGGTTGCCAACTTCGTCACTAATAATCAGTGGTGAGAAACAATAGGAAAGAAACATGCTGAATGCTCGAGGGATGCAGTTGCTTCATAACCAGCCTGCTGGTTTTAGAAATAAGCATACAACCACAACACCAAAGTAAACTAGAAAAGGCAATTCCATACGCAATTGAGAATGCTGAAAGCTGACTGGCTGACACTGAACTGAAAATGCTAAATTTTTGAATGTTTGCCAAAAAAACTGAAGCCAGACTGAAATGGTGCTTCAAAACTTGAATTATATAACAATGTACAAAAGATTTAGCATGTTTTTTGTTTATTTTGAAAAACTACTGCTACACTCTGAACACTGTGAAATAGTTGAAGAGGTGAGCATAGAGGGAGAAAAGGGCTAAAATTGATTTCAAAATGGATTTGTAAGGTTAAATAATACTCCTGTCAACTAGTGATCTAAAACAATAAAAGCTTTGAATAGGGCGTCTGGCTTAATTAAAAGAAGATTAAAGGTCGAAAACAATAAACACATTGATAATGGACTATTTGCTGGAAGTTTAATTTCATTGCCTGCGTTAACATGTATGAAGATGCAGCTGAAAGATACTAAATTAATAGAAATATTAGAAACAGTTAAATAAGTGAGAGGAGTGTGAGGTTGAATGTGTGAGAGATGTGGAACATCTCAAGGTTTCAAGGAAGTTTCATTTAACTTTAATTGAAAAGTAGAAATGGCTTAAAAAACTGGATGTCTAAATTTGTTGCACTTATTAGCACATCTCATTTAGCAGTGCGTGGCCATGTTTATTTATGCAGGTAATTGCAATGTATCTAACCCTAACCCTATCCCAATAATAACTAGAAATTTCTCTTTGAGAAATTTTGAGTGTTCATGATGCTCTGTGCCAGAGCAGCAAACCACTGTTGCCACTGCTAAGTGTAACTATAAACATCTGCTGAGTCTGTGTGTCTGTGTGAGGATCGGATAATGCAGTGTTCCAGCAGCTCAAGGTTTTAATGCATTGTCAGTATAGAATGGACAGATCTAAACCGACTGAAATACTCCAGCAACTACCAACCGATCTGGAGAGAGCAATGAAGTGATTAGATTACAGATTAGCTAAACAACATCTGCTGTGTTTAACTGTAACTGACACCTTAATATTAGAACTGAGAGAAAGATATCAACGACAGTTTGTGTGTGCTTTTGTTTGCATTAATCTGAAATGTCCTCACAGCGATTTTAAAAGCCAGTGTGTGCACGCGCACGTGTGTGTGTGTGTATGTGTGTGTGTGTGTGTGTGTGTGTCATAATCGACATAAGCTATGTTTATAACTGTAACTTGACAACCTAATGTTAGATCCATCTTTCAGGGACAGAGAAATCCCACTGATCTTATAGCACATACAAGTGGGTATTTCAGTAAAACCATGAGTTGTACTGCTGAAACGACCCGATGCATAGCGCCACAAGGACTTGCTGAACAAACTGATATAACCTTTGTGTGGATAACTGTGAAAATCTGGCATTCAAGCGAGAGACACCTGCCTTCTCCAAGAATTTCAAGCATCTGTCATAATGGCTGCTTATAGGAGCAATTGGTGAGTTCTTGACAAAATGAGGCTAGGAGCGCCAAAATGTATAAGCCTGACTGCTTCCAAACCTACATCAATAGAAATGAAATGTCATACCTGGATATGATTTGTTAATGTATGCTTTGACCAAAGCCGTGGGATCCATGGGGAGTTGTTTCTGAGACTTTTAGAGATTATGTTTTACCCTGTCTCCACTCTTGCAGTCATGTGACTCACTCCAGCCTGCTGAAGATTCTGCAATCAACACCCATTATAAAATCAGAAGAGGAACAAAAATAGCATAAAACTGTAAAATCTCAAAAATGGTTAAGATAGCAAAACGTGAATACAGGTTTAATGGTTTAAAGTCTTGAGAATGTATTCAAATTCGAATGGTGTTCTAGGTGTAAGTATGGAGTAGTAAATAATTGAATAACTGTGAATTTTCTAAACTTTGAAGGTTCTGTCCGTAAGAAATGAATGGGCCAAAATTCCCAGGACGTTTTGAAAGTTTTGAATGTTGTCAAAATACTGAATACACTCGATGATGTTCTGAATTTTCTCAATCTTTTGGTGTTTGGTGTTGAGTTATGTGGAGGTAGTTAAGTGCCAAAAATGTGCTGAAGAATATTTTTTTAAAAATGGCCGACATGAAGACAAGGCTTTAATAGAAAGTATTCACACAATGAAATGCATAATTGCTCCGAAGAACTTGAGGGCAACTCTGAAAAGTTGAATTGTCACTTTGACCGACAGGGGAGAGATCAAACTGACATGCTGCAGGCAAGAGGTGGGCTAAGCCTAGTATTTGACACCATCTGCAAAGCAGTGACTGGTGGGAGCATGTAGTCCTATGGACATTTGACAACAGGTGGTGTGCAAATTTTCGACGGCGCCGCGGGACGTTTGTCAGGCTTTGCTGCCACCCAAGTCTTGTCCGTCAAGACACTGTATTAATTGCTAAAATAGTAATGTGGACTGTAGAATAAAGACAACACATTAGCGTCCACTATCGTAAAGTGACATAGAAGACACTTTTCTTACACGCATTTGTACAAATGTGATTCACTGGCCTATTGGATTTTAAACCACCTTCAGATGTTGTTTGTATGGAGCCCCTGAAGTCCCGAAAGGTGATAAATTTTTTTTTCTTGTGCGCACAGGACAACTTTTTGTGTGCGCATTATAATTTTCTTGTGAGCATCCATCGGCATTATGCATGTGGTTATGCCCAGTATTTATCTGTTTACAGCAATCAAGTTAACCTGCCAAATGAATCACTACTATCCGTAATACCCTTGTCCTATGATATGATACATGAACATGTCTCATATATTGAAATTTTGTTACAATGAATTAAGATGAAGACTAATGATGATGATGTGTAAGGGTGATGATTGAGTGAGAACGGTCTTTTTTTTCGGGCTTTGATCATTAATACAATCCATGCATGTGTTGAAGCGGTAAGGAGACTGGGGGAAGGCAGCCTGTGTGCACTTGGCAGAGTGCATGTTGTGTTCACTGCAACGGTTTGACCAGAAACACCTATGTGAAAACTGAAATCATACTTGCACAGTAGGCTAATCATTCTTAAATGCTGATCGATCCTAAATTTCTACCACAGACGATCTTTTCAATTACCAAACAGCCTTTTGGCCTACATCGTATAAAATAAATATAAACCTCATAAAAGGCTAATAAAATCAATATATCCGCTTAAATGTAAGCTTAAACTTGTTTCTTCAAGATAATTATCTTGTGTCCAAAAAAAGAAAAAAAAAATCTTTCAGGCCTGGGTCTGATGTGCAATAATTAGACTCTGTGTGGGTTTTTGTTTTTTTTGTTGTTGTTGTTCAGACTATCAGGAATCAGGAATCATATTTGTGCTGGCAAGACCTTAATTGCTCTACCCTTTAAGGTGTTAGCTATGATAGTGTTATGAAACAGACCGACCTGTGAGGAGAACTACTTAGCCATGACAGTGTGGTATCTGAACAGCTTTGGAGTCTGGCCTTACTACTTCATTACCTTAAAACTTAGATGAGGGGAAGTTCTGTAGTAGGGGGGCAATTTAGATAAGTTTAGACAGCTGACACTCATTGATCCTGTTGTATAAGTTGCAGGGGGATGTTCTTTGGCATTTTTATTGCCCTAACCCTGACAGTATTTAAGTCAAGACAACCTCACTGTCTACAGAGAACACTTTGCAGGGTCTTCTCTCCAAGCTGCATGTTATTAAAGGATCTGATTCATCACACTGTGATTCATAATTCTTGTAAACTTAGCAACTCGTGAGTTCGACAGAGAAAATTTCCCTGACAACAGGTTACCTTTTGTTTCCTTTGAGAAGCTTAGTGCAGCATAAAAACAACATAAAACAAAGATTATTTGGTTTGTGTCAAACAATTCAACTTTGAAAGATAAAGTCACAAAATCACTGTCGCAGTCATGTACACACAAACGTTCTTTTATTGTGTACTTATCGACAGTTTGCACATTTATCATTAGCAACAACGATAACTGTAATAAAACCTCTCAGAGTTATATTATTTGGAAAACAATGACCATGAATAAATAATAAAATGTGAATAAATCCAGTTGTTTTTTTTCTGTCAGTGACTGAACTTGCTGTAAACATTATAAATCAATTCATTTAGCAAAAACATATCCTAACTTTATAAAATATGTGTTTTCAGTTCAAGTCCAGCGTCTTCAAAAGTATCCAAAAGAAAAAAAAGAAATTGTTTACAACCAGTAGTGAAATGTCACTTTGATTCATACTCAGGAAGTAGCACAAGGTTCTTCCCTAATAAAAGCTGACATCAGTCATCTAAAGAAAAACCTACAAAGGTGAACGAGAAAAAGACATTCTCACTGGCATGAAATTAGGTCTTATGTACTTGTGCGAGCGTTTTGATATAAACATTCTACTTATATGTTTATTCTTCTTCTCCTTTTCATCAGCGCTGAGGCAAACTGTGTCATCATATTTAATCAAAAGTAACACTTTATTTTACAGTCTGTGTAGGTTATGTGTAGCCTACTATATACCCAGCATTCACACTAAAGATGCGTTCAAAATGCAAACTGGTGTAGAGATTTACTTTAAAACTCCCTCCCAATAAAATATTACTTAATGTTCCACCCTGATATATGGAAAATGTTTAAAAACTACAGAGATTAACATTATATTCATATTGGGTTAATATTTAAGAAATTTTAAGGATTATTTATTGATGGGAAATTTTAAGGAAATGGACAACATTTTGCAGGTTTGGCAAAGAGCTACTTCTGGATAACTTTGGATAAGAATTCATTTAATTTCATTCGTTTTCAATCATTTTATACTTACACTGAGTGTATATTGTGACACCAACAGCCATGTTGTAGGTCTTAGGCTACAACATGGCTACCATTGTTTAGGTGTTCTTTAGTGTGTCACTTTATTTCAGTAACACATGTAACTGACTTTATATTTAGATATGGCACTTAACTACAAGTCAATATCTAGATAATGGCTTAGCATCCAGTTGTCAATTATTAACCGCTGCTTACCTTAAATGAGATGGCTGTAAGCTAACAACCAAAGCAAAAACCAGATATAAACTGATGCCATTTCTGGCCACCCTATGTATTTCTGTATGTGAGAGGAATATGTAACCTTTATATGTATCCTTTACATGGTAAACTAAAGTCAACCTTTAGTCAATATTAATTTATCAAACTACTATAATATCATAAAATTTTACACTCAAAACTTAAGTAGGTTGGCAATATTCGAAGTGCATGTAAAATATAATTTCTATATATGTAAACCTGATTTAAAATGCATTTTTCACTAACAGTATGTTTAGACCAAAATTGATTTAAAAAGTAAAGCAAGAAATACCTCAGAATACTGGAAATAAATTGAGTGTAACATTTACCTTAAATTTTAAAACTGCCAATGATATTTTGTATGCACATTTAAACACATACTGCATTTTCTTTTAAATTTACTTTCAGTGATAAAAATTGGGAAAGAAATCTCATGAGCAAGCTACTTGCCAATACAAAGGATTGGAAGACAGCTCTTTTTCTGCAAGGTTTCATACTGTATATGTAGCAATTATCAACGTAATATTTCCAAACAGCTATCTTTTCAAACAAACAAACAACCAAACAAATAAACAAACCAAACCAAAACAAAACAAAAAACAAACAAAATGGTGGCTCCTGTTGTCCTGAGAGATTTGTGACACAGCTGCAAAGCATTTCCAACACAAAAAGATTGTAAAGTAAAGTGCACTGTAACTGAATCAAACACATCTTCCAAGTACTGCTTCAGACTGTGCAGAGGGATCCTGGCTCTCCAGGGGTCATTCACCAAGGTTGGACCACAGGGAAATGTGCCTGTTGTTGGTATTAATAGCCTGGGGTGAAATAGGTCCTCTTCGCTTTGGAGATAATTTGGCAACTCGGTGAGCCCTATCTCACTTTCCTCCACTTCTTTTTCTGCTTCTTCGGGGTCTCATTCTCCTCTACAGGAGAGACAGCGAGTGTCATCCAAACAACTGAAAACAGTCCCACCCTCTACATCATTCCCTTAACTCTTGCTATTGCCCAGTTCAGTAAACAATATTTCTCTTATAAATTCATGATTGCTAAATTATCTTCTCTTTGTAGACAATAGAATTAAAATAATTTGTGGTAATTAAGGCAGTTTTTACATTTATAAACATACATTTAAACTCAGGAAAATGCAAAATCACATAGGGGAAAAAAGAAAAGTCATACTTGTCCACAAGTCATGTTTACTTGCTTCATAGTTAAAACCTTTCACATTTTGTTCTTCAATTTCTTAAGGACAAGTCTTAAAAAGTTTGGACATATTTTCTTCTCCAGTTTATCAGATCATCATGGAGTCCATTTTAGACTTTAAATAAGCCTCGGTTTCCAGCAGAGCAAACCTCGCTGTTGGAGTTATACGTGCACAGATGGCACACTCTTGTTGAGGACCTGCGCCCTCATCAGCTGCACACTGGTCATGATCTTCTTCTGGTGGCCCATTAGTGTCACCCCAAGCCTCTGGATGTCCCTGCACAACACACAAAAAATATAAGGGACAAACACAAAACAGTTTTGGGTGATTTATGAGGATTGCAATGTTGTTTCGGGCATTTTTTGGGGGCTGCAATGTAAGTTCTGATAAAGGCCTATTTGAACAGTGCATTATGCAGTACTTTGTGCTTATAAAAACTGTAACATTTTTCCGAGGGAAAAAGTTATGCAGTATGGTGTAATGAGACACAAAGTGAATGAAGCTTTAATACACAGTACAGCTTTCACTACTGCACAGAGTAGCCATGTTCATTTGAAGTTTGAACACCCCGACTGTAACAAAGGCCCCACAGTCAGAGCTGAATTTCCAGTATCTTCTGCTAGGAGCCTAAAAGCTGAAGCAATTCACTCATTTCCTATAAAAGAAAAATCAAGGCTAAACGATTGGTAAATACAATATTATTCTCATTTTATCTAGCATGTAAGGAAGCAACTGTAGGCCCTCACAACTCTTTTCTTAGCTCAGCCTCTTTTTTTTTTTTTCGTCAATGGCCAAATTAATACTAATTCTCCATCTGTATTTGGATATCTGCTTATATTTTATAGGTCACACTTCCACTTGCTGCAAGAGCAACAAATTATTTATTCTCATATTATAAGAGTGATGTGGTCATGTAGCGTGAGATTATATTTATGATGGAGAGAAGATCCTGAGTCCTCACTCCTCACCCTACAGATTCTGTGTTCTGCTGAAACTGGTAAAGCCCAGCAGCAAACTATTGCCAACAGCCAACACCACTCCCTTTGAGTTACCATTGTCCATCTCCAGCACTTACCCTTGGTTCATGCCTATAATGTGTCCCAGAGTATGGTATCCCCCTGCTGCAAATTGGTCCTTGTAGCGGCTCATCTTGATGGTGTCCAGCCACTCATCTACTGAATTACAGCTACTGATGTCTGGGATAGTTCTCTCCATCAGCGGAGGACTGCTTAAACTGTGACCAAACGAGAGATAGGTGGCCATAAATAGAGACAGAGAAACAGAGAGAGAGTATCAACAGCTAAAAAGAACTTTGACAGGACAGCACAGCCTTGCTATTGAGAAGAGGAGGCACAGGGAACTCAGCAAAGTCTGTTCTGTCGCTGCACCCTTCGTGAGCATGAAACAGAGCTCCACTTCCTCACCAAATGTGGAAAATACAAACAGCTGAGAAAAACACATTTCAAAAATTTTGAGCAAACAACAAAAGACTTTCTAAACCATCCAAATCAGATGAGGACAATCTACCAGTCCTTCTAAGGAGGACTCAAAGAGCAGTGAAACGAAACAAAAAGAAGGACAAAAAGAAGAAACACAAAAGAACAATTACATAGAAGATTTTTTATCTCCAGGAGCAAGAAAACAGCAAAAACTTGGGTATACACTGCTTGACAGACAGTACTCCACAGAGAAAGCAAGCAGAAGTTCTAAAAAAAGTGCCAAGTGACAGCTAACTCAACTGGTAGCTGGTCAACTGAAACCAAGCTAAGAAGAGGAAAACTCAAAGACTCAAGTGAGTGAGAAAATTGGAGAGACAATAACCTACAAAAGGACTTAAACATTTCTTACTGATAATAACTGCTAAATATGAAAAGAATATAAAGCTAGCTTGGTGCTAAAACTGCCAGCTAGTTAACTTAAAACTAAGTCCTAAGCCCTAGCAACAATGCAGCAGTAGTAGACGCTCCATGGTTTCAACCACATCCTGCACAGAGGCTATTTCTCGTGTCTACCCACAAGATGCCAAAAGTGACAGTACCAGAGAAGCATCAACACCGAAACTGATCAAGGAAAATCCAAAAACACTCTTTTCTGACCCTTTTCTGACCTTTGTAGAACCTAGAAACCTAGAAACTCAAAATCAAATAGGTAGATGACCCACATACTGTCATGATAACAGTCAGTATCTACAAGAATATTACGGCACAAGGGAACCTCCAACAATTTGAGCTTTATTTTCTCCTTACAAAGGAAAGGGCCCAAAAAGGAGAAGTCTTCCCAGACTGTCAACACACACACCCAACAGACACAGACAGCACCTACCCCTAGCTGTTTTACTACTACTAGCCCCCTGAAAATGACCCCCCCTCCAACAGATCAGCACCATCCCTCACCCCTCTAGAACCAGCACAGCAGAGAGAGAAGCCGGGCACCGTCATCCTTGTAGACTCATGAGACTATGGCAAGTTCTTAAAAAAAAAATAATAATAATAATTCACCACCCACAAAGTGGCTACAATCTGTATCCAAACACCAAACACGCCATAGACCTGCTGTCAGAGGGGCGGCTGGGAACCCTAAGTCACATAAGCACACACACTGAGAAGCCAGCAGGAGGGAGTGTTAGAGCCACCCAAAAGAGTGATAGAGAAAGCCGCCTTCCCCAACAGCAGAAAGGTCATGTCAATTCTGCTCCCAAGGAAAGACTTCCACCCTGACACCGTTCACAGGATCAACACCAGCGTCTCCAGAGACTGTCCCTGAGGCCGAGTGTCCACCTGGCCCACCACTCCACCCTAGCTGTCTCTACGACCAAGTCCACCTGTTTAAAAACACAGTCCTCATCTTTGCCCAGACACTGAAAGACATCGCTCTCAACAGAGACCAGAGACCCCACAGAAGGACCCACTTGCCCTTTGGATCAAAATCATCTTCCTTCACGTCATGCCCCACCAAGATGCCACCAAGGCAGTTATGATCCTCCTCAAGCCAGACCAGAACTACTCCTAAATCCAGGAGCCCTGCAAGAATTACAACCTCGCACTGAGCTGGGAAGTGAGGCAGACCCAACCATCACCATCACCCTTGACCCCACCCACACACTCCCACACAATGGAGTGAGAGACATCCAACAGACAGAGGCCCAGCCTGATGGGACAGATATCACATTAGAGAACTCACAGAAAATCCATTGCTTTTGCTGTTGCACAATTGAAAATAGTACTTTTATGTTGTGGTAAAGGGTTAAAACAATTTTATATTAGTGAAATGAAACCCCACATGGCTTTAAATGGACTTTATCTTATTTTGATACTGAATGTAACTAAACTGTAAGGTAAACTGAATCTAAATCATTTTTAATTTCATGTTGGAATTCCAGGGTCTGAAGTCCTCTGTTATTGAACTTAAAAGCAGAACCTCAGAATTCACTAGAGAACTAGGAGATGCAAATGCGTGAGTGTTTTTTTTTACAGGAGACTTGGAGCACAGGAGACATTTCCACTGCTTGTCCCTACCCTGGCTACAGAGAAATAGTATTCCAATCCACTGAATTGAAGGGAGAAATGCAATGCAGCGATTCAGGAGGAATCTCAATACACTCAATAGAATTAATTGAAAAAGGTGAATTTTCAGTCTGGCTCAAAATAGAGAGCAAGAGATAAGAAGTTCTTGCCACAGATACATAACATCTCTATGTGACACATCTTCATGTATCCTCTAACCAGAATCCTCTTATTACAATAAAATAATTTCTCCATTACTGAAGACGAAATCAGTCACTACAAGGCCCAGGGATGTGCACTGACCTGTGGAGACCTTAATGCCAGGACTGGTATAGAACCAGATTTTTATCTACCCACAGAGAGACAAATCTGACCAAATCAGAATTTTCCCTCCCTTTACATCCCCACAGGAACAACTCTGACCCAACTGTCAACAAAGGCTGGCACCAACTATTGCAGTTGGCTTCGTGAGGACTCCTTTGGTCACTACACACACAGCTCTCCTCTTGGCAATAGAACAGCAGATTATAACATTTACAGACCTAGACCTCTTCTTTGTGAGAGCATTCATAGTCAGCCCATTATCATCCTTATTTGACTAGAGTAAAATTTCACCCCGCATTACTGCATAACAGCAGAGCCCAGCAAATTAAACTACACAAAACAACCGTATAGATGGACAAATAATAGCAAGGATGACTACCAGAAGGCAATCACACATCCATCAGTTCAACCTCGATAAGACTATTTCATTTTCAGCACAAGTCCCCGAGTAACAATGGCTAGAATCAGGCTGTACAAGATATTAAAAACATATCTGACAATGCTGCAGATTTTTTCCCAGCTTGAGAAAATCTCAGCATTCCAGACTCAAAAATCAGCCAGTGAAAAGTGGTTTGACACAGACTGCAAACATCTGAGAAAAACACTCAGAAGTTTATTGTAGGAGAACAACAGCTTTTCTTGATTTCCTTCCTTCCTGAAGGACAACTGGAGAGAGAGGTTTGTTTGCTTACACTCTATCTGACTCCTGCCTGCAAAACTTTCTCACAGACTTCTCGGCACCTCGGAGGTGTTAAGACGTCGAATTGAGATTCACCAGGCTGAGTTTGTTGA
>JAPQLA010000012.1:28053253-28064250 GCA_029822935.1 Naso vlamingii | reverse complement strand
TGTATTGAATTATGTGGGAGTAGTAAGGACAGAAAAAACTGTAATAATAATAATAATAATAATAATAATAATAATAAAGAAAGAATTTTTGTGTGCAGAAGAACATATGTGTGAATGCTGCAAGCATGCACACAATGTAAAATAACTTACCACGAGCATGATTGCATTGATTGCTTTTGGCCTGATGGTTGGACTGCAGCGTGCCGCTTTAGGTATCAGCACAAGTTATTATGACAGTAACTGTTTAGCAGATGATTGGTTGATATCATTGGTAAAGCAAGACCTAAGTTACATGTCAACATCCTGGATATGTATTTATATTATTTTTATCATAATACTTGATGTATATCACTGTAAAGCTCAACAGCGATAAATGCATCATTTCATCTTATACGCCCAGCCTCCTTTTGCTGATGCTCACATTATTGAGCATTTAGTGGGAAAAGACACCTTAAATGTTCAAAATACTTTTCTTTACTCATAAGATGCAAAATTTGTCATGAGGCCATACTATAAAAATACACTATTCATCTGACATGCAGCCATGGAAAAAAGCAGGGGGAAACAGTGCATGCTGGGTTTTGATCACAAACAACATTACACAGATAGAGGCACAGTAGAGTAGTGTAAGAAAGTGTTGCACACACAGCAGCGACGGGTAGTGTGGTAGAGTGTAGCCTTGCCGTTTCCTGCAGATGATGATGGCCACAAAGGTGACCAGGCCGAACACCAGGGCCATGCAGATCCAAATAATGGTCATGGTGTTATAGCGGAGGGGAGCTGAAAACACACACAAACACAGTGTTAGCTGACCAAAAGGTTCCGTCCACAGTCTAGAGTTTGCACTTTACACACACACACACGCACGCACGCACAAACACACACACACACACACACACACACACACACACACACACACACACACACCACTGAAAAACACAGGAGGCAGGCAGAATGTTCTTGATCAAACATGCTAAACAAGAAGTTGGACCTTTATTTAAGAGCTCTAATTACTTCCAGTTTGTATTTTCAAAGTGTGTATTCTGCAGATTTTGTCATCTATACTTTTAAAGATTAATTGTCATCCCTTTGAAAGTTGACTTCTTAGTGATTAAAACTGCCTCAGTGGTTCTTAAAGTTTTTAGGCCACAGGCCCCTCCAAAGTACAGGATTTATATTTGAATGATCATCAGTTGTAATGCAATACATATTTTAACTAAATGTTCAACTAAACTGAACATTTCATAAGCTTACCACTGAACTGTGATCAAATTATTATCAATTTTTAAACAAAATTTTTAAATGAAAGCCTTTTGGATTTACACCAAATACTATGTAGTATCCTAAAAATCCTGTAAAGTACCATTGTTCCAGACCTCATTTAGCTGCAGTGATCTATATTGGTTTGTATTATTATTTTGCATTTCTGTTTTTATTTGACAGTGACAGCTGAAAAGACACAAAAAAGTAAGAGGAGAGAAGATAGACAGAAGCTGGCCAATAACAGTCTGTGTCTTACACAGGGTGTAAGGTAGTGATAAGGTTTCAACACTGTTTTGTCTCTTCCCTCTGCTCTCTGGCTGTGTCAAGATGTACAAAGAGCTGCAGGGTCTGTTTGTATTTTCTGAGGATGAGCAACATACACCAGAGAAGTGACAAGGTCTGAAGCCTGCCTTTGCCATTTTGAGTGGTTGTGGTTATTAGTGCGAAAGAAGTGAATTGCAGTTACACATTTAGAAAATAAAATTTTATTTTCCATATTCAATGCTTATTTTCACTAATGACATTTTGCCTCCATCCATTTACTCTCTATTGCGCTCAACAATCCCTGTTCTCTCTCCTCTCGCTTGCTAGTGCTGGGGGACTTCGATTAAATACTGTTTGCACAAACAGAAACTGAGAAATTCTGCACAGTATGTCATTATATAATACACGTATATGTACGAGTGCTAAATGAAAAGTCAGGGGATCACTCATTATAATTCATACTTAAGAAACCTTGAATGTGTGTAGCAAATTTCATTGCAATCTATCCAGTGGTTTTAAGGATAATTTAATCCAATATCCAAAATTAGTAGGTTTCATCCCCTTGGGACTGTGACACAGTACATGGATAAATGGGAATCCATTTAATAGTTAGGGCAACACCTAGCATGGCAAGAAAAAAAAATTCCTAAAATTTGTGAAAAGTTGTTTACAGTCCTCTCCTGTAGTCAGGGTCAAGAGTGAGCAGCAGAATGAAGGGAACCTTTAGCCATGGAAAAAGCACAGGGACTCCAAACAGGTTTAGCTTTACAGACCTACATTCTGCTCTGTACGTTATCTGCCATACACCTTATTAGGACAGGAAGAAGTTCTAATAGAAGGGTTTTTTTTTTAGAAAGCCCAAACTCTCTGTGTCTTGTACTTCCACACCACGCAGCACTGTGTACAACAGTTTGAAGCTTGGATCGGCTGCAGTTTTGCTGACTATGGTGACCCTCTAACAAAGCACTGATAGGGAACAGAAGGATTGACTGAGTTGGTTATCAGCCTCACTGATTTTACCAAGCCTTTCTAGCCCTTGCCCTAGCAGTGTGCCCTGCCTTTAAGAAGTTTTCTCTGCCAAATCTTTAACACAACAAACTGTTTTTTTTCCCACAGTTTTACAAAACATGCTTCTTGGCACCTGGTGGATCACTGATACAGTATGCCTTCCTTATGGTTTTTTTTGGTTCTTAGATCCTCATACACACACCTGCTTTCCCAGTCTGGATCTCCACGTTTTGGCTGAAGCGTCCACAGCCTGCTGACGTTCTGGCTCGGACCTGAAAGATGTACTTGGTGCCCGGCTTCAGCCCTGACACTCGAGCACTGGTATTTTTAGACTTCAGAGTGGAATAACTATGTTCTTCATTATCCTGTGAGAGAAAATGCATCAAATAGGCTATATTATGCTCATTTTTTGGGGTTCATATTTTATTTTTGGTTACCATTAGAACAGGTTGATACTCAAAAAACATCTGTTTTCTTATACAGCTGACTGCAGCAGTCCTGTTTTTTTCCAGGATTTTTGCCTCTGTCTGAGATGCTCTGTTTAAGCTCCTGCCCCGCCTCTAAAGGCTTGCTCTGCTCTGATTGGCCAGTTCGAACACACACTTTCAAGATGAACCTACAGAAAAGCCCAGCACACTGTGACAAAAACTTGTTGAGAACGGAGCCTTCAGAGCCATTAGATACAGCCAACTGGGATTACTGCTACATACCCTTTACCTCATTATGTCATACTATGGCATCATTTAAAACAGCAATCCAACTTTGTAACATCATTTAAAGGTTGAAAGAGACAGAAAAGCAAAATATGACCCCTTAGATTAGATTTGAGAGAATTACTCCATTGCTTAGCTTTCTCTATGAAAAAATAAACTCCATATCCTAATTTATTACAGATTGTAGTTAACCTAGTATGCAACATTGACGGTAGATTGCTACATTTCAGAACTCATACATGAACTTATAGACTTATAGATGTCATCAGATGTGATTTATTGTCCCTTACAAACTTTCAGACTCCATCAATTCCAGGAGACAGCAGAAAATAGAAAGATTACGGAGAAACCTGAAAAAAAACAGTGATGGAAAGACACCAAAGAGGAAAGGCAAGTATTTGAGGTGCTGCAGGCAGAGATAAACGAACATCTGGCAGAGCTTCGTAGAGTGGAATTTTAAAGAAAGCAACATAAGAAGAAAGAGCGAACGTGGAGCTCATACAGAGACCCAGTTTGTCAAAAGCCTCTTTGTCAAGGAGAAGAGTGAGATCCTTAATGCACCTGGAAAGGAGCTGGAGGAGCATCTAAAGAGCAACTATTTTTACGACTAGCGGCACGAGCCAGTCACAATTCCGGACGACATACCACCCACTGAAGCACCAGATGGCCTCTCTACATGCAACATGGTAGTAAATACAGTAAAACAGAAAAAAAACAGCTTCAACCCCTTGGGCCAGTGGCATCACATACAAGCACCTGGTGTCATGAAACACTTCTAGAAAGAGAAAAACGAATTGTTTTTAAGGCATGGCGAAGGTTGGCCTTCTAAATGTGGAGGGAAAGATCTTCTTTGATGTTGTGGCCCCGAAACAATCAGCCTTCTTGCAGTGCAACAATGTTGTCTATACAAAACAGAAGCAGAACGTGCCTCATGAGATCCTGTGAGCAGCATTCAACTCCTTTCAGGTCCCCACAGGGCATTACAAGGTTGGTCAAAGCATACCTCCAGGACCTCAAGTGTTGCGTAACATCACAGGACCACATGGCAGCATCTCGAGAAGGATATAATGGCAGGCTGTACCATCTCTCCCCTGTGGGCAATTTAATCAAAAGCAACCAGACTTAGTTATATGTCTGTGAAGACGTTTCGCATCTAATGTAGCGGGCTTCATGCGTGTCCAACTACACTGAGGTAATCTGAGACAAGACAAGCTTAAAGACACCAAATTCAAAGCACCAGAGCTTCAGATTCAATGGGAGGAGTGCTGTTGAGTTGCGCGAGGCCGCAGATTATATCCTGCCTGCGTTGTTCCACCTGCTTGGTGTATTTGAGCTCTTCATTGTACCATTGTGTGAGGTGTTTGATGGGCTTTTCCAGGACGTCTGGTATTGCCTACTGTTTGTGTGGAATTCATTAGCTAGTCATCCTTTCGCAACGGAAAAGCTAAAGGGACTTGCTCAATTAGAATTCATTCGATGTTTCCCTAGAGTTTGTCCAGTAGGTTTGGTGCATACTCTTGGTGTAAGTGAGTGTGGTCATGTCATACATGAAAGCTGTGATTGCAGGGAGACGCAGTCCACTCTTCACGCTTCATTCACCTGTGGACCACCCTTCCAGAAGCTACACAGAGCTGCTACGAACTTATCCAATGTGGCCGCAAGTGCAAAAAGGCTGCCCTCAAGTGCAGGATAATGCCAGCTGAGGTATGAGAAGCCAAACATGACAACACTGCTCAGAGGAAATTTAACTCATTTAGGCTCTTTAGTGTGAAGTCCATAGAGATGAAGGTTAGTCAGTTTGTTCATATCATACTTTATTACAGCAGCTCTGTGCAATTTGTGTGTAATAAGAGTGCAAAAGATGAAACAATTTATGTATACCACATTTATCCCTGCAAAAGGTGAACCCCCCCTCCCCCCGTTTTCACAGCCTGAAATTTGTTTGCCCTCAGCCTCAATCTGAAATGCCTCCACATCTTAGAATAAACTTAATTGGTAATAATAATAATAGCAATAATAATAATAATAATAATAATAATAATAATAATAATAATAGTAGTAGTAATAATGGTGAAAATCTTATTGAGTCATCAGACGCACAATACCGTACCTACACCTTACTTTACAGGCTCATCTGCTTCTATTTAAGCTAAGTTGCCATACTGGAACTATACTGCCATACTGAAAATTGAAAATAAAATGGCCCCCTAAAGTAAAATAGCACCCACGCCCACCAGAAGTCAAATCTGAAGTGCCCCCACATCTAAAGGTAAAATTCACGATTCACTGAAACACTGGCAAATGTTTAATTCTTCAGTCGTTAAGTGCACTTTTTAAAATATTGGTCTGTCCTGGCATTGCAGATGGGCGGATCGATCCAAATATAGATATTATCGATTCCAACATTGGTATTGGTAACGGATTGATACTCGGGAGTGTAGTGGACCGACCTCTTCAGCATCTGCACCTCTTACATGACTTGTTATTATTCATATTCCTCCCTTCCTTATTCAATGAGTTGGATCCTACAGGCCTCCACTGTTGAAACTTCTTGGAGTTAACTCTGCACAAACAAGTGTGTTAATCATCCCATTGACACCTACACGCACATCTTCTACAGGATACATCAAAATGTTGTGTTCTGCAACTGGAAGTATCTCCATTTATTCATAACAGGATAAACTTGCTGATTCATTAAGACAATAAGTATTGATAAAATTATTGACTTGCTCCCTCCTAATCACATTTTGACTGAATTAAAGTTCTTCCAGCACCTTTTCCCCTCCTCCTAAGCTCACAGAGACTCTGGAATGTTCCAGGACTGCAAATCATAGGACCTGCAGTACACAGAGAGTCTCTTCAGATGTATTCTTACAGAACTGTTGAAACCACCATTAAATAATTTTATCCACTTTTATGTAAAAAAATCTTGTGTCAAATATATTTGTATTTAGAACTAGTGAAAATCCTTTCTTTCTAAAGTGGTATCACAGAGTTTACATTTTATTTCCTTTTGAACCATAAATTTGATTTTCTACAACACATTTTTTAAGAGATAATTGTGTTTTTCTTTCATAGCAAACATTTACTTGTTAATATAGTCTCATCTAAGACTGATAGTAAGTTGACATGACTGTTTTAAAGTGTATATCTCAATTACATGAAACTTTTATTTGTGCGTCAATTCTTCTTTTTGGCAGAGAACCTTCCGTGGCTGTCCCAGCTCTTCTCACTCCTCTATCCCTCCTCTTCTCTCTTCTCCTGAAACTTTGTCTGAAAGACACCCTAAGTTCTCCGCCGTGTGCAGGCCACACTGTTCATCCTTAATTTTCCCAAATGCGTTTAGAGAAAGTTTAGTTTAGTCTGTCTTCTTTTTGTCCTTTGTGCAACTTCTTTTTGTTGAATGATTGTGAATTTTTGCAACAAGTTCTTTTAAGTTGAACAACATCAAGAAGTTCTCTTATCGCAGCCAAGGCATTTTTAAAGCAGAATTACAACGTTTTACTATTTTTCTAAATGAACTTTGAAACGTTTAGTTTTTAAGTTTTACCACGCGATCAAACAATAACTTACCAACTATTGAGCACATTCCTCCAGCTTCTGCATTACCAAGAGAAAGCTGCAACTGCTTGCTGAAGCATCCTGCGGAGAACCACATTGTCCTGAAAAAAGTCAGCAGACGTCGCCGTCAGCACCGGAGAGCATGGAGATACGCATCAACCGCAAACCTGTCATTCAGAACCACACGCCGGCTTTTCCACTGCTTGGAGGACATTCAGCCTGTGGGAGAGCTGCGCTTTGGTCTACTGCTGTGTTCTCACCCTTCACAATGGCCAACATCTCTCCTTCACCTGAATTTAAATCCATTGCTTTCATGAGATGATGTCTGAAATCGTTAATTTAGCTTAATCTAAATTTAATATGATAGTCCATCAATCTAATTGTCTAATCAAAAATCAGTTTCCAAACATCTCATTCGTAGAATCAAGTTTTCATCTTTTTTCACTATCAGTCACTCAGTATTTAAACTATTTATATAATAATATAATAACTGACTGGTTCTCTTGTTTTTGTCCATGACCATATATTTCACATCATTAATTTCCTCCCAAATTAATGATAACGTTAACTGGATAACTTCAAGATGTGGCGCTCAACTAATCTTTCTGTCTGAACTAGGCCAAATAAATTTATCACTCATCAATATTAATATTTCCTATTAACACTGAACACCACGTAGTGTTTACTGCTATACGGGATGGGGTCGATACTAGAGTTTCAGTTTCGCTCCTCTACATTCAGTATGTACTCTCACATCCTGCATGGACACTTTGCCCCTCCTCCTCCTCTGCTCTACTGTGTCCATCACGTGACTTACCAGTGGACCCGACTCAGCCGAGCAGAACAAAAACGCATTGGCTGCACAAGAGCATCATGGCTGAGAGAAGAGAAGCGTCGTGTGGAGGTACTTCACAGCAGTGAATGAAAATATTGCAAACTGTGATATATGCAAGAAGACTGTTTGCTACTGTGGTATCATAACTAACTTAAATAAGAACATGAAAAACCACCAGAAAGAGAACGCCACACTTCAAAATACATGAAGAGAGGAGGAGGGAAATCCTACAGACAGATCCCGTCCCCCAGCACAGAGGCAGAGTTCACTGGCAGAATCATTTCAGAGAGGCAGAGAATATCCAGGTAGTTTCCACATAGTGATTAAAGTAGCCTTTTATTTTAGTCATAACGGATCTTCAGCGGTGGTTAATGTTAACTTTCAAAGTGTAATTGGTCATCATAGTTGTTACTTAAGAAAGCTAATTAAAAGACTATACAGAAATTCAAATAAAATATTCAGCCCACTGAAACATACAATTAACACGAATTATTTTACTGGAATTGAAAAAAACCCTCAAACCTGAAATATAGAAATGGCTGAGTATAATTACCCTTTTGTGTGAAGAGTGAAAGGGACACTGTAGACTCCCTATATGTAGGCTACATGTGGGTAGGCAGTAGACCTAATTATATTGTTATTTCACCTAGGTGATTCCCTAAGAGCTGTGGCTATTATGAGGAGCCTTGCTGAAATGATTGCAAAGGACCTGCAACCTCTCTCTGTGGTTGAAGATGAGGGTTTTAGGAATTTTGTCCATACACTTGACCCATGCTACAAGATTCCAAGTCGGAAAAATTTATCAGAAGGGAAAATATTAGAACTGTATGCGGAGTTAAAAAGTTAAAAATTCCCTGGATGGTGCAGACAGTACTGTACTCACCACAGACACGTGGACATCAAGAGGCACAGAGGCTTATTTAACTGTCTCATGCCATATTGTTGATGAGAACTGGCAAACGCAAACTTATGTCCTAGAAACATCTAGTTTTCCAAGACAGCACAGCGCTGACAACAACTCAGAATTAAAAAGAATCACAGATGAATGGGACATAAGTGACAACGTTAAGGCTGTGATCACAGATAATGGTGCCAATATGGTTGTTGCTGTGAGCAAAGCAGGTTGGGCACATTATTCATGTTTTTCACATACCTTAAATTTAGTAGTGAAAGACTTCATTAAGGCTCTCCCTGATCTTCTTGACATCAAGCAGAGATGCAGTACTATTGTAGCTTTCTTTCACCACAGCACAAGAGCAGCAGAGAGGCTCAGAGAAATTCAGAAACAACTGAAGTTTTCAGAACATAAGTTTTGAAGTTTTCAGAACATAAAGTGATACGATCAGTTGAGACAAGGTGGAACTCTGTCTTCTACATGTTGGAGTTGAGCAAAAGGAAGCTGTTACCACAGTCCTATGTCTTCTTGGAAAGAGCTCACTGTGTTTAAGTGAGGAAGATTGGTCCATGATCAGTCACTCCGCTGATGCCCTGAGACCATTTGAAGAAGTACCAAAAGAGGTATCAACTGAAAAACATGTCTCAGTTTCAAAAGTGATTCCCTTGGTGTCACTACTTCTAAGATCAACTGCATCTTATGAGTGCCAAGGTAGCAAGATAGCTGCTGAGCTGTCAGCACAATGCTTACAACGTTTCAGATGTATTGAAACCTTTTATGGTCTTGTTGTGAACACCTACCTGGACACAAGATTTAAAAACCTTGGGTTCCGTGACATGGCAAATGTTGAACCTGTGAATGGGCAACTCATCACAGAAATGCAGTCAATGGGCCAGACTTCAGTCCCTTCAGAATCAGTTCCTGAACCAAGCTCATGCTGTGCCTACAGCTCTGCCTCCAGCTCTGACACCAGCTCTGCCTCAGCAATGGCTCCTGCAACTACCTAAGGCTCCCCTGAAAGGTGTGCTGCATCCCCAAATGCAGCAAAAGGTGGGATATGGTCAGGGTTTGACTCAAGATCTTGCATCCTAGCAGCATCCCACAACTGGCACTGATGCCTTAATTAAAATTCGCACTTACGCAGAGGAGAAGCCAATTCCATGGGATCAGGACCCACTACTTTGGTGGAAGAAGAATGAGCCAATGTTTCCCCCTCAAAGCAAGCTTGCAAAGAAACACCTGGGAGTCACTGCATCATCTGTACCAGCAGAGAGGATTTTCTCGAAGGCATGTCAACATGTTATTATTTCTCAACAAAAACCTCCAAGCCTCAGGGAATATTTCCTTGGATACAGGAGGGCTTTAGGGGTAAAAAATAAATAAGTAAATAAATACAATTTTAAAAAAGTTCAAAATTAGAACCAATAGTAGTTTGTGCTTTTGCTTAATTATTTGTACTTTATTTATTTACTTTCTTTAAAGACAAGCTGAACTTCAAAATGCACTTTCAAATCTTTTGGACCATATCCCTGCTCCTTTTTTAGTCAAATTGAAAAATGTTTATCAAAAATACAAAACAAAAAATGAATTACTTTGTATTTTTAAATTAAAGTCTACCAAAAGATTGAACTTCCATCTTTCATTTGAAACAAAACTCCTGGAATTCTGATGTAGGCATTGACTTGGGCCATTATTGGTTGAATCATTTTTTAATTTAACCAATTATATCACGCCAATCCACCTGTCAATAGAAATATAGCAGCACTGGGATGAGACGCCAGGAAGACACCTTCCCGGTCCTCCGGTAAAAGAGGCAGGAATGGAAACCACTCAGCTAAAGGGCTAAGTCCACTATCTAGTGGACATGCAGCTGCTCTTACCTGTTACATAAACCTGTAAATATTAAATAAGCTAAAGCTAGCTTGGTGTTAAAATTTAGCAAAGCTCTAGTAACGGTTGCCAAGGAGTGACAAAACTTCCCAACAACACTCCAATTAGATTCCTCCAACTTATGTCCCGCCCCTAAAGCCCATTCATTGGTTGTTTAATTGTTTGAATAGCGATTACATCACACACAGCAGTTGATGCTCTGGAAACAGGCAGTTCAGCTCATCTTTAAAAAAATGGTTGTGGACACTTTGTTTATTACAAAAGCAGAGACATCTCATTAAGAAGAAGGAATTTTATTTTCATTATTGTTTGTGAACTGTAACTCAACTGAAAAAGAAGAATTTGAGGTTGTTTGTTCTGCAGTGATAACGCTGTGCACTTTATTTTTTTTAAAGGCCAGAGAAGATTTGCAATTAAAGAGAGACATTTTGTTTTGCTATTATCTTTTTGTTTCTGAATAAAAACCTTGAACTGAAATATACATACATATATATATATATAAACTATATATATATATATATATATATATATATATATATATATATATATATATATATATATATAAACA
>JAPQLA010000012.1:28040095-28053153 GCA_029822935.1 Naso vlamingii | reverse complement strand
TTGTAGAAATAGTACTTGAGCCTTTTCTTTTTTCAATTTAGTCAGGACCTTACTCCTCTTAACTGGATTATTCATCCATTCTTGCCTTCTTACCCCTCGGGTACGCCATAAATGCAAAGGTTATTCCGCCTAGACCGTCCCTCCAGGTCTGTCAACTTTTCCTGCATAATTTTCTGTTTTTCCATGGACTTAATTAATGCCTCCTTCATAGCAATGTTAGCCAACTCGGTCTCGTTGATCCGTGCTTCTGCTTCATTCAGCCTGGTTTCATGGGCCTGGATCTGAGCGGAGTTGGCAGAAAGTTTTTGGTACATTTCCTGTTTGAGATCTTTGAGTTCATTTTTCATGTCTTCCTTAAGTTCTTCTTTGAGAGCGTGCAGGTCTGCTTTATGCTCAGTCCTGAAGTCACGTATTTCCTTACTGATACTTTGAAGCACCGAGCACATATTTTCCGCAGAGTTGCCATTAGCGCGCTGAGCGTCGTCCATCTCCGGTGTATTCTTCTTTTCTTGTGTGTCACGCTTCGTTTGACTTCTGGTTGCTACTCCCCTATTCATTCCAAAGTAAAATTATTATGAATTGATCAACATTTAGTGAATTAATGGGGGCTAATTCTGACTTGCTATTGAAAGCTCAAGCTCATGCAGCCATCTTGTCGTCTTGCTCCACCGGAAGTCCAACTTTACAGAATTAAAAAAAAAAAAAAAAGACTTGCATAACTTCTTCAAAATTACAGCGAGAGAAGCAGTAACTTTCAAATTATTTTGACGTGAGGTTTGAGGCACACAGACCGTATATTTTGTTTTTCCAGTTTGAATGGCATTTCATTTGGAAAAGAGCACTTAAATGTAGCAATGTAGACTTTGACTTGGCTTTCTGTATGAGAACTAACCATTGAGAAAGTTATATTAATTTTACAAATATTTATACTACTTTTTTCATTACGAACAGATGCCAATATGGCTGAGAATTAGAGATGAAGAGTTGACTTATTATCAAATGCAGTAAACCTTTATTATTAATTTTAGGTGGTTAAGGTGATAAAGCACTTCATTCTCAATATTAAATGTGTATTTATTATTTGATCATTTTTTTCTTATAAAATATAATTTTGGCCACTTTCAACTAGCAGTGCACATGTCTGCTTTGCAAACAGTCAACACTGACACACTGACAGATGTAGGCAGCAAAACACACGTTAGATACTGTAATTTAGAATCATACTAAATCAGAGGGTTAGGAGGCAACTAACCCTAACCCTAACAGTACCTGGAGACCCCAGGTCAGGGGCAGCCAGGTTCCGTTGCAATGTGAAATTGAATGTCATTGTTTCAAACCCTACCTGCCTGGTTTGTTGTGATGTTGACGATGGCATATGTTGGCGGCTCATTGCTCAAGTGCGTCACTGCATTCATGGCCAGGATGCGAAAGGAGTAATTGGTGTGTGCCACCAAGTTGAGCACTGTCACCCAGGGCTCTGTCAACCCGGCCTGGCGTGGAATGAATCTAACTGCTGCAGCACCCGAACGCTCCACCATCCCCCCGCCCACGGCCCCGATATTCGCACCCGCCTTCACTCCACCAGTGCCTCCAGGGGAGGATGCGCAGTTCTCACAGGGCTGTCCTTCTCCTATGCATTTCTGACACAGCACGCTGTACTGCAGGTCGCTGCGACCTCCAGTATCCAGAGGGCGATCCCACTCTAGATTCACAGATGTCCCATTGACTGAGGAGATGATGTTTACCGGAGCAGATGGAGGGCCTGGAGAAAAGAAAGACCAAGGGTTGTGCTTCCTCACTGGTTTGTCCACTGTCTAAAAAAGTGAAATGTATATTTGATAAGATTTTCCAAAGATAAGTTTGGGACATTATTCCATAGTTGCTGTGCGTTGGTTATGTACAAGTTTGTTTTTTTTTTTGCCCATGGAATCAGGTGTCTTGTATACCGTGTTTGTGCTTACGTGAGCATGGAGCTGCTGGTGGGTCATCTGCTGCTCGAAAGTGGTTGGAATCGCAGGGGCAAGAGAGGGCAGCTCTGGTCTCTGAGTGGCTGTGTTGAGGACATTTACCACACAAGCCATCGCCCGCCACAGGCTTATAGAAACCCACCTCGCAGGCTGCAGAGATTAGGAGAGGGAGAATAAATAGAGTAAATAGAGGGCTTGCAGGGAAGGGCTCAGCACCCCTAGATCATGACAAAATTGAGAGACTGCAATTATAAAGGCGTGAATCGCACTCCTACAGCAAGCTGTGCATATCAGCCAGCTTAAACTTTTTTGAAACTGTGTCATCTCCTTTAAAGCATTCGTTTTAGATCACAACACCCCACCCATCCCGTTCTCAACGCTCTCCTCCAAATTTATGTATAATTACAGGCCTTGTAACTGTTGAGACTGCAGAGCAGGAGAGATGAAAGTCATATTTCTTCTGCTCATATTTGGGCTGAAAAAGCTCTGCACTGTTGGTACTCCCAGTGTGACCCTCAAAATCCAGACCATGTTTCAACCTTATTCAGCTCCTCTGATACATATTCACTTTCAACTCAGCACTGATTAATAATGGGGGGAGCTCTGATAAACATATTCTCTTTCCATGCGCTTAGTAGGCTTGGTGAATGCTGCAGGGGAGGACCTTGCGTATATTCAGGCAGCAGGAGCCGACACTGGCATTCTCGTATGTGTTCTTCCTTACAGGAGTAATTTATGCTTCCTGTAAATGTGGAGTGTTAGTTCACAGGTGTATTGTTCCAACTTATTCTTGTTAAAGTTTAAACCATTTTTGGTGCTTAGCTCAAAGGTGCTTATATAACCAACATGAATACAAATATGGTGTATATATTAAAAGATATATACAAATATATATATATAACAACACTTGCCTCAGCAAACTTAATTAATTGCTAATTATGGGCATACCTCAGTGTCCATAATTAACTTTTACACTCGTCATTTATTAAAGAAAAAAGATGCAAGTTTTTAAGCTGAAAAAAAAAGTGCAGAAAATGTTGATTCTTAAGCCTGATTATAGAAGTTATTAATTTTGCAAAGTCAAAGGTAAAAAAAAATAAAAAGGGACCAGTAACGTCAACATGTAAGTAACCAATGTCTTCACAGAAAGCTCTTACCATGCAACACAATTCCTCATTGACTGTTGGCAGTGTTAGAACTAAAGTCAACAGAACCCAGTTGGGTAATCAAATCAGGTCAGCTAACACAGTGTGTAGATAGTTCCCTTTAAATTAGCTGGAACAAATGTGTTTGTATTAATATAGTATTTCTTTATTTCGATATAATGTCAGAAATGAAAACTTTGCAGCCAGTTTGCCTCCTGTCTGTGTTTCTGTAATTCTTTTGCTAAGTAACAGATGTCCTAGCTGACAGAATTCCCCTTTGTGTCTATCTCTGACATAGAATTACAACTAGGAGTGTAAGTGAATATTTTCCTCATTAGCTGTTCACAATTAGGGCCTTTGTGACTTGTGTGCAGCAGAGGCTTTCTTTCCCATTATATTTCATTGCTAATTGCAGCTGCTGGTAGCTAGCTGGTGAAATCTGAAAGTTTGCATTTACAAAGTGCATTGGAATAAGACAGTGTTATCAGACTGACAAAGTTTGTATTATTCACCCCCCACCCCCAAAAAACACGAGCCCTTAAACATTAGCTATTACCACTGAGAATTAACCTTTAAAAATATGCAACACATTACATTAACAAAACCACTCATGCACCTGCACAAGTGCTGATAATACACACACAGACCAGACCAATTGCTTAGATATGTACCTTAACACACACACACACACACACACACACACAGCAGTGCATACATCTCTATAGAGAGAGTGGGGAGAGACACTGCAGTATGTTCATCTCTATAAAGAGAGTGGGGTGCCAGGGTGTGACAGTGCTCTATATGTAAGGGCCCCACAGGAGCCATTCTATTTGCGATATTTATCATGGACTGTTTTCTCTTCCTCCTTTTTATCCCGTTAATTCCTCCATCCCTTGATGTTTTTTTGTGAAGCCCCTGAGTTGAAAAGCAGGTCATGATAAACATCGGAACAGCTCGTTCATCAAGGAGAGGCATATAACACTTTGAAGTCTCTGACAGATTCACTGGAAGCCCTACACACACTCACTAATACACACACACACACAAAGGTTATGATAATGCACAATACACACAAACACACACACAAGGCATGTGATGCAGCCATATTTTCTCCATGAAACATGAATCAACCCACAGATGAATATGCAAAGACAGAGAGTAGGCCTAGGCAGTCTAAGCCGATAAGACCAAATATGATAACCTTTCACTTCTGATGTGCTGTTCATTTGGTTCTCTGAAAAGAGAACAATTGAAAAATAAATAGGGATGATAAAAAATTTTAAAAAAGGCAATATGCACTGTTCACTTACTATTACTGTAACCAGATTACATATGTCTATAACACAGATGACTGTTGCTACTTCAGTAATTACAATTAGAAATGAAATAATTTTCTAAATACCTGCTTTTCTTTAAGTTCTTCAACTAAGACCATAAAAGAGAGACCTTGTTTGTGTCCTTTGTCCTCCTCATTAGAATAGGAATTTGTGCTGATGTAGGATTTAACTTTATATTGTCAATTGGCAGTTAAGTGACAATACATCTTTGGCATTACAGAGTAATGCAAAAGTAGTGTTACTAGTAGTGTAGCTCAGTATTTTTAGCAGTGACTAATTAAGTAAAGTAATGCATTACTTTTCTAACAAGTTGACTACTGTCACATTTTTTGAGTAATACCCTTACACTGATGCATATACATGCAAACCAAAGAGGGCACCTGCTGAGCCAAAAGGGGGCAAATCATAAAATCTGAAAACAGCCTCCCAGAGCAAGTCAAGAATCCGCTATTTTACCCTCTCTTAGGTTGGTACTGCCTGCCTGGTGGTATTTGAGATCTTTTTGATTCATGTCTGTCAGAAGAAATGTATATCCCATGCAGCAGTTCTAAATCCTCTACTCAGAATGTGCTTAAAAAAGGACTATTAAAGAAAACTTGATTTAAAAAGTTGGAGATGGAAGTTGTGGTGTAAAGAGACATGTACTTCTCTTTTTAGTAGCACCACTTTACCTAAACTGCTTATAGAACCTGTAGTTGCCAAATGTGTGTCTTTGTGTGCTTATGTGTTGTGGTCTGCGTTTTGCCCAGCGTGTCAGTACCTGTCAGTGTTGTGCACCCACTACAGGAGACTTTGCATTACAATGGATCTTAGTAGCCATGTGTGGTATTGTGTGCTGACCTTGATTTATTCCCTGTATAAGTGAGTAAATAAATACATTAGAAAAAAGGGGAGCTGGAGGAAGCATCTCATCGTCCCACTCATGAGGAGATTGAGAGGGGCGCAGTAAGTGGTGAAGGGGAGCAGGTTTTATGTCTTATTGTAAGTTAATCAAGGATAAGGATTCAGTCACTTTATACAGGGAGCCAGGGTTTATTCAGAGCAAATGTAACCAATGCATCAGTTTCCTTGGTTAAGATGTTCAACGTGCGTCCCAGTTAAATAAATGATTAAACTGCATGAAAAGGGTCAGAAAACCTTGACAACAATAACGTAAGCAGCTTATCTGGCAATGCTTGGAACATGCAGACGATAATTTCACTGACTGGGTCAGTATTGAGCTTTTTACAATTGTAGGAGTTACAGGTTTTTATGGTCTCCTCATATTCAGAGGCTCAAAAGGACTTGGATAAAGCACTGCAGCATTGCACATCTTTGAGTAGGTATATGTCTGGCGGTGTGTGACTAAATTCTGTGCCGCAGAGCATTAATTGCTTCTCACCCATTCTCAAGTTTTCCAGCATGGCGCAAATGGCAGAGATGAAGCTGAACAATGACAAAGGCCCCCTGCTGTCAATGCAGCCAGCTGGAGGTAGGGCCAGAGTATTTTGGCCACACCCAAGAAAAGGTCCCTCTTGGGTCAAGCTCGGCTAGGTAAAGTGGTAATGGAAATGCCAATCAGCGTGGCACGGTTTGACTCAGAGGGGCCAAAACTGCCCGTGGACTCAAAACCGAACTTGTGAGAACCTAATCTCTTGGTGTCACACGCAATACTGACAATGTGTGATGTGATGTTTTCTATTCATGGTGGATATTACAGCTCATGCTATTTGATCAGTTCATTTAACCCTGTATTTTTTTCATGGAAATATTACTGTTGGTTATGTAGAATCTTTTATTAAAGGGATGTAGCGGACATACCCTGTCAGCTATCACACTAAAATTACATTACACATCACATTTATTCCTATCCTTCATTCTTCACTTGAATTCCATTAGCTGTCCTTATTATCACAGTTTCTTCCTGGAGCCCACATTCCTTGAAGTCAAGCCATCTTCAGGACGACGGTGTTTGTTTTCAAATTCACATATTTACAACTGAGTGACTCTCCAACTTTGAGCTGGAGTTTCCTGATTGGTTAAAACTTCCCAAGCTGAGGACCCAACTGCCATAAAAACAACAGAACTAAATTTATGATACGGGCCTGGAGAGAAGGAGGCACTCACACACACACACACATACTCACCTTGACCAAAGAAGAAATATCAAAGGTTATGTTGCTCTACAATTTGAGTTAGTCCAGTTTATTTACAACAAATGACAACCTAATTCACTTATCACTGGAAACACCAAGGGACAATAAGTGATGCTGGCAAGATTCTTGTCTTCCCCCTTTGACTAACACTGATAAGTTGGAGCCTCTTCAGTCACGGCCCCCTCCCTTTCGAACAGGAACTTTGGAAATTCTTCAGGGTTATAAAATCTACAAGACTCACCAGAGACTTCAGTGTGCCATTCTACAGACATTATTTAAATCATCATTAAAAAATTGTTTTATCCACTTTTCATGTAGCTCAACATACTCAGCATATGTTTTTATTCAGAACTGGTGAAAGTCCCATCTTTCTGTGTCGTATAACCAAGTAACATGTTAATTCCCTTGTATCAGTCAGTCAATCAGACTTCTCCTACCAATGTATTTATTACATATAACCTGCTTGACTCTTTTATAGAAACATTACATTGAGCCTAGAAATCTCCTGTCAACAGTTTTAATCTAATGTCTGATAATTAACCAACGTGACTATTTATCTGAGTATGAAACCTTACCTGTTGTTAGACCTTCTAATTTCTCTGTTATATGATAAATACACATTATAAGTCTCAAAACTTCATTATAGTTTCTACATGCAATCTGTTACCAACAGCTAATGAGTAACTACATGATCTAAATATCCAGGTGTTTAATGAAATGAATGTTTTTGTGACTTCAAATGTCTCATAACACACTTACTTAGGTATAGACAGTTGTCCTTGATCACGCTTTTGACTATTTTAATTTCATAATTAATGCTCATGGTGAAACAGAAATATTTCATTGACGCACAGAACCCTATCTCGATAAAGTCTTATTCCCCACAGCCTATGCAGATTTCTAAACCCCGCAGACAAAGAGATATGCATACATTCATCTGAGTACACACTGACATACTGATCCTTCATGGGCAGAACAGCTGAAGGTTTGACTGTCTCTCATGATACATCGACCTTTTTATTAGTAGAGAACCTCTTGAGGCTGCCTTACCTAAGATGCTTTAAAAATCAGGCGCGAGCAGTCGGCTTCCTCTCTTGCTTCTCGACTCTCTTCCTCTCTTGCCTTTGTACTTTCCAAGATGTCTGACGTAAGTTTCTCTGCTGGTTGTATGTTTTTCCTTCATTCTTGAAATGCGTCATCTTTTTCTTTTTTTTTGTAACTCTCCGTGTTTTTCCGTCTTACAATTGTTTATTTTTGTAACAAAGCTTTTACAAGTTTTAATGAGCTGGACCAGAGTCTTTTTTATTCTTTGCAGCCACACTATTTGTGAGCAGAATTATAGAAAGTTTCTAACATTTTTTCTTAAAATTTTTGAATATGATTTTGGAAGGTAATCTCAGCTTCATCCTCTTTCACCATCTAGGATTCTATTCAGTTTGCTTAAAATTATCCATTTCTTTTCATTGCCAGTCTGTATTTGCTTATTCTATTATTTGCCATTTCAGTTATTAATCTGTAAATAAATTGTAAATAGCTCTGAGTCAGTGGTAGTTTTGTGTTTCTTTTGGTGATAAAGGAAATTAGATCCCTTAATCGAAAAGGATTCGTGACTTCAGATATAGGCTGATACTTTATGATTGATACTTAACTTGGCTATACTTCATACCCATTCATTAAATTTCCTCCCGAATTAAGGAATGACTCTTAAACAAGGGTGTAACCTTTCAAATTGAGGTAAGCCTGCTTTGCTTAGTTTAGCCAGCCTAACAAAAATTAACTTACCTGGTTTAACATCTTTGTCTGTTCACCACTGTATGTGAGAAAGCACGTCAGATGCATTAAAGTCGGTAATATGTATGGGCCAGCAGCAAAATATGCAAGTTATAGTTGGAATTCATGATCTAGTAATGTTTTATTCATATTCCCAAATAGTAGCTTGAATATTAATTCTTGAGTTTTTGTTTGTATTAAACGGTCACAGAATTACACGAGTTATTGTGTATTTCATGGTAAAAATCCTGAAGCTGAAGATGATCTCACCCTGAAGAACATCAATATGAGACAAACTAAGACAAATAACAAATATGTCTTTGGAAAGCATATGTTCCTGCCTCTTTTTGCTCCCCTGTAGGCCTTCCTGCTGGGTTCAAATCAGTTCCATCAGTGAAGCCATCACAAAGGAAACATTACCATGGTGCTTTCCTGGGGAAAAAGGCCAAGTAATTACAAATCAAATGAGACAAATACATCCCAGTTAATGAGCATTAAATGGATGTTAATTATCCGATTGAACGGCTGTCACCATTAAACCGTATCTGATGGACAGAGTGGGAGGAGGGAGTGAGCGGATAGGAGAGGGGGGAGAGGGTTGAGGGGAAGGATAGCTCAAAAAAGAGGAGTATTCTTAAAGGCATATGAGCACCAGATTGAAAACCTCAGAAAGTGTGAATGGCGTGTGTTGGAAATGGAAGTGAGATTGGAAAGGTGTGGGGAGAATCAGCAGGGGAGGAAAGGCACACGGCGGGGGAGGGAGGTAGAGAGTATTTTCTCTTTTCCCAACATTAGCAATTGCTGTGATGCATCAGACGGGAAATTAATTAACTATTTTGATTATTTATATATTTGAAAAGGACAAAGCGTGCAGGGAGGGAGCTGCACAGAGGCAGGAGTCACACTGTGCGAATATGGTCACAGTCGGTCTGCTGGGCAGCTCCAGTCATAACATATCTGTCTCAGAGGAATAAAAAAAATGTTCACATATTTAATATTTAAAAGTACAAGTCCTTTCTTATTCATCAAGCAGCTCACATAACAAGAAGGGAATCTACATTTGGATTATAGGGACAACTTTGGAACTTGTTTAGGGATAAAACTGCTCAAAGAATAATTTCCTCTCAGGATTCTAAAAAAAGGAATGAAGACTGCAGGTAATCAAGACAACATTATAGTTCAGTATATATTTGAACTGATGAAGCCCCTTGGACAAGAGGTGAAACGTCTTCACAGACATATGACTGAGGCCAGTTGCCTTTGATTTAATTGCCTGGATAGCTATGACCTGGATGAATGAGAACATTCACAGACAGTCTATCACAGTCGCCTTGGTCTGTGTTGCTGCGACATGCAGTTACATTTCTGGGGAGGTGCAAATCAAGCTACAGCATAGGGCTACCATATGCACCTAATTCTAGCTTAAAATTTATCATAGCATTAACATTAACAGCAGAAGAATGTTTATTTATTTATTTATGTATTTTAAATCTAAATCCTTCTACTTTATGACCTCCATGTAAGTTCAGAGGCAGACAATACCAATGACATAATCACTGCAGCGTAAATAATACAGTAGAAAACTGGTTCTAATTTCGCTCTAAAATTGCTTACAAAAATGTAGAATATTGCAAGTTGTATCCCACACAGACTACACACAGAGTGGACAAAACAAAGGTACCACTATGTGCCCACATCTACATTTTGCCTCTTGGACTTAAGATGGCGTAGACCAAATATGTCTTGTATTGTCAGCTTTAATTCTGACAAATTTAAATGAGCATTAACAGACAAAAGTGCAGCATTTCCAAAATAAAGTGTTGGACTTATTAGTTGACTCAGAAATGAGAGCTAATTAAATGTTCAACCAGACTGTCTAAGAGCATACTCTGGATATTAGTAAGAATTCAATGAGAAAAAAAGTTTTTTGTCTTAATTTTATCACCTAAACAACCAACTGACATTGATGGAAGAGTAAAATTTGTCCAACTACCATGTCACAAAGGAATTCTCTATTTTGAATGCTAACACCATTACAATTCATGACACACAGATACCACACATACATTTCACCATCCACATTCATACAAAGTGTGTTCCTTTCGGTACAGCCCTGAAAGAGGGAGAAGTAAATGACAGCGCCATGTGCGCACATCAGTTTAACTCAGCAAAAAGTCAGGGCAGAAAATCATTCGAAGAAGTTTCACAGTCCCTTCAGACAAAGGCTGTCAGCTTCTCAGTGATCTGCTATCATGTTGCCTGTCTCTTTACAGTCAACACTAATAGCTCTTAAATACTGGACTGGAACATGGGTGGCTAGTGCAGGCCAAGGGTGGTACACACAATCAATAATTTACCCAGCAGCTCTCAGCCTTATGTGTTTTTTTCCCTTCCTGAATTAAACATTCACATGGAGTGCATACAAGAAGATTTGCTTGTGAAAAGTGTGTCTTGGTATAGCTGATAATATGGGTACGCAAGCACGCACATTTGTGTGTGTGTGTGTGCCAGCAAAGTTCTTTGTGTACTGAAGTGCAGCCCTGGCACCTGCTGTGGAGATAGGGCTTCGGCCAATCACAACCAAGATTGGAGGGAAGTTTGAGTGACACAACAGAGCTGTGTCTGACTGAGATATGATTCATTCTGTTACACCCCCCCCTCTTTTTCTCACACACACGTTTTGTGATATTATTTCTGTTCCTTTTGTCTTTACTTAACCGTCACAATGTCCTCCTCTCCTTTTTCCCATCTGAGCTCTCTTCTTTACATTTCTTCCTCCTCTCCTTCCTTTTCTCTCCTCTTTTCTTTCTTACTTCCTCCTTTCCTCTCATTTTTTCCCGACTTCTCGCCTGCTTTTCTCTTTGCTCTAACCCCTTCCTCTACCCCCTCCTCTTCTCTCTTCTGTCTTTCTCTTCACACTGACCAATTGAAATCCTCAGTTATCCACCAAGCAGGAACCAACCAGACAGAGATGAAAAAGATTAATTAATCTTGGCACAGCAACATCAAATCCCTCAGGAACATAACAAACAGATATACACTGCTGCACACACATTTAATGACATCCACATTTTTCTGACTCGCGCACACTTTTGTGCATTCACACACTTTGCCAGTGCCTTGGTTTCCAGTGCACAGCATGGGGCCCAGCAGCTGGTCTGTTGTTTTGTGCTTTTGTAAAGTTTTTGTTCAGTCACACCAATATGGTTTAAATTGCTCTGTGGCTATACCTGAATTATGTGTGTTTGTGTATGTACATGAGAGCATAATGGGTTGTTGCATGTAAGGAAGAGTTCCAGTGTTATCTTAACATCCCAACTTAGTTTATTGAGTGTACAACTTGGGGTGTTCTAGAGGGGTAAGGGTTGCTTGTTTGCAATTAAAAAAAAGGTTAAAATCTAAGCAGCATTTAACCTATAGCATTTTATAAGCATTTTAACCTATAAATTTTTTTTAATCTTTCTAACCTCCCAATAAACTGTTACACATAAGTAACTTCTCAAACTGAATTGCGTTTTTTTTTTCCATTTAGACTGACACTGTTCATGGCAGCTGATTTTTATTTGGGAGGGAGGTTTTGTCTCTAAGGAATAGTTCTCACATAAATGAAAATTCAGTGATTTTCTACTCACCCTCATGCCCATGGAAAGTTGGTTGAAGTTTTTAAGTCCGCAAAACTCTGCTGAAGTAATCTCTCAAACAATTGCAGTGAGCCTGTAGCTCCTAAGATGGGAGCCGCAGTCGTGGGATGGCGCGAACCAACGTCACACTACCACACACAACAGAGAGAGATGAGAGAGATGTGTGTGCCAGAAGCTGTCAGGTAGCATAAACACAGGTCTGCAGATACTGTGAGCTCTTGTAGGTCTCGCCTAGCACCGCAATGCAAACTTCAGACACTGTGTGTGGGCGCACATGTGAACACGGTGCCAATGTCAGTTAGGAGCTACAGATTACATTAAACAGAGAGGCTGAAAACATGGTCTCATTGACGTTTTTCAAACAACATGGAACAACGCTTTGAGTACTTCAGAATGAGCCATGCGGATATATTTATGGTTTTATTTTTATTTATTTATTTTCCGTTTAAAAAATTGTCCACCATTCACTGCAGTTGTTTGGGAGATTACTGTATTGCATTCTTCCTGTGAAACTCCAGTGTTTTGTGCACTAAAAACTAACAAACTTATCGGTTGGGTGTCACTTCCTTGAAGAAATTTCCTAAAAGTTGCAAATTTCTGTATGTCGACATATAAAAACTTGTAGCTACATGGGGTGACCTGAAGGCAAATTAAATCTCCAAATTGGAAAACTTTAACTTTACTGTAAACTCACATATATGAGCTTATCATAGCCTACGACTGTTTATTTATTAGTGCAGCTTTCACCACAGCGCCTCAGACATAATACTTTACAGTGAAACTCAAACATTCAGATAAAAGACAAAACAAATACATTCTTCTATTAAAGAAAGGAATCTCTGTGTGTCTTTCCTTGCATGGCACGAAAACCATTCATCAGATTGACTTCAAACTCGGCAGGTGTGTTGCTGATGACCCAAGGATATACATGTGCGCTTCTGAGGTAGCGTACCAGTCGTTCGATATTAGCAAAAAAATCTCGCAATATTAACTCTTTCGCGACCTCACTAATTGCTCATCACATCTCCCTGGGACCGCATGTTTTTAGCTGTTTGTTTACCTT
>JAPQLA010000012.1:28013981-28039995 GCA_029822935.1 Naso vlamingii | reverse complement strand
GCGTAATACTGTGCAGTGTATAATAATCTAATATATGTATAAGTTTTACACCGTGACATTTATACCGCGATATATACCGTTACCGTGAAGGGATTCAATTTATACCGTGATATGAATTTTGGGTCATACCGCCCAGCCCTACTTGACATGTATGCAGATGTAGATATGTACATATGTTGTATGTGTGCGTGTGTCTCTGTGTATTATTGTTTATGTGTGATAAAAAAAAAACTGAGCAATGACGCAGAGGTCTGAAAACAAGCTTACCAGCTAGTTGCAACAGTACTCCAAAAGAACAGACAGACTTGCAGACAGATCAAGGAGCTAAGCAAATTACGATGACGGACAAACAATCACATCCTTCTATAAAAGCAAGAAACCTCTGTATGTATGTATGTATGTATGTATGTATGTGGATGTGTATGTTCCTCACATAGCACAAAAACCATTTGTCAGATTGACTTCAAACTTGGCAGGTGTGTTGCTGATGACCTGAGGAGGTGCGTGTGTACTTTTAATGCAGTTTGGATGTGCGATTCATTTGTCATTAATAAAATATCTTGCCATATTACATTGATTTGTTTCTTCTTCTGTGTGGAGTCAATGAGCAAAAACACAAAAAGTGCCACTCTGCCATTGCAACCCACAGTGTGGTCAAAAGTGGGACTGCATCTGAACTGTTCACTGTTACAGGAGCAACTCTGCTCTGCCTGTCGGCTCCGCTCTGCACGGCTGCAGAGGACAGCTTCCTTGGCTCTTCACAACATTCACAGCTTTGCTTTATTGATATATAAGAGAGAGGGTGAGTAAGCTGTGAGCATGAGTGGGCGACAGAAAACTGCACTGGAAAACTTAAATTACAAAACTAAAGCGCTATTTTCTGATGCTTTCACAGCGGATAAAAACCTATGATTGATTCAAGACTGTGCTGCAAGCAGCAATATACCCTGACAATTAACAAACAAGATTGTTTTGAACGAGCACTGTAATGTTACCCTACACTCTTCTGCAGCCACAGAATGCAGTCCTTGGAAAAGGGGACCAAGCAGCCACCTACCACTCCATTAACAACACATCACAATTACATTACAATCACTATAACATATCTGCTAAGAAAACAAAGTTTGTTTCTCACAAATTACTTTAAAAATAGTCCAATGTGTATGTGCCGCAGGTTTGTAGCCATGCTGCAGGATGCCTTTCTGTTACTGCTACTGCTGACTGTCTGATATCTTGGCTGTCGTTTCTGAAAAATTACAGAAAAAAATCACAGACAAAATAAATTGTAATATTTCATAATGTACAGTTTTCTTCCACTAATAAGACGACAGCAGGTCAAACAAGCTTTGACATTGGTGCGCTGTGCGCGCTTGAAAGACAGGAAAAAAAGCCCTTGGAAGGGTGTGCTTGATTCCTGTTTGTTCCTGTTTGCTCGACTGTTTTATGACCAAACTACAAAGTTTATTGATATTTGCACCAGGCAGCAAGGACCAATGATGAACGATTGCACCAAAATTTTTGTGCTTGGCGGACACATAGTGTTACACACATACATGTCAAGTGTTCTTTATTTCTACCCTATACACATGCTACAAAACTGAATGTGTGTTCAGGGACGCATTATACTGAGGGCAGGGGGTCAACAACATGAAGCGATGAAGGCTGGTCTAGGAGTACCAGCAAGAACTTCAATCTAGTTTCACCCATGGACAAAGGGCTTTGTTAGTCTCTGCCTATGGCTATTCTCAATGCCCATAATTTCAGATTGATTGGGCAACCCATCTGTAGAATGATCGAGAGGTCGGCTTGATCCGTTTATATTTACTTTAATGACAGCGACAAACAGGAAAACATACCGGCATAAGAAGGGGTCGGACATTCAGCCGTTACAATGTAACCGTTACTGTGGCAACATTAGTTCCGCTATATGAACTGTATATGACACCATCGAGGAGAAAAAAAGTCTGAATGTAATTGCGGTGGACATATTCCTGGTTATGGACTGGCCAAAATGTAAAAAAAAACAACAACAACAAAACAAACAAAAAACAAAACGAAACAAAAAATGTTGTTGTTGTAATAAAACAGAATTTTATCTGTAAGAAAGATGATTAGTTTCCTCAGAGTTCAAAAATCAGTGAAACAGATCTCTGCTGAAACTGTGGGGAGGATTCTGATTTGAATGTATGTGTATTTGTGTCGTGTGTGTAAATGTGTATGGGTTCACTCCAGGCCACTTTTCTACCCCCAGGCCTTTGAGTGTAGGTGTGTTTCTGGAGTGTCATTTGCCTCCAAACTGTAACAATATTGTTGAACAGCATTTGTTTACAAACCACCAGGAGGATGGAACTAATTTTCATCACTTCCTACTCTCCCGTCTCTCTGTCTCTCTCTGGAGACCGTTTCAATTTGAGCTCCTTATATGTTCGCGACAGCAGGCTGCCACAAGTTGATTCCGACGGCAATTATGAATATTGTGCTCGACTCAAGTGGTTGTGAGCAGGGGAATTATGAAGTTCTTATGAAATCATCTGTTCCCCAAATCACTTAACTACATCTTCATTATTGCAGCCTGGACATGACAGTAAGTAAACAGACATTTAAAAATTATATGTCACACTATATTGTGGAAGTAGTCAATTGTACTTAATATTCAATAATAATAATAATAATAATTTAAAGAAAAAAAAAACTGTTGGTCTAATAAAAAAAATCATTCAGTAGTCTATATGGAAGCCTTGACAGTGGTCTGAACGTTTCCACAAAGTTGTGTCAACTGTTTTCAACTGGAAAGACCTTAAGGACCCCAAGCCAATGAAGGTGCTTCACCTTGTCAAAAATGGTCAAGTATAGCTTTGAGAGACACACAAAGACCTTTCAGTGATCTGTGTGTGTGTGTGTGTGTGTGTGTGTGTGTGTGTGTGTGTAAGCGTTTATAAGTGTCCGCCTCTGCATAAAAGCATGTGTTTGAAGTAAAAAATTACCGAAAGTGAGGTGGAGTGACAGCAGAGAAGATGAAGGTGCTGACATGCTGGAGAAAGGACAAAGCCTTCTGTTACTCTTTGACCCCTTTTACTACTGGTATTAATGTGTTTTTTGTGATGGGATTGCAAACACATAGTGCTTGATCACATGGAAGTACAGGTGTAAATACACTCAAAATGCACTCAGGACCAGATGGCGATCCTGCCAAACCACCTCCATAGGTGGTCAGGGACGCATTTCTGTCCACACTGAACACAAGTGTAAATGCAAAATGCATCTCCATTCCTCATACAACAATTCAGTGGGAGGAAATACGTAACTGACCCTTCGCTAAGGGTTCATCAAGGTCCATCAATGTAGCAGTGTGTCACCCCTTTCATATCTTTGTCTCTGTGTCTTTGTATTTTTGATACTTTCATTTCACATCTTTTTGTCCACCTCACTCCTCTTTTTATTCATGCTGCTTATATGTCTTTCTCTCACCCTTTTTCTTCACCCTTTACGCCTCCTCCTCTAACCGAGTGACAGGGAGGAAAGTTTGCTTACAGCGGAGTCAAAAAAAAACCTCTGAACAATCCCACAATCCCTCAGTGACTGGAGGAGTCAATAACTGCTGGCGAAGGTAAAAATGACAAAACAAAATGAGCTGCCACAGTTTCATAACACACCATTTAAAGGCCAAAACTTAATGACAAGACTGTCCTTCCAGTCTGAGATCAGCAAATTTTGATCATATATAAGTATGATCTTGTCAGAAAAAGGTTTTTTAATTTGTGTTAGATAAATGTTTCAGAGAAAATTATTATTATATATTAAAATTATTATTAACTTTGGTCATGATTTTATTTCACAAAGGTATCAAACATATCTAAATGCGATAATAATCTTTGATTTTAAACATATGGAACTGCTAAATGGACTATCGAACTGAACTGAAGCTATTAAATTTAGATCTTTTTTTAAACTACTGAACTACTGAATGTTGTCTCTGTTGAAAAATGTGATGTCACATATTTTCATGCAACGAGGATTTAGTAACAACACTTCAATTAAAATGGAATGACAGTTGCGTGCTTGAATGTAATTAAAAAAATTTCAATGAAGCAGATTTATTGAATTTTAAATGGAAAACTTTTAGTAAAGAACAGGTAAGGGTATTTTTATTTCCAAACTTTCAATATATTTGTTGCTTTGCCAGAAATAAATATTGCAGAGACATTTTGGACATTTAAGATTTGAAACAAAGCTTTCAGGGACTTAACACTCTAGTTCACAAAACATATTTAGTATTTATTTATTTATTTTGCTGGAGTCGTCTGAATATTTCGCTCAGAGTAACCATCATTTAGCTTTAATAAAGAAATGAAACAAAATATCCATGTAATGCTGTCAGACTTTTAGATGAGTCTGAGGGAAATGAAAGCCAAAAAATGTATGTCAAGAGGCTAATGTAGTTCTTTCAGGTCCAATAGCTCCAGTAAGTGTGTGATTTTCTATCCTTGTGGCTGGATTATGTTATTTCCTACAAAGAGAACCATAAGTCACATGAAAGTATCAAAGGAACAGTGCAGTTCAGAATAGGAGGACAGGCTGTGGTTTACTGACTGAGCAGAGGAATGAGCTAACCCACATGTGTGAGTACACCCCCCTTTCCGTGTGTGTGTCTCAGGCTTGGACGGACCAGCTGAGCTGAATAGATGTGACCAGTTTAAGTGTGTGTGTCTCATATCAGTGTGTCCTCGATCGCTCTCACTGTATGGGGGCACTACAGTGCATTCTTCACTGGCACTGGGAGGCAAGCACACACACAGAGACACACTTACACACACATGTACACGTACAGTACACACCTGCACAACGACACAGACCCAGACTCTGTTTGATGTAAACTCAAGTGGACGAGAGGTCCAGTCAACCACTCCACCAGTCTTTCTCTCTCTATCCTCCTCTCTTTTCTCATTTGTCTTTAATTGCTTTACTTCTTGTGACACTTTAATGGCATGTCACGCAACCCTGTGCTCACACACACACACACACACGCACACATCATGCTCTGTATCTGTGTCAGGGGAGAACCACTTAAGCACGCACACATACTCAAGCACATTCATGTTGATTTCTTTCTCTCTCTCTCTCTCTCTCTCTCTCTCTTTCTCTCTCTCTCTAGCCGCACACACATACAAGCCTTCATCGCTTAACTCATCTTTCCTCACCGTCTCGTGCCCTTGCCTCCTCTCTGGCCTTGTGTGTGTGACTGTGTCTGCCTATGGTTAGGATGATTTAGCACAGCGACCCAGTTTGGTGCCAGAACAGACAACACGATAGTGGATATATTGAAGTGCTCTTTTTTTTCAGCATCACTACAAATCCACTCCTTGCTGCCATGATGTAATAGTAAATAAAATACATGATGAAAACATCACTTCCAGCTGACCATGATAAAAAGAAAATGAAATCTATTATTTAAGAGGCTTTAATGGCGGTTCCCCCCTTCAAAAGACCAAGAATAACTTAAATCAACAAACTTTCATGACAATAAGTTTCAAAATTAGATAAAACCCGCCACCCCCCACCCCCACCCCCACGCGGGCGCGCGCGCACACACACACACACACACACACACACACACACACACACACACACACAAGCACAAAGCACAACCATATGCTTTTAAACAAATTTTGACAAGGAGCTTTCAACTGTGTCAAAATTTCAGGCTGTGTGCCACTGACCTCAGAGTGGAAAGATAAAAAAGAGATTTGAATGTGTGTTTGTGTGTGTGAGCTGGGAGGGGGAAGATGGCAAGAAGGAGGATAAGGGGGAGGAAGGGGAATAAAAGAGAAACGGTGTTGTGTGTTGCGGTCAGCTCTTTTAGCTGACAAAATTCTTTTGGCAATTAATTATCCATCACTGTGTGATTAAAAGGTTTTAATTACTGCAACCCACGGCAACCTAAATTATGTACAGGTCTCTGCATGACGTCACCCTATCAAAAAACCAATGAAAACACAAAAAAGGCGACAACAAACAGAATTTGGTTTTGAAAAGGAAAGAGACGATTGAGTGCCTTTACATCTCCAGAGTCTTACTTATTTTTTTTAATCATCATCATCATGGGTTGAATGAGGGCAGAAGTTTCAGCTTAGAGAAACACAGCTATTTTCTGAGTATTTACCTACTTGAGAAAAGTGTTAGACCCTTAAAAAAAGCTTTTGACCAGACCTTGAACTTCTTCATTTATTTATTAATTTTTTGCCTTCTTACATGATCCACAGTCAGAGCTTCAAAGAGATTCTTTGATTCACTAGAAAGGCCAAAACCTTTCCAAACTAATGTGGTGCTTTGAAGACTTTTTACATTCTAGAGACATTTCTGCTGATGTTTTGAGCTCAGAGGAAAGTTTCACTGTTGATAGTTAAATATTTTACTAATACTCTTCAAAGATTATCCTTTTCTTTAAAAAAAAAAAAATCTAGGTGAAAAAGACAGTGATAAAGTTCATAAAAATTCATTGATGGAAATGTATTCTTAGACCACTTATGTCAAACAGCAGAAAACTCCCAGAACAGAGCAGACATCGGGGGGCGCTGTTGAGTGATGAGCAAGTAGGACGCACTCACCGGTAGCTCTTGCAGATTTTAATTTAAAACTTATTTAAATTTATTTAAATTATAAAATTTATTTAAATTATAAATTTAACTCCTTTACAACAAAACCACATGAACACAACTCTGAGAAAACTACCAAAGATTGGGTTAGAAACTTGCGTGCCAAAGGAGATGCCTGGAAAATGCAGAGAATAGTTAATGCAAGGCTCGAGGAGACAGGCCAACATGAGGCCTCGGGCTCTGCTACGGGGGGCACAGCAGGCGACACCGCCCACCAAGCGAATAGCAACCACGTGCTAAAGGCTATAACAAGACTCCACTCAGAGCTAGCACTTGTAAAGTCCGACATTTGCAACAAGATTGAGGCAAAGATTGCAGAGGTAACCACTACCTTGAGAGGGGAGATAGCTGCGCTGAAAACCGAGAGTAACACAGCAATATCAGTGCTTAAAGCCCAAATGGACTTGCAAACCCAAACTTTGAAAGAGCTGGCAGACGTTCCTAACGACACTTTGGACACAATACAAGAGCTGGAAGATAAAGTTAAGAGACTCTCTGGGCAAGTGGATTCCTTGTCAAAGAAATGCCTTGACCTGGAAGGCCGCTCAAAACGACAGAACCTGAGAGTGGCTGGATTTAAAGAGGGGGAGGAAAATGGCGAGAAACCGAGGGAGTTTGTGGCTCAACTGTTAAAAGAAGCACTTAACATTGGAGATGCACCAGTAATAGACCAAGCCCACAGAGCCCTGCGGAAACAACCTGGTGATGAACCCCCCCGGCACTTCATCGCAAAACTGCACTATTGCCACACTTATGAAGATATAAGACAGAAGGCGATGTCCACCAAAGACTTAACATTCAGGGGCCAGCGGATACAGATCTTCAGAGACCTTCCACTCGAAGTCGCAAAATGCCGAGCTGCCTTCACCCCAGTTAGAAAGATGCTATGCGACAAACCCGGGGTCAAGTTTGGACTTCTGTATCCTGCTAAGCTACGAGTGACTCACGACGGATCATAGAGGCTGTTCACGGATCCAGAAGAAGCTCGCGAATACGCCACTCGTCATTTTGGACCACCAGAGTGAGGGTGAGATCTCCGATAACAGGTCCAGATGTTGTGAACATTTCATTTTAACAGAGGAACTGAGACCGATGACTTAAGCTGGCGCTTTTGTCGAGAGTTATTGTTTATTGTTTACATTTAAAGTGACAGCTGATACAATCGTTAATAGGGTTATATCGTTACATTATACAAGATCTGCTTCCACATATGGTTTAATAAGTTAAGACTATGACGGGTCCTTTTTTCTTTTTTTTCTTCTTTCTTTGACCATGATACAGACAGCAGGGGTAGAGTTTCTCTCTATCAGCACTCAATTGGTGCTGCTCTCACACGTGTATAATGTCTTTTATTCTCTTCCCCTCATGTGCACATTTAACCCGATTTTTGAGGAGGCAAATATAGATTAGAACTAAATAATGCCCTCAGATTACTTGCTTACTACGCGATTATGAGCATTTCACTTTGGTGTTCAATATGGCCACAGTTCGTTTAGGTTTTGGATTGTTTACATAACTGCAGAACTACGCAGCTAGGAGTAGGATGATAAGGATTAAGAACAGTTTTTTGTTTGATAAAAAGTTGGCTCAATGGGAGATGGACTTTTTCTTTTTGCTATGGGTTTTATTTGTGGTGGGGAATGAAACAAGCGTAGACTGGGTTGAAGTGCTACTTAGATCACAACACACAAAAGATGAGGATGCTGTATCAGGATTACAGTTTATGAATGTTTTGTCATTATGACTGCACATACTGACACTGGAGAGGGAGGCATAGGAAAGGAGGGAAATCTAACATTTTGTTCATGGAATGTAAATGGAATTAATGAGCCAGTAAAATGTGGAAAGGTACTATCTCACTTGAGGCAGATGCAGGCAGATGTGATTTTTTTTTACAGGAGACACATTTGAAGAATGATGCACATAATAAAATTAGAGCCAGATGGATTAATCAAGTATTTCACTCCAGGTTTTCAGCGAAGGCGAGGGGAGTGGCTATAATAATTAGCAAAAATGTCACTTTTTTACACAAATCTACTGTAGCTGACAAGAGAGGGAGATATATATTTTGGTTGCAGGAGAGATACACTCCATTCCAATTACATTACTGAATGTGTATGGACCAAATTGGGATGATCCAGAATTTTTTAGGAAAACTGTTAGCCTGATTCCAGATATCTCCAGTACTAACTTGATTATAGGTGGGGATTTCAATTTGGTCTTGGATACCTATTTGGATAGATCATCAAATTAGAGGTTAGCTCAATCCAATGCATCCAATTTTGTGAAATCATTTATCAAGAATACAAATTTAGCGGATGTGTGGAGAATCTCGAATGCAACAGGTAGAGAATATTCATTTCACTCTCGGGCTCATAATATGTATCGCAGAATTGACTTCTTTTTGCTGGACAGCAAACTTTTGTCTGGAGTTAATAATGTCAAATACCGCAATACAATAATCTCAGACCACTGTCCGGTCTATGTCTCACTAAAGCTGCTTGAGGTGAAAAAGAATTTTAGATCCTGGAAGCTTGATCCCTAGCTGCTGACAAGAAAATAATTCTGTGATTACTTGGAGACTCAGATAAGATTGTTCTTTGAGATTAATGATAAAGATGACATTTCACCAGTTCTTTTATGGGAATCTTTCAAAGCATATATAAGAGGATGTATTATTTCGTATCAGTCTTCACAAAAGAAATGCAACAATCAAAAGCAGGTAGAATTAGAGGAACAGATAAGAAAATTAGATACAGACAATGCTGCTCAACCTACAGACCATTGTCTCTGTTAAATTCTGATCTGAAAATCTTGGCTAAAACTCTAGCATCAAGGCTCAGCCCTCTTGTAACCAAATTGATACACCCAGACCAGACTGGGTTCATCCAAAACAGACACTCGTTTCATAATGTTAGACACCTCTTTAATATTCTGTATTCACCCAGACATCCAAAGGAAGATTTATTCATTCTAAGTTTAGATGCTGAAAAGGCTTTTGATTGTATAGAGTTCCCATATCTATAAGATATTATATTATTATTAACAATAATATAATAATATTATCTATATAATATTATTGTTGGAAAAATTTGGACTTGGAACAAAATTTATTTCATGGATAAGATTACTTCGAACCCTAACACCAGAATCCTCAACAATCAGACAATGTGTGTCCGCTTAGCCCCTTGCTGTTTGCACTTGCATTAGAACCCTTAGCGGCAACAATTCGTGCAAACAAGGAGATTCATGGTTATGACACAGATTACACTTCAAACAAAATATCACTGTATGCAGATGACATTTTGACCTTTATTACACAGCCACAAACTTCAATGCCTGTTTTATTGGAGACAATTGATCTATTTAGCTCATTCTCAGGATACAGAGTAAACTGGGGGAAAAGTGAGCCGGTGCCTGTACGATGCAGTGACCTGGGTGTGTTAGAGCGGACCCCATTTAAATTGACATGGAAAAAAATTTACATATCTGGGGTTAGAAATTACAAAGAAGTACAACAGGTTATTTGAAGCTAACTTCATGGTAATATTGAATAAGTTTAGAAATAAACCAGAATTCTGGAAGACCCTCCCTATCTCCTTGATAGGAAGAGTAAATGCAGTTAAAATGGTATGTTTACCTCAGTTTCTGTACCTCTTTCGAAACTTACCTATATTTCTAAGCAAAAAATTCTTTAAAAAACTAGACTCTATGATTCTTTCACTTATTTGGAATTACAAAATGCATAGGATCAAAAAGTGACATTTGTGCAAGAGCAAAACAAAAGGTGGGCTGGCCCTCCCAGATTTTATAAAGTATTATTGGGCAGCAAATATTCGTTGCATCTCCTATTGGCTGGATGAGACAGTTGTGCTCGCCAGCTAGCTAGACATGGAACGAGAGGACTGTATTCCCTACTCAATTGGTGCTATTATAATGTCTCCCATCCACCTTAAAAAATCATGTTACAGCTATAACCCAGTCATTCACAGTACTATTCAGGTATAGCAGAATATATATGGGAATAGCAGAAGCCATCTTGGAGGAAAGCCTGAAGTATGTCAACACTTGCTCTCTGAATGCTAGACACTGCTTGATCCAATTTAAAACCCTGCATAGGTTACATTATTCAAGGGTTAAACTACATAACTTTTTTTCCAGAAATATCACCCATCTGTGAAAAATGTAATCACACAGTGGAAGACTTACTTCACAGCTATGCGTTACGCCCCAAACTAGAAGATTTCTGGACAGAAATATTTTCTTTTTTTCAAAGGTTCTTAGGATTATAATAAAACCAGATCCACTCTTGATCATACTGGGGGCATCAGGGAACACTAGTAGTCTGCAGAATACTCAGCGCCGCCTTCTGTCTTATGGCCTCCTCAAAAAACTCACATTGGAAATCGAAGGAGACACCCACTTTTAGGGCCTGGGTAACTGCATTGACTGATACTTTACATCTTGAAAGGATTCGGTATGCTCTGAATGACAAGCTGGAAGATTTCAACAAGATCTGGAAACCAATAACCTCATATTTAGGACAATAGGTGGCACAACCCTGAGTAGCACTTGATGGGCGGGGTGGGACAGGGAGGGAGTCTTTTTTATTTTATTTTATTATTTGTTTCTTTTTTTACTTCATATTTATCTCCCCAACTATTGTTTATTTATGCATTTATTAATTTGGTATTTGCATTACAGTTCTATAATGTGTTTGTTTATAATGGAAATGAGGCAATGTTTATACCAAGAAAGACTGTACTGCTGATTTACTGTTGTTTCACAATAAAAATATTCGAAACCAGAACAGAGCAGACATCAGTGACAACACAATGACATTGATTTAAGTCATCAGTCATCATTTAGTCATAGGGGAGAGTTGGGTCGCAAAGTGGCTTGCAGAGGAAACAGCAGAATAGACACGCTAAAGCGGTTAAAATAAGGCACCTTTGACTAGTTTAGCCAGTTGTATGGGTAGCAGGTGATCAGCTGACTGATCAGCTGATTGCTGCGGATGACAGCTCAGCTTGACTTCATTGCCTGCCTAAACTACTGCTATGCTCAATTTCAGTCAGGACCACTTACCTCAAAGAATATATTTATTTACATTTCCAGCAAGTGAAATTTGGCGGTATGGCTCTGTTCTGGGAGCTCCCTGTCCTTCCATGAGCATACATGGAAAGCCTAAGTTCGGGAGAGCAGCAGAAACCCCCCAAAACCACCATACCAGGCAGACCACCAGCTGAAGGGAGGAGCAGCTTGAAATGAATGAAAGACAACAAGACCAAGTAGGTGAGCTTGACTTTGCGGACTACTTGAATTAATGCTACTCAATTCAAGATGAACACTTAATTTAAAAAAAAATATACAAACTATTGCTGCAGTTTAGTCAGACCATCTAATGGAAAAACATATCGATATGTGCATGCATACATGAAAAGCCCAGGGTGGGGAGAACAGCAAAATGGCCCCCAAAATGCGCACACCTGGCAAACCTCTAAGAGCAGTTAAATAAAATCATCCGCACAATGTGGGCCCTCAAGGAAAAATCCCATTCTGACAGCATGCTTCAGTTCACAACTGTGCCTTAGGCAATTATTCATCCTCTCTGATAGGTAAATAGGAAATTTTGAGCAGTAACAGGGCAAGGAAACACGTTACAACTGATAATGAATATTACTTTGACATGACAACTTTTTGTACACAGTTGGAATGGGTTGATTTCAGTCTGGTTCAGGTAGTGCTGACAGCTGGGAAATAAAATCATACAGGGCTGCCAAGAGAACTGCCAAGAGGGCTGCCAAGAGGACATATACCCAGAGACTTGAGAGCTGCTATAGGGAAAACAACAACACAAGAAGCATGTGGATTCCTTGCCACATGCTTCTTGTGTTGTTGCTTTTCCCTATAGCGGTTACAGATCTTGTTGCATTTATTCAATGCAGATATATGCAACAAGATCAGAAACTGGTGCACAGCTTTCAAGTCAGGAGACATCATGAAAAACAGGCATGCCCGATACAAGCTCCAAAAATCTATCAGGGCTGCCAAGATGACATACACCCAGAGACCTGCCAGAGGGAAAACAACAACACAAGAAGCATGTGGCAGGGAATCCAGTTAATTACCAACTACAGGAAGGATGCAAACAGAACTGTGATCCGAGACGCCTCTCTACTGGACAGCCTCAAAGGCTTCTACACCAGATTCGACCAACACAACAGAGACATCCCCTTAAAGAGTATGGTGCAGGTTGAAGACCCCAGTCACTGAATGTGTAGGAAAATAATGTGGGAACTAGATTTTCCTAACAATATGCTTATATGTACACTACAGTGACTTCTGGGGTCGTTTTTTATTTTTGTTAGCTGTGATGTAGAAAAAGGGAGTCGCTCTACAGACATCTGACAATACCAAGGAGACATGGAGGCAAACACTAGTTTTGAGGAGGTGGTAAATTATGCAAATACTAATTATGTAAATTATGATGGACCGCAGCCGTATAATTATCTACAGCACTGCAAAATTTAATGACAATTCCAGCTCTAAAACAAAAAAAACACGCTAATTAAGTCCAGCCACAGCAACGAGCGGACAGCATGGAAGGAGTGGTATTAGACATGCATTAACACCTGCATCTGAATTTACCTGAACACTCATAGCCAACAGCACAATAAAGTCATTTACCTGTATCTCAACAGCTCAGTAACACGATACACCATGTATACATGACACCACTGTCAACCACAAATAGGAGAAACGTTTCTGCCACCTCTAATATTAACAAATCCCCCAAAACAGACGACAACAAGGCAAGCTATGGTGCCACATATAATAAACACAGGTATCTACACATTATTTCTCAACTCTGATTTGTGCCAAATTAGCCATGGTCATCAAATGCCCAATGTATTTTTCAGTTTAGTTCAGACATGAGAAAAAGTCTCTTGGCTCATGTTCGTCCTTAGTTCATTTTTAATCCTGCTCCGGTGTCGCTGTAGAAAAGGCTCAGGCAGTGCACCAGTTAATGAGTCAATGGAGCAGCACAGCCGCTCCAGACAGTCAGGCTCCAGGACGACTCTCGCCTAAACAGATCAGTAAAGTTTGTTAAAGCCAAAGTTTGTCTCCGTGTCCTGATACGACACACCCATAGTGGGGAAAACTGCCTATCCAGCTAAGTTAGCTAAGCCTCCACCACAGTCGTGCTAGAAACTGATCATCCGTATCGACCAGTATACAGTTTGAATCACCACCACCACCCGTATGCAATGTTAACGAGTTAGCCGCAGTGATGCGGCTTACGTTAGCAGCGCCGTAACTAACTAACTACCGAGTAACAGCTACTCACTATGACTGACTGTACTGACTAATGAATACATACTGATTAACCAATTAACTGACCGACTGACTACTGAAACTACTGATCCGATGAACTACCAACCCACTCTGCACAGTGCACTGCAGATGGAGTAGGGATAAAGGTATCCCTTTAGTGACCTGTCATGCGTTTGTTAACAAAATAAAAGTTGCTTATTTTTTCTCAAAAAAGAAAACGTTTTTCTTCTGCATTTTTAGCCCATGTGTTTTTAAAAACATCAAATCCTGCATTAACTTTTCAAATGGTCATATAGACAAGGTTAAGTATAAATTTCATAAGAAAATTAACCTGCACCTTGCTCTTTAAAGGCCCCCTGCGACCCAGAGTAGATGGTTCTCCAGGTTACACACACAGAGGTCCTTAGGGCTCTGAGGCAGGTGAACCCCTGCAAGGCTGTGGGACCTGACCATGTGGCACAGAGAGTCCTAAAGGCCTGTGCAGAACAGCTGGTGAAGGTGTACACAGACATCTTTAACACTTCTCTCTCACAGGAGATAGTCCAACGTACCTTTAAGTCCTCTGTTACAGTGCTGGTCCCAAAAAGAACAAACACAACCACAAAGAATGATTTTAGACCCATGGCACTCACACCAGTTGCCATAAAGTGTCTGGAGAAGTTGGTTCTACAACACATAAACTCTGTGGTTCCAGACACAGTGGACCCTCTTCAGTTTGCCTACCGCTCAAACAGATCAGTGGACAATGCAGTGGCACTGGCACTTCATTCCATCCTGGAGTGAACACACAATACATACACACGGCTACTGTTCCTGGATTACAGCTCCACCTTTAATACAATCAGGCTGATGAAGCTGACTGCTAAGTTGGCAGACCTGGAAGTACCAACAGCCACCAGTAACTGAATCCTGGACTTCCTCACAGACAGGCCACAGGTGGTGAGGATGGGAAAGGAGGTCTCTGCTGAGCTCACAGTGAGAACAGTAACCCCGCAGGGCTGCTGCCTCAGCCCCAAACTCTTCTCACTGTACACACATGACTGTTCCTCCACCCAGGACAATAATACCATCATCAAGTACACAGACGACACGACCATCCTTGGCCTCATCAGAGGAGGGGATGAGTCATTATACAGGGACCTGGTTCACAAGATCACAGTCTGTGGACAGGACAATGATCTTGTTCTTAACATAGACAAAACCAAAGAACTCATTCTGGATTTCAGAAGGAGAGCCCCCCCCACCACCACCATCAAGGGGACTGAGGTGGAGCGGACTGATAGCTATAAGTTCAAAGGCCTTCACATCCCAGAGAGCCTTAGCTGGACTAAAAACACTGTAAGAGGCTGAGCATCCTCACCAGTGGTATCACAGAGTGGTTTGACAACACCACCCTGGCTGAGAGGAAATTGCTGCAGCGGGGTCATCAAAACTGCAGAGAGGACACAATATGGACACTATATACACCCTGTGCCGGAAAGCACAGAGCATCCTCATGGACAAACACCAAGCATGCTCTGTTCAAGTGGGTGGACTCAGGCTACGACCTGAGACATCACAGGCCTGTGAGCATCAGTACTCACAAGGCCTGCGTCGGCAACAGCTTTTTTCCAGCCACTGTCAATAGTGGCACAGGACATTAAGGAGGGAAAGAAGTATGTCATTCCACAACCCATTCACACTCTGGACAATTAACCACCTCACTGACCACTCACTCCCCCATTCTCCCCATACATAATGTCTTTGTTATGTTACCAACCATGTACAACAGTGTAATAATTCATGTGCAATATGACTTTGATCTTTTCACTTCTGTTTACCAACCAACAGGTGCAATATTACTTCTACACACCATATAATATGTGCAATACATACTCTGGGTGTTTACCATTTTCATATTTTGTTTTACTTTTACTGCTTTTTAATTTTTTTTAAAATTTTTATAATGTATGATTGTATGTAGCTTCTCTTATTTGCACTATTATTGAAACTGCTGCTCTTACTTTTATTCTTTACCTTTTTCTTTTACAAAGCTGACTGTGAGAAACGCACAAGGAATTCCGATGTAACTGTATTGTAATGTACCTGTGCAAATGGCAATAAACTCTCTTAACTCTTAACTTTTAAAAGTGTGTAGAGCGTTTTTCTTATATTCCTTTTTTTCTGAGGGGTTTTGGGAATTATACTTGAGAGTGGACGATAGAAAGATGACAGCAAACAAGGGGAGAGGGAGAGAACCCAAACATATGAGAATATTTAAAACATTTTGATATTTCCAACTGGTATCATGACTGTTGACATCATAGAAAATTAGACCACAAATGATAAAACAATCAAATATTTACGTGCGATATGCTCTGAGTGACATTTAAGTTAATACTTTATAGTTAACTCACCCACGCAGGAGTCTCTGTGTTCTTCGAATCCAGCTGAGCACACACACCTCCCGATGGGCACCAGCCACTCCCCCTCAGCACTGCAGTACATTTTAGGCGTGTCCCTCTCCTCCGCATGATCCACACACCGACCCCTGACCTCCACCAGAGAGGACGAGTCTGCGCCCGTCACCACATCGGTGAACACTGCCAGGTTACGGCTCACACCCACGCAGCGTTTGTAGTACACTCGTACAGAGGTGAGGGCAATGCAGGCACCGATGTCCTGGAAGGCCAGGTAAAAGCCTCGTTTGTTCAGGGGGCCAACACCTCGAACCTGGGAGAATAGGATAAGTGTCTGACACCTTCATCTTACTCAATTCAGGTCATCATGAGTTCTCAACAACCTGTTTTTGAAAAAGACAAACAAATTTTACACAAAATATATAATCAGTAGGGTATTTGTGTTTATGTTTCCTTGTTTATGTCTTGGGAGTGGACTGTCTTTCCTGGGAACAGCATAAAGCGCAGTCGGCAATTTATTTATATTTGAATAAATTCCCATTGCTTAATTTGTGAGAAAGTGAAAGAAAAATGACTGCAAATTAGTTATGAGTTATGATCATATTTAATTTATGTATCGTTTTTCTTAGGTTAACTCTCTGTAAATCAACAACTGCAGCCAACACTCTCAAAACATGCAAAGGTGTGTGTGTGTGTGTGTGTGTGTCTGAGTGTGTACACACTGAATGCTAGCTGTCTCTGTTTCCAGCTTGCTTCCTTGTTTTCAATTTTCATTCGACAAAGTTTTATAATGAAACAAGTCAACACTATGGTGTTTTGAATTTCATTGCACATCTTCATTCAATTTCAACAACGAAACAGGCGAAGTCTTAACAGCAACATCAGCTACTGTAGAAGGAGTTCACAAGTGTCAACATACATTTGTATAGCATTAGTAGGACAATTAAATTAGGCAGTCCCCCGCAAACTGGCTTTTCATTTTACATTACGAACAGCTGCAGATTAATGCACAAAAGCGGTCAATAGTTTTGCACTTGTTTGGTAATATCCTGGCTCCAACAGACTGCATTGCAATAAAGTGGGTTGAGTGGCACAGCCGTGTCTCTCATGAAGTTTTCACAATGCAATGCAAATTGGATATTTGAAATCCAAACAAGTATTGCATGTGTATCAAAATCCGACACATATCCTCTCTATGAGCCACAGTGCAGTTCCTTAATTATCATTAGCACATAATGAACACTGCATTTAATACATTTTCCTGTTCCTGTTTCCTGTTGTCTTCAGTGTCCAGTAGAGCACCAAATCTGTTTACGTACAGCTAAATTTTGGTTTAAAAACACATTCTCCTCTTGCTCGGTTGCTGAAAACCACAGCTGTTACAGGAAATATGAAGTTTTGTTATTTTTTTTTTCTTTTAAATGAAGTCTTTTAGCAGCTTTTAAAGATTTATGTGCTCAGAAGGAATCAGTGGGTTTGGGGCTCAGAGCCACAGACAGTGTTGAAAAAGCCAAAAAGTATTGAGAGATGGACCAACAAGCTGCTTTTGGGTTTTTCCTTGGATTATTTGACATGAAAAATGTCAAACAATCACAGAAAAGAGTGAAAAAGAGAGAGTTTGATTCTGTCGTACTTTAGTGGTAGCATAGTGGTCTTTAGTGGTAGTTTAGTGGTAGCATAAAGTATCTCTGTAGGAATTCAAAAGGTAAAACAGACTTGTTTTATACTGAACTGACTGCTGCATGGTTAGACTTCTATATTAAGCATTGAGGGCGAGAGCATTTAACAACCTTTTATAGCATTTGTCACAGTATTATTCTTTGTCACAACTGTAAGAGTGAAAAAAGCAAAAAATAATGGGTTAAATTAGCCAAAAAAAACCCAGCACCTTGTTTTTAATTTTGTATAGATAACTCAGAATTAATGTGTGGCAAATTTAAGGACAGAGTACAATGCATTTTACCATGTCTTCCATACTACATCTTTGTAAAAATATAAGGTACCAACAAAAGAACAGCCCCACTATCTACTATAAAATTTAAAACTGCTATCAATACCAAAGTTTTTTCCCATGATACTGAAATGAGCCCCGCTGTTTGTTTTATTTTAGAGATCTGCAGCAGCAAGTGTCAAAGCCTGAATGACGAGACTGGAAGAGGCTCTCTGAGGCTGGTAGACGTTTCCAACTTATCTCTAACTCCTGTCCTCACATGCTAAGAATTGGAATTAATATACAATCCAGGAGTGTGTTGTTGCTTGTACCTCTGTGTTGAGTTTGAGTCTGCGAACTCCCAGGTCCACACCTGTGAAACTCTCATCAGCAGCGATGGTGTCGATCTTAATAAAATGGTTCTCCCGTATGGCCGAGCCTATTGCTCTATCCGACTCATAGTAGTAGAGATTAAAGGTTTCCTGCGGATCAAAGAATTTACATTGTATAAATGCATGTTGGTTAGTTTTGTTTAAAAAAATGCAATTATATAATACATTATATGCCAGTTTACTGGTTGTAAGTGGCATCAGTCTGATTGTGTGATAATGAACTTTTTGTGTAAGTAATGGTTTTAAATGGGTAACAGACAAAATGGAATTGTTGAATCTAAACACCCAAAGTTGTTTTTCTTCAAAAGCTTTTAGCACACTGTACAACTGTACAAAACATCTTCACTTAGGGCGCACTCACACTAGGCAAACCATACCTACTCTAAGCACGTTTGACCCCTAAAGTCAGTTTGTTTGATTAGTGTGATCGCTCCGTTCTGTACTCAAACACGGTACACTTTGTCGGCCCTGGCACTGTTGGAAGAGGTGGACTTCAGTATGGTACGGATGCACGTGCACGAGCACAGGCATGGAGCGCTGACATCATTGTGACTGTTTGTGTAGGATTCACCTTAAATTCAGGCAGACGGCAGCATACAATGTCCGCATAAAAAGCAGTAGAAAATCTGCGACTGTCTTGTAGATCACGGGAACCAGAGAACAATTTAAAAACGTTATTAAAAGATGATGACCAAACGCATTCCCTATTTTAAAGTAATCCAGATTCACTGTTGCATAAACCGTGAGTTTGATGTAAAAGAGCAGTTCTGGGATTTAACATTTTAAATCAGGAATTCACTTCTGGGACTCACTTCTGGTATTTATCATTGTATTCCTATGAAATCATCTATGTCCTAATGGATAATGCTGACAGCTGAAATGCATGCTGAAATTGCAGAAATGCAAACTAAAAGTGTAAAAGGCAGAAAGAGCACAAACCCAGCATAAAACCTGGAGGCTGAGTGGTTGGAAAAGTTAAAAAGCTAAAAAGGGCAAAAAAAGGCCTTGAAGAGCTGAACATTTTCAAATTTGAATAGTTTCTGTAGCTTAACGGATGAAAAAGAGATGGGAATGAAGGATAAGGAAGAAGAGAAGATAGCAATAGCATTAAGTAGCAGGAGTGATAGTAATAGTGGTGTTAGTAGTAGTAGTAGAAGTAGCAGTAATGTAAGAAATATTTCAACTAGTACTAGCCGTAGATAAGGTAGTAGTCCATCTGAGTTTATCAGTGTGACTGTGTTTTTCAGTCCCCACAGAGCCTGAAGAATGGAATTGAGTGGACAGGTCTAAACTACTCAAAATACTCCAGCAACAACCAATGATCAGAGGAGAGCTTTAATTAGCCAATCAACATCAGCTGTGGGCAACTGACCCTTTAATATTAGAACTGACTAAGAGACTAATATATCAAAGCCAGTTTGTGTGTGTGCTTTTGTTTGCATTAGTCTAATATGTCCTCACAGTAATATAAAAGCCAGTTTGTTTGTGTCTGTGTTTAATTAATTAGCCAATCAACATCAGCTGTATTTAACTGTAACTTGACACCTTAATATTGGATCTATCTTACACAGCTCTGAGACACAGTGTAAAAGCACAGTGAAAGCTTTGAAAATGCACCCTGGAACAAAGCAGAAATACATTATGCTTTGTGTGTGGATAAACATTAAAATGACTAAGATATGGCAGTTTTGAAAAGAAGAGAAGAAAGAGAGGATGAACAAAGAAGAGGGGGAAGAAAGGATGAGGAGGAAGGAGAAGGAGCAGAGAACAGGAGGAGAGAAGAGTTCCTCAAAGTCCAGCATATAGGACACAGCAGATGAGATGTTAACAGAGATCAGCAGCAACTTGTCTGAGTTTAGAGAATAACATGAAACTACTTTATAGTTGAAGGCTAGAAAATAGATGAGCTATGGTAAGTTGCATGTCTATAAATAGAAGAAAGTATGAATGAGCAAATGATGTTAAAACATCTGCTGAGTAAGTCAAACATGTATTTACATTGAAGAATTTGAAAAATGTGTGGGTAGGAGATTTGAAGCCTTGACTTTTGAGATGCCAGTCCAATGCATTAACCACTACACTACAGCATCATTAAATATAATTAGAGAAATTGGACTACATGTGTTTAACTGTCACTACATTAGCACTGAGTGCACTGTGTCAAGGACTTGAAACAAGGAAATGTTCCCCTCAAACAAAGCAGTCTCCTGCCAAAACTATGTCTTATTTTCGCTAAAATGAAGATACTGCAGTTTTAAAACTAGTACTCAGTCCCGGGCAAGAGTCAGACCGAAAATAACATGGCAGGTAATGGGGCTTTGGCTGGGCTATGCCTCGAACTGAGGCTCCTAGATCCTAAAGTATAAGTCTGACTGCTTCCAAACTTATGTCACAAGAACCCTCACAAAATTTTCTACTTGTTTCTGATATTTTTATGTGTGATTTAGCCAAAGTTGTGGGATTTATTGGGAGTTGTTTCTGAGATTTTTAATTTATGTTTCACTGCTTCTCCCCTCTAGAGATGACATCACCCACTCTAGCCTGCAGAGGATTCCGCAATACACACGTTCTAAAATCTGGAGAGGGGCAAAAAAAAGCATCAAACTAAAACTGCCATATCTCAAAAATGGCGGAAGATAGCAAAAACATGTGAATACAAGAAAAATAGTTCAAAGCTGTCTTGTTTGAATGAATGAAGTCTGTAGCTAAAACTATGTGGAAGCAGCACAAGTTCAAAGTAGGGTGGGTTTGAAGAAGAGTTGAAGAGTTTCTAATGTATTTAAATGGGGCAAAATTTGTGGAAAAAGGTAAATATTTTAAAAAGTATAAAAGCTAAAAAAGCCAAAAGTCAGAGCACACCTGTCCTGAAAGAGCTGAACATTTTGATAGTTGAATGGTTTTAATAGCACAAAGTATGCAGAAGTAGTTAGAGGCCAAAAAACGTACGGAAGAATATGTAAGTATAAAGAACAGAAGAACAATAGTGTGAATGCTGACTCAGTATTCACACTAATTAGGAGTCAACAGTGGTCAGCTAACCAGCTTCAGCACGACTTTGTCAAGACAAAAGTTGTTATCCAACTTTTTCAGATATGCAGTCTCTGTATCGCTACTTGTAGTGAGAGGCCAGAAACTCGCGCTACAATGGTTAGCTCCTGCTGCCCCATGTCCACTGATGTGATGTGATTTTAAGCAAATAAAGTCTGTCTCCTTCCACGATGGGTCAGAATTTCAATCATGACTCAATGTAACAACATCCGATTATTTAACAGCTTGTGAAAAAGTAGCTGCCACCCATCTGTCTGTACCAATGTTTTTTGCCTGCTCCTGCTAGAGCATCCTCCTCGGCAGCGAGAGGCAGGACACTCCAGCTGTAGTGGTTAGCATCGAATGTATTCATGGTGATAATGTGATATCATTTCAAGCAAATAACATCTATTTGTCTCTTTCCACAATGCATGGTGGGTCAGATATCCAATCACAACACAATATAACAACATTTATGTGAATATTTGACAGTTTCTGGAGGCATTTTTGGATTTTGGTTGTCAATTAGTCTCACTTAGCCAGACCTCTCCACATGACGCTGCAGAAAGTTGTCAATCATATTGTCAACCATTCCACCACCAGTTGTCCATCATACCACTACTACAACCAGCGGGGCATGGGGCAGGGTCATATGCCTGGTGGTGGCTGCAGTGCATCATCAAGCCACTGTTTTGGCACGCCTAAAAAATCCTTAACAGGAGACTACTGAAACACAGTTTAAGGCTTTAACTCCACAATGCAGTTCTGCGTATTTATCAGCTTTGTCATGTGCTTTCAGCAATCATTTTCTAACATACATAGGGTGTCAAGAAACAAAATTTTGAAATCACTTTACATGGAATTAAAGAGATTTAAGTTTTAGATTTGTCCCCTTCTCCAATGCATTTCTCCCCTCATTCCCCCTGGTTTCCTTTCGTATAGCTTTTTTACCCTCTCTTTTCTGTCTGAGTGTTACCTTGCAGGTGCCCAGTACTCCTGGCATGCTGTTGCAGTCTCTCAGGGTGAACTTGACCTTGATGTAGATCCTCCTCGCTCCCTCTCGAGGGATCCAGACTGTTCTCAACCAGTTGTTCTGGCTAGGGCTCATCACATTACAGACCTGATTCAGAGTAAGTGTCATAATCAGCAACTGCTGCAGCAAAATACATCTTCAATGTAAACACACATTATAGTCTATTAAAGGGCTTTGTGTAGTTTACTTTCAGGGTTTTTGTGTGTGTGTGTGTGTGTGTGTGTGTGTGTGTGTCTGTTTTAAGATTTCAGAACTGTGTGGTGTGCTATTTGTTTCCAAGTCCAGAGCAGCTGCAGTAGCCCTTCTAACAAAAGCTTAAGCTGATCTGATATGGAGATGGAGATGAACCTGCACTTCAAATGGTAAATTGGTGTTTTATACTTTCCTTAAACACTGTGCTGAAGTATTGGTTTGAGTTACAAAACCACTTGAATAGGTCAAGAGAAACATACACCTGAGACGCAAATAGCATTTGTATTGATAATTTTAGTCACAGGTTACTTTGCAGATTTACATTATCAATGCAAAATATATCTAAAAAAATAAATGTAGATGTATTATGACTGATGGAAGTATCCCGCAGTACACAAAGTTGTTTAAATTAGCTCCACTGTTACATGAAGATGCTTTAAAGTGATAAAAAAGCATCAGTTTTTATAATCTTAATAATGTTATATATGTGAATCTAAAATGTGGTTTTGCTTTCACTACTTCAAGTATATCAGATGTTAATACTTTTGTACTTTTACTTCGGTAATATTTTGAATGCAGGGCAGATTTATTAAAGTATTGCCACTTTTACTTAAGCAAAAGCAGCAGCTTTAACGTCAGTGTGGCATGTCAGAGTGCACAAGTTACAGGCCATGTCCATCCATTGTGATGGCTTTTATCAGCATCAAAGCATCGACAGGCCGGAGGACCATACTCTTTATTTTTCTGGGTATGTATTTTTGCCTGGACTTTATTTCCCACAATTAAAAACCACAACTTAGTGAATATTTATTAGCTGATTTAATTTTGGTTCTGTCTGACTCAGAACATTTAAACCAACTGCCTATTCTTTAAATAATCAAGGGTATAAATACACACGTAGATCTGCATGTTGGGAAAAAACAAGTTATAGACTAGAGCAGCAAGAAATTAGAATTTTCATTTACAATTAATTCACTGGATAATTAATCAATTAATTGTTTGGTCTATAAAATGCCAGAAAATTGTAAAATGCTCATTACGGGTTTCCAGAGCCAGAGATGATCAAATGATCAAATGCTTTTTTTGTTCAACCAGCAACTGCAATGAGTTGCAATGTCAAAGCAAATAAAAATGACCAAGCTTAGACAAAGGGAAAATATAAACAGTAGAAAAGCCGTGACCACTGATTTTTTTTTTTTTGTATTTTGGTTTAAATATATCTTATACAATTGTTGCAGACTAATCATTACAGCTGTAGAATAGACAACACAATTTATTACTTGACTCAAAAAGAAAAAAAAAAGAAAAAAAAAGGTCTTACTCTATGTGTCTATTCAAAATTCCAGGGAACTTGGACTCCTGTCCTACAGTATTTGGATGGCAAAAAGAGCAGCAGAAATCAGTGCCTGCATGTGTGCTGATACCTTGAATATGAGATGGGGTTTTTGACCAAATACACTTCTAGCAAACTGCAAACACTAGGCTTTTTAAAGCATGTAATACATGCTGAAGGAGAAGCTTGCAAGCTTTCAAAATAAAGTTTTTAAAGGGCTTTTGTACACTAACAGGCATTATTGTTTAATCTGCTTGTTTTCACGAAGTGGCCTTGGCTGGGTCAGTGTGTCAGCAAACCACAGTTTCACTGCAATTAGTTCAAATCTTTTGCTAGACATTGTATCACAAAGCACCGGGCGGTTCCTCCCAAAACCTGCAGGTACGCTCTCACTTTCTCCCTGGTAATGATAGACTACGCCCCGGACAGCAGCAGCAGGTAGACGACACTCCTCTTGGCTCCGTCTCAGTGATTTCTTTCCAATGATTTTCGGAACGCTGACCTTCCAGGTTGGTCATTCCGAGGATAAATTATCCTGAGGTAGAGGAGTCTTACAGAGCCCGGGCTTGAATTATGGGAGCCGCTCTCTGGAGATATGGAGTTGGCCTGCCTCGGTTCGAAGGGCCCTTTTTCAGCGGTGGTGGCAGCAGGGCATGGAGCTGCTGAGCTGGGTCAGTCGCTGCAAAAGCCAAGGGAGGAGCTGCCGAACCGGACCGAGGAATTCCAATGTAAAACTATTTTGCCTGGATGACTGTTCCATATGAAATTTCTGGTGCTGGGTAGGCTATAGTTCTAGTCTTTATTTGAGGAAATATGGTAAATGCACAAGCTGGGGATGCAGAGCCTGTGTGATTACTAATGGCATTTCTTCATTGCTCTGATTCGCGCACGTATGCAGAGGAAGCCAGGAAACTTGTGATTGCATTTTTTTAATTCCCTCTGATTCATGTGCTCTCAAGTAAACGAAGCAAAGAGAAGTTCAGTCTCCATATTTGTCAACATGAACTTATGCCCCCTTGCCCAACAACAACATAACCAGCTTTCCCATAACAGTTTTCAGGTCAGCAAATTGCAAAGTGCAAAAATCTAAATAATTGCGTGGAGCAGGAGTCTCTGTTCGTAGTAGTTGCCACTGTAAACTTAGTATTCAATCAAAAGCAGTGATGGGTCGGCATGAACAAATAAAGGCCAGCTGCAAATACCATAGACTGTATAAAAGATGGACGGAGCCTTCGTGACGTCACACATTGGTTTCTGGACTGGGGTTTTGAAGCCTCGAGTCTGGGATTTGGCCGTCTTCATTTTGACTGTCTTGAAACTGGATGTGAATGTTATTGGTTGAGACGGTGCAGCGGAGAGGAGCTGAGGGCTGGGTCACTATGGCCAACACCAGCCCACACGCACGCCCACCTGTTGGTAAAACAGATACCCGCTATTGTTCGAAGCTGGTTCAGAGTATAGCAGCAGAAAGTTGCAGCTAACAAAGCTAGCTTCTTTAAACTGAGGTAAAGGTCTAGTTAATTTTGATATATTTGGCAAATATAATTTATTTCATTTTCTATTTATTTATTTTATTTAACCTAACTTTGTGAGGTTAACTGTGATGTTAAAGGGCATCTCCAGTCATAATCAATGTTTGTCTCATAAATCAAGTCACCTATGATCAGTTTATCTCATACCATCCACACACCCAACTGCAGCGTGTGGACGTTTATAT
>JAPQLA010000012.1:27988215-27998970 GCA_029822935.1 Naso vlamingii | reverse complement strand
GGCGTTCAGCAGTAAGAAGTTTGAGTTCATCCATTGTTTGATTTCTGACAGGCAGGTTTCTAGATTTTTGGTTTGAGAGGTGTTGTTTGGTTTTATGGGTACATACAGCTGTGTGTCATCAGCGTAAGAGTGGAAATTAACATCATATTGCCGAATTATGTAACCTAATGGAAGCATGTAGATGGAAAAGAGCATAGGGCCGAGGACAGATCCCTGTGGCACACCAAATTTAACATCCGCAGATTCTGATATAGTGTTGCTGTAGCTGACAGATTGAGTTCTGTTGGATAAATAGGAATGAAACCATGATAAATCACCTCCAAGCAGAGGACTTTCAATTACTTAGAATCAATATTTTAAATACCTCTCTTCAACAAATTTTCTTTCACAGTGTGTTAGTGACAGTAACTGTGAAGTGCCTTTATTAGCTGCTATGAGCAGCTCTATAGGTTGCTCTGTTGGTTGGTTGGTCAGCTGGTCTACAAAAATTCCCCACTGGGGGCATGGCATTGAGAATGGCCTATTGCAAATAGGCGCTTAACTTCTAAATGGATTCACAGACTTGCACAAGATTTACTGGAAAGGTTGGTCATGAGCCAAAGGAAACAGATAAACTGTTCAGGCCAACTGGCAAAAGGGGGCATGGCAGTGGGAGTGGCCTGAAGCAGAAAGGCACATAACTTCTCAAAGGATTCATGTAACATTGCCAAACTTCGTAAACACACACACACACACACACTTTTATTGGCCATGGATTGCCCCACCTTTACACTTTAACCCCCTCCTTCCAGAACTCTTCAACTGTTTGTCATAGACGGCTGGTCACAGCTATTGCAAATTTGTGCTTGTTTTTTTACTGTAGCAGTGTACAGGTCTTAATGGAAAATGTTTGCTGGTCAGAATGAAAAGGGGCATAGTCACAGTCAAGCCTTCTCCACTGAGTGCCCATTTTGAAAGACGAGATATTTCTCCACTGAGTGCCCATTTTGAAAGACGAGATATTTTAATGTTGAGCAAACATTAAATTTAGTAGCAAAAACGCTGTCTTTGAATTTGGATAGTAAAATAAAAATTGAAAGTAGTTTTGAACAGGAATTTATATTTGGTGGAAAACCTAAAATGTAACTATATTTTCATCCAGGTGTTTGAGACTGGAATATTCAGCCATCAGATAAAACTCATCTTTAAGAATCGCCAATAAAAGGCATTGTCTGCAGGTACCAGTACAAATTTGCAAAAACGTGTGTGTTTGTTTGTGTGTGCCAGTGTGTTTGTGTGTATTAGAGAGTCAAAGAGAAAGTAACAGGGAGTTGGAGAAGCAGTTAGTAATGGCAACACACTGTTGGCTTTTGACACCTCAGCTCATCACTCCCTCATCAACAACATGGCTTTCATGGCCCATGTTAATCATCACACACACACACACACACACACACACACACACTGTACTGACAGTTGTATTGATTGTGGGGTGGCCGGTGGATGAACCTGTCAAGGCCAACATAGATTGCACTGGAGGATAATGAAGTCGTCCTGCCCTATCTGACAAGCTTGGAGAGAAAGACTGTGTGTGTGCATGCGTGTGTGTGTGTGTGTGTGTGTGTGTGTGTGTGAGAGAGAGAGAGAGAGAGAGAGAGACAGAATCATAGAAAAAGCTCCTGGAACTGCCCATGGGTGCCCTAACCAATGCCTGAATAAATTTGAAGCCCTTTGAGTTAAAGACGTGATCTGTCATGATGTCATCTAAATGAAACTGGCATTGAGGAGTGGCCAGGCTGCTAATAAACATCCAACTCTCACACACACACACACACCCAAAATCGAAAAAACTAAGGTGTCAGGCGTAAGGTGTCATATTTGTGACATATAAGTGACACAAATGCTGCAACTTTTGCTGCAGCTGAAATGGATGAAAACACAGATATCACCAACAAAGCCCAAATATATGTGGTTTTGTGATATGTCAATTGCAGCTGTGAAGTTAAAGAAGCCTTTTTTGGATTTGATGATGTGATTAATGACAAACAGGCACAGGAAATATCAGAATATGCCTTGGATGTATAACAGAAATTTGAAAGTGCTGAGAAAATAGTCACACAAACCTACAATGGCGCTACAGTGATGGCCTTGGATCTTAATGGTGTACAGGCCAAAATCAAAGAGAAGTGCCAAAAGCTATTTTTACACATTGCTATGCACATAAATTCAATTAAGTTTTTTCACAATCAGCTAAATTCATGCTTGAATGTAAAATATTTTTAAAACTGCTGAAGGGCCCTCAGCATTTTTCACCAAATTCACCAAACGCACACATCTACTAGATGAAATAGTGAAATGCATCATGAAAGCTTCATCTGTTAGGTGGTATCAAACTCCAGGCTGGCACAGACTATCCTCCAACACTTACCGGATTTCCGCCAATTGTTCTGGACAATGATGGAAAACTCTGATGACTGGGATGGTGCGGCCATCCCTATGGCCTCTGGATTTGATCTGTGGCTATCAAAAGTATCCACCAGTTTTCTCCTGATGGCTTATAATGACATATTTAATGTGACAGATACATTGCATTGCCAGTGCGGATGAACCTTCCTCTATTTTGATGGACAAATTAGAGTTTGGGATCACTCATACGGACATGCAAACACAAGAGAGGAACCATTACGAAGGTAGTGAGAAGTAAACTTGGTGAAAAGTTATTTTTTTCTGAGGCCAGACTAACTTCTTCATCTAGCCGAATTCTCTTAATGAGGAGGAAGCTCTTCGTTTCCAAAATAATGTTAACGTTACTGCGTTACTACGTTACTTAAGAAGTAGCGAGATCTTAGTGGTGTCTACACATTCAGAATAAAAAGACTGTTTTGTTCACTAACAAATGGATCAGCTCATGTTTAAAAACCCAGACCGATGGCTTGGTAAAGCAAATGTTAGCTACATTAGCTGCTGTGCAGCTAGCTCAGCTCAGTGTTTTGAACTGACACTTTGTTGGAGACAAGTTAAACACACTCACCTACTGTCTCCATCAAGGTGTTGGTTAACAACAATTTGAGTTATTACTGTAACGTTAACTAGTATTACATTAATGTCACCATGGTCATCAGCAGCTGATGCCGCTAACATTAGTCTAATTAAGTTGTCAGTTCGGGTTGGTAAACATGCGCCCATCCATTTGTTGGTGAACAAAACAGTCTTTTTATTCTTGACACCACCAAGATCTTGCTCCTTCTAATGTAATATAGTAATGTAGTAACGTTGACGTTATTTTGGAAACTAAGAGCTCCCTCCTCATAATAGAATTGGCTTATTACATTACATTACATGGCTTACTTTTGGCTTGACAAAAGTTAGTCTTGCCTCGAAAAAAATAACATTTTACCACATTTACTTCTCACTACCTTGTAATCGTTCCTCTCTTGTGTTTGCATGTCCGTATAGGTAGTCCAAAACTCAGATTCGTCCATCAAAACAGCCAAAAACTGGCGATGCGATGTATGCCCCCCCCCCCATTGACAGTAGGACTCACTACAAGCAGCACCATACCTGTGACATCACCGCTTAGCTTGTCTGAAGATGGCTGCGCCCTATTGGCAAAAGAGTGAATTACTTTCTGGTTTTCTAGCAATACTAGATAAATATAAAGTTTGAATTCAGTGCTATATTTTGCCTTTGGTTAAAAACAAACAAACTACATTCATATTGTTCCATATTTCATCTACACTTTAAGCAAGCAGTGTGAGAAGTTTGATTGTTTATATGATAGTTTTCGAACAGAAACAAAATGAATTGATTCTGGCAGACAACAACACTCACTGCAACAAATCCACCACATATGAGAGGAGAAGAATCTATGACAATGTTCTTGACAACATCACGGCGCAAATGGAGGCCAGATTTGAAAATTTAAATGAGATTGCTTTTCTTGGCTTAGTTGGCTTCGAGATGTCAGCTAATTATAACACTGACAAATACACAAGATTGTTTGATCTTGTTAGATTATAGAGATTATAGTCTGATTTGGTGGGATTATACTGTTCACAAATGACCCAAGGAATATTACCTTTACAGCTACAACTGCCTCCTACAACTGTATCTGTGTAGAGGACGTTTTCAGCTTACAGCTGTAATAGGATGGAGCAGGACAAGTTTCATCATTGGCACTGACTTCTATTGAAAAGGAGAAACTTGCACCAAAGAATGCACCAAACAAGGAGGACTTCTACAATCAAGTTATCAAAGAGGGACAGGCGCATGGACTTGGTCTATAAATAAAGTAAAGTGTCCTCCCACCGTGCTTGTTATTACCTAATAATCTGTGATCCTGTATTGTGGTGCGCCAGCACCAAACTATCTCTTTTTTCCTCTCTCTTTTTTTCTATCATTATCACGGACAGGGCTGTCATCTGCTCTTTCTTGTGGCATTTCTCTCTCTCTCTCTCTCTGTCTGGTTATAAATTCTACCTATGTTGTGCTTGTATGTGACACAATAGCTTTTTTTTTTAGGTTTTTCAGACTCTTTTTTTTTTAGAGGTTTGATGGTATGTGATGAAGAGCGGACAGGTGTTTTTTATAATGTGCTGGTGGTCTTCACTAAGTGTACCAGGGCTGTAAATCCTGTTGAGATACAGGTGAATTTTTTTCTTGTTGTGCTCTTGTCTTTGGCTGCTTCTATGCTATAAATCATGTAGAAATGCAGATGAATGTGTGTCTCAGTAGTTAATGGCCAGTAATTAAAATAAATATGCAGTAATTAAAGTAAAGTAAAATTAAGATAAAGCTTATAGTTAGGGATGTCTCAGGCTTGCCTCGACCAGCCCCTAGTTATGTTGCAATATAGGCATAGGCTGCTGGAGGACTTCCATGACTTGACTTTGCAGTGGTTTTAATATTGAGTTATACCGAATATATATTTTTGTATGCATGCACTATGCAATTTGAGCTCTGGCTGAGCCTGAATTATGAATGTTTTTTAATCGTGTGAAGTGTCACTTGTTGTTTCATTCATTCATTCATTCATTCATTCGTTCTTTCATTATCCATAACCGCTTATCCTTTGCAGGGGTTGCAGGGGCCTGGAGCCAATCCCAGCTGATGCCGGGTGAGGGCGGGGTACACTCTGGACAAGTCGCCAGTTCATCGCAGGGCTAACATAGAAACAACGAACCATTCACACTCACATTCATACCTACGGCAAATAAGGGTCACCAATTAACCTGCATGGGTTTGGACTGTAGGAGGAAGCTGGAGTACCTGGAGAGAACCTACACAGACACATTTAGAACACGTAAACTGCACACAGGAAGGTTGGACCCCTGCTGGGTATTGAACCCAGGACTCGCTTTATGTGAGGTAACAGTGCTAACCACTAGGCCACTACAAACCTACAAAGCTGTCAACCTACATTACTTTGCAAGGTCCTCTCTGCTTTACATTCGAGCATCTTTTAGCTCATTGTTTTGGTTAATAATAAATAGTTTACTGCTAACTTCTCCTGGGGGAAGTTAAAAGATCTGTTTTTACTCTTATTTAGGAAAGTTCCATGTAGTGGCAGTCCAGTAAAAGAGGCACTCTGAAGTTTCAAAAAAATAAAAATCCTTGTATTGTGGCATGGATCCAACTAGTTTTGACTACAAATGAGTCTTTATCAGGGAAGTGTAACATTTAACAAAGGGGACAGGTAGAACACCTTTAAAGAAAATAAAAGTGACCAGTCCATGTGAGTGGAGATCCTGCCCCCAAGACACACACACATACGCACACACACGCACTCACACACACACGCACACACACACTCACATACACACACACTCACATACACTATCAAAATTAATAATAATAAAAAACAAAACATGTTTAGAGCAGTATGGTGAAAATACAATTGTCCATAAATTACTGACAAGAACAAAAAAACATGAAACTTAACCTGGGTGCCCAGAGAATGAAAAAGAAAAATATTAAAAAAACATTTAACAATGACGTAAAAGAGATAAAATCATGAGTAAAAAATGGCAAATACAAAGTATCTCCAAGAATCAAGCACATATCTGGTAGGAGTAAGGAATGAATACACTAGGAGAGAAAAATGCAAGAAAGCATTGACCAGTGTTGCCAGACCTTGCGAGAGAAGAAAGCAACCAAGGCTAAGAAAACAAGCCCAAAAGAAGCAACTTGGCTCCTCAAATAACTAAATAAAAGCCCAAAACAGGCTACCTACCTACCACAATGTGCAAGAGAGAGGCCACTTAATCACAGCATATTAATTTATTTTTGCATTGCATAAGCAACCATCAACAATATACTGAAAGCCACAGTCAACTGGAACTACAGTTATACAGTAAACATGTCTTGCTTTCTTTTTTAACTCTGAATAACTTAAACCAAACCAAGTGGGCAGCAAAAAATGATGGTCAGGGGGGTGGGGGGTACGGTCGGGTGTGGTCGGGCGCGGTCGGGCGTGCTGACCAAGGGAACGGGGTTGTGGACGAATCCTGGAACATGACAAACTATCATGTTTTGCTTTATTGGGGAAAGCTGGGGAGAAACAGGAAGGGTTCATACAGGGAGCAAGGCAAGCCCAAATAAGCAACTACACTTTAGAAACAAGCCCAAAAACCCGCAATCCGTGACTGACAATATTTGTAAGCAGCTTTACAGAAAAACAAGCCCAAAGTCGCTTATAATAAGCAGACTTGGCAACACTGACACTAACCTGCTATATTAGAGGGCCAGAAATGTGCCATGTGTGCTATATGACCTATGGTGGATGCCAGCCTCTCCATCTGGTAAGGATTAGAGATGGGCGTGAATATTGATTCCTTGAGTAGTCTGTTTCAAATGAACTCGACTGGTTAACAAGGGCACTTGAGGATTTTTTCTCGTGTATTTTAAAGTTTTTCCACATGTATAACACAACTTTTTGTGATGAAAAATTAACAAAATGAAGTTTAACAAAATAAAATATTTTGATGAAAGTGCTTTTGATCAGCTGTGTGGTCCAGCTCAAACGTGCACATGCCCCATGTGTCCACCACCACCTACACGTGTTCTTTTGGTGTCAACAAGTTTCACTTTGTCAGCTAAAGTAAAGCGCAATGAGGTCTGGAAATACTTTATAGAAACAGAAAAAAACTTGGTCGAGTGTAAACTATGCCAAGCAAAGTTAAGCTACCACAGCACTACTAGTACAATGCATGAACATATGCTATTTATTTTATTTAATGAGTGGTTATTATGGATTTTACCAATTAATACTTTCTACAAATGGACTTCAGCAGTCTTCTGAGTTAGTAAAAGAAGGTGGAACTTTTCACTGGTAGTAGGTAATATGAAAGCAACCCAATTACATAAAAAGATAGGGGATGTATGTTATTTAAAATCAGGGATCAGTGGAGGATTTTTGAGTGCTCTGAAATAAAAGGCTGTGACCCTTGCTCAACTAAAATATTTTTCTTAACTGTCCCCGAGTGATTGGGGAAAAATAGTTGACCCTCCCCAGCCAAATGTTTAATAGCCAATACTTTTTGCTGGAGAGAGAGTATTATAATAATATTTTTTGTTCAATTTGATCTCTTTTCTTGATAGTTTTGGTTTGTGTACACATTTTTATAATCACAATATACAACAACTCTGCAAAAGATGTTAATAAAATGTAACTTTCCTGTATTATTGCCTCCCTATCCCAATCATCCATAACATTCATAAATGTGACCCACCGCTGTGTACTTGTACAACAGATATTCATTTAATCCACTAGATGTCGCTATGTCGCCATCTTTCTGTTCAAGTTTGGCTCACAGCAGCTTACATACTAGCACAGAGCTACAGCAGGTATGATAACGATAACCGTAATGGAGGACAAGTGGGATGTCATTCCTGGCTAGGAATTGTGCCTTCCGAGGTAAACTGAACGCAGCATAATTGGCCTTTTTCACACGGGTTGATGTTGTAATTCCAAAACAAGGCTCAATTGGACAGGCGCAGCAGAGACATTTCATAGCCACAGATATCACTTCGTCCACTCGCAACAAATTTTAGAATTGACTGGAAAATGATGGAATGCCCGACCCTGACAGAATGCCCTCTTGTTGTAAGAATTACATACTAGCTACAATTACTTCATGATTACTACATCAATTACTACATGAGTGCATGCCAGTAAGATGACATCCATAGAGGTGAAGTGATGCCTCTGGTGATGTGGCCCTGCTATGAAACGTCTCCGCTGCACACGCCTCATTTTGGAATTACAGTGGCGACCTGTGTGAAAAAGGCGAATACCAGTAGAGAGCCATTGATTCCTTAGATACTGTACATGCCCATTATCTGGATAGGCCAAACATAAAGATCGACAGACAGGGCAGCCAAAGAGAAATGACACCCCGGATCATACCACACAGTCTGGCAAATAGGGGAGTCGTTGAACAAACTCACTATATTATCATGAATTCCAGGGAGAAAACTATTCAAAATTTGATCAATTTAAATCTGTATGACCCTCCCCAGGACCCAAATTAAAAACAATGTACCCTCTCTCCGACTTAAATTTAAAAAAGCATGACCCTCCCCTATTTTCCTCCAGTGTACCCTCCCAAAAATATTGAAAGGTCCCCAAGTTACTTGATTTTGTAAACTCTGTCTGCTGAAGCTTCATATGCTGAACTTTGGAAATGCAATTTTACACAGGATTAAGACTTTGAATTTTGGCTCTCATTAGGGGTGTGCATCTCCTTCATATGACCATCCGATATGCATGTAGATACGGGGGCTCCGACAAGATTCAGGGATGATGTGTTTTTTATTACAGAATGATTCGACACAATTCGGTGCGATTCGGTACGATTCGATGCGATTCAATGTGATACAATGCAATCTAATACAGTTTATGTTTTAATGCATCTAATATAATTTTTTATTTCCATTAAGCAATTCAAATTATCTTTTGCTATACAAGTGGCAGTACTTTGGGTTTCCTGGTCTTTTATCTAATTAAAGGTACAATATGTAAGAAATCTACTGCAAATAGCGGTAGACTCGCCACAGTATTTTGAATGTGAGTGTAGCAACCGTTTTGGGCCACATTCTTACATATGGCGCCTTAAATATATCTCATAACAGATCAGGAGGTATGCAGAGTATTTTTGTTTTTTTGTGGGAAAAATGTGAGACAAATGTTATTTTGAAACCACACTGAAGGCAACAGCAATAATGCTAATAGTGATGAGTGGTTAGTTGCACTGTCCCTAATGTCACATTAGAATTGTCTCTCAGCTGTTTGCAGTCATGACTGTGATTATGCCTTTTACAGCAGACAGAGACAGGCTTACTGTATGAACAAACATGTTGACACTTTGAATATGAACTTTTTCACTCAGTCAGGCTCAGCTGCATCACTTTGACAGGAGGAGGAGAAATATGAAATGTTTACCTCATCACTACTTTAGACGTTGCCGAATCACATAAAGGAGAAACTGTCTGACAACTGTGTCTTCATCTGGCGTTTTCTTGCCCATGCAAGCCAGACTGGTACCCATATGACTAACGTAAACGTTACTCCTCGTTACACACACTCGTTTCAGCAAAGTGTCTCTCCAGGTGAGTGCTAGCTTTGTGCTCCAGTGAACTTAATCACTGTTCTACAAAGCTCACAAATGACCGGACTTCTGTCCAGTTTTCCTTCTTTCTTTTGAAGTCTGAATGTCTTCCAGATGTAAGACTGAACGTCGGTGTTCCGTTAACAGTGTCACGTTGGCGTTGTCAGACCTTATTGTCTTGTTTATTCCTCCAAAACATGGGTTTCATAGCAACAGTAGCGGTGCTATCATGACCGATAAGACTGTTGTAGAAGTAACATGACAGTGTCGCTCTGAACTTTAACCTTAAATGAGATTTGGAGGTAATTTGCAGCAGCAACAAAGCAGCAACAGCTAAGCTAAGCCTCAGTATAATCGATTATTAACACTAAAATTGGGCCATCGTCTGATTCAAAGCACATTTGTATCAATGCAGGGCTGCACATCGATGCACTGGCATCTCTACTGTTAAATATCGATTTTAGAATCAGTTTGGTGAATCTTCACACCCCTAGTTTCCATCAGTGTATTCTAATAAACCCTAACCATAACAGGATGTCTTCACAGCTGATATGCAGAGTAGAAAAGACCAACAATATATATGGGCATCTGGAGAGTGCTGACCTCCACCAAGGCCAACAGTTTACTCTTTCTATGATATGCAAAACTGCAAGCAAACCACTATGTGTCTTTAGATATATTTCCAAAAAACTACAATTTCGTCAAAATATGATTTGTGAACTGCTGAGGCCTCATCACAACAGCTCTGCACTTGTTAATGAAATTATTTCATGTACTTAACATACAATTGTACGGAGCCCACAAGGTGACATTGGTGGAGACATCGGTGGAAAAAAATATTGCATGGTCAGTTATTAAAGCATGGGAACACGTTATAAAAGGTAATTCCATTTAGGCAGTCAAATTTAATTACCAGTCAAAAAGTTTTACATTTTTATTTGATGTGCAACATGAATGTGATAAAATGCTAAAATGAAATGCTTGTTCACTGTTTGATTGTTTGAGTCTTCCCTGCTTGTGTATGCCGCTTTCAACCGGATGATTTTGTGGGAATAGCCATCTATGCACCCTGTTGGGAATACGCAACTTATGGGGGTGTCATTAATGTTTACATTAAACTGCCTCGCGGGGGGGGGGGGGGGGGAATTAAATTTACATAATTTTTTTG
>JAPQLA010000012.1:27961028-27988115 GCA_029822935.1 Naso vlamingii | reverse complement strand
CACACCTAGGTGTAAAGATCTGGAGGACTGTGGGGGATGAGCTTAGTCCATAGCTTCCTTTGTGGCAGATGAGAAACGTGTTTATTCAAAAACAGTCCTGTTGAAATCCCTAAAATAAACGTCCTCATCTGTGGATCCCAACACACCCATTTATGCAAAGTCCATAGGGCTTATCATACGAATTAACCTGCCAAATTTTGGCCTTGAACAAAATGTTTAGTGTGCGTCTACCTACTGTATCTACCTACCTGTAGTCTCCCAGGTCCTTCCAGCTCCTCCTTTATAAAGTAACGTTAGATGACTTGCCTAATGTCTGGAATGCCATACATTTTAAGCAGCCGAATGAAGTGTCTTTTGCTAATGATGACTGCACTGAACCACAAGAGACTGCAGGATATCACTGTAAATCATCCTAAGATTAAAATATTATAAAATAATAATTCTTGTGTGATAAAAGTCCTTAACGAAGCTTGTTTGGTGGTATCAACAAGAGATTCTTTAACTCTTTCCCATGAATTAATAACTCATTCACACAATAATTATGCTGTTCCCAGACATTAGTCATGTCATTCTTGTGCAACAATAACTCGTTCCCATGCATTAATAACTTGTGGCCATGTAATAATTATTTTTTTCCCACCAATATCACCTCCTGGACTCCGTACAATTGTGAAAACTGCCACACCTTGGTTAGAGAAAAAGTGTTGTGTTGTTAAAGTTGTGGCAATGTTAAAATTGTACTAGTTCTCCTATGATACCATTGTCCAAAATTATTCATAAAGACTGCTTCCTGTTAGAAGTTTGAGTAAATTATACACGGTATGCTACCCAAGAGGATTACAGTACCTGTAATTGTGAACTGGCAATGTTTTGGTACAGCTGAACATAACTACCACATACTGGATTTTAAGATGTATGTATCATTTGCCAAGCCCTATCTCACAATGTTCATAAAGTGAAAAATAATATGTATCCACCACATGATTTGGGTTTTTCCTTGGCTCAGACTACACCCTCTGACCAAGTTTCATTAAATTAGACCAGTTTTTCTGTAATCTTGCTGAAAAGAAAACTTATTGTCACTTTGAACAGCTCTCCATCAGTATTTTACCCTCTTGATCTGTGCTTTAAGTAAATGCACAGAGTAAATGTGTCAGTTAATAAAAACTCTGAAAACCTTGTCCTTACTGTGCAAACAAGCACACAGTAAATGTATTGGTTAGTAAAACCTCTGGAAACCCTGTCTTTAGCAGTGCAAACAAGCGTGTTCAAACTGCAAAACACTGGTGCTTTTCTTATTTTTGGATAGTGTTGAAGATAAAAAGAAAGAAGCAAAATGCTGCTGCTCATCTCATAGCTTTGATGAGGAATCATTTTAAATGTCTCATTTTCAAGTTCAGAACATACCCACTCTACAGTGGCACTTACTGCTTCCAATAAATCAAAGCTTCCACATGAAAAACAGCAGCTCCTTCAGTATAGTGACTTCCTCAGAGTGTGCAGGTTGAGCTCTTTTTAGCAAACCTATATACCCAGGGTAACTAGGGACGCCATAATACACAGTGTTGCTGTCATCTCAATGTAAGAAATCTTAAGTGTTGTGGATAAGCAATTTGAATTGCACAATGAGGTGCATAGTAATCTTTACACTTATTATTTGATCTTAACATGGCAGATTTAAACCAAATGTTGGAGATGCTGCTGATCTCAGGCAGCCCATATTTCAGATAATCTTACATTAAAGTGTTGTGTGCTTACCTTGACTTAAGCTAATTCATTTTAAGAGGCAGCACTGGATATATGACTTTAGCCTAGCAATGACACATAACATGAATAATGAAATGTCATTTTTAAACTTGTGTTGTGATCTAACTTTGTATATTATGTGACTTAGACTTTGTTTAATGGGCACTGCTCAGCCAGACAGCTGGAATTCACATTCACACCATTTATTTGGATTTAGTCCCACTGTCAGCGTAAACCATATATTACCATTACTGTTTGCCAACTCTATGACAGTGGAGATTTGAACTCTCAAATTGCTTGACATTGGGAACCTTGTCATATTAACAAAGGGAAATGCCTTTTTCTAAAATCCAACATTTCACTATGATTTTACTTTTCTGAAATGTCAACAATACAAAACAGTCACACCTGCAATCAAAATGAACTCTCTGAACTTTTTATTTATGCCGTACAATAAAAGGGAAACTCTCTGAAAGCTACTTGTCTCATAGTTTTAAGGACAGGCCTTGCCATTCCTCTTAGCCTTATATCACTTTATAAACTGTCTGAGGAGAAGAAAACATCTTACAGTTTGATTCACCTTCCTTTGATTCTTGCCATTCAGTACAAGATGGAACCTGCTCATAATGCCACAAAGCTGAGCTTCAGCTCGATGTCCACTTAATCAAACATTTCATGTGCCAGACTGCAGTGTAAAAATTATCTCTCATTAAGGTATGAGGAGTGCATATTTCTGGCATATTGAACCAAATAAATGAAACACCACTGGCTAAGTTTACGTAATCTGGATGTTATAATGGTTGTCAGGACAGAGTAGATTCATGTCTCACACTGATTTTACACAGAAGGAGTCATTTCACTCAGAACTCTAATCCAGTTCTTCCAGCTCCTTTCTCAGGACTTGAAAGACAATCCATCTGTTCCTTCTGGCCGATGTTCAATCACACGGCCTTCTGTTGTGTGGGCCGGAGGTGAGTTAAATGTTTCTGCCACTAAACCGACAGGTGGGGGTGTCAGAGACTTTGTTGCATCTCTCTGCTATAAAGATCACGGCTGGAGTCCTAATTCGTCACCCCAGGCATCACTGTGTGGCATTATAATATGTTAATGTAGCGACACCATGCCCTCACTGTGACCTCATTCTCTCTCTTTCATCTCTCTACCTCCACCTCCACCTTCCTTCCCTCTCACTTCCCCTTGGGGCTTGACTCCCCCTTCTGTGTTTTGCAACTTCCTGCCAATATGTGAAGGGGACTGAAAGTGATGTTGCAGCTGATGTTTGAATTAGATGAGCACTGCATGTGGTTGTCTGGCAGCAACAGATGAACATTTAATTGGTCTGTGGTGGGATGCCATAATACCTAAGCAGAGGTGAAAAATAAGCACCTCATAAGTCTTCTGATGGAAAAACAAAAAAAAAAAGAAATACGTTTGCAACAAATGTTTCAGAGTTTTCAGGGCAGGTAAAGGTGTTTGTCCTGTGCCGTTATGTAAAAATGTCTGACAGATTTTTCAGTGGATAGTCTTACCCCATGTGATGGATACGTTAGCCAACCCCAGTCTCCTGTGATCGTCGTTGTGTCTAGTAGATTCACTGCAGAGGAAGAACAAAACAACAGAAGAGATAAGTAATTAACTTAATATGATGGTTTTCCCCCCCACAACCATCCATCCAGTCCTTCATCACCATCCTCTGTGTGCACTGAGTCATACACCTGTCTTACAGGTGTGACTGATGAGGCGGCACGCTCGTCACGGCACCTCTGAGTCAGGTGTCACAGCATTGTTGCTGAAACCTCAGTGGTCCAGGCTCAGAATACAACTGGAAAGAAGACCTTTTTTTGTTAAATGTACAGTATAAATTGGCAAAAGTCAGTGTGAAATGTTCAATAAACTGCAGATTTAAGTTGAGATCATTTACAATAATGTTTAAAAGAACATATCATACATAACAATACCAGAGGGTAAAAACAGCACAACTCTAGCAAGTGTTTAAAAATCCCTTAACATTCTCCTTTGCTATGGGGACTATACGAAATGCCGAAATTTAAGGCCTACAATGGATCAAATATAACCCCAAAAATAAAGATATGAGAGTTCGGGGAAAGTCTAGCTATAAAAATAAATTGTATTTAACAAAATATAAAAAATTTATACCATGTCCATATTGACTTAAATTTATAAATTTAAATCAATCAGCACAGTGCTAAGAACCATTAAAACTCTTACGGTCCATCTATGGGACATGAGAATGGCAACAGGTTAGAAAGAGATCTAGGACAGGAATAACAAAGGGTAAAATAAATTAGTTAATAAAACCAACCTGCCAAAAATTCTGAAATAATTTGACAAATTGTTGACACCAACATAACATCCAAAGTGGCTCTTTGCCATATAGTTTAAATAATAAATATTGAGAATTTACATCAGCAGTTTTATATACTCTTTTCTTTTTTATTTGGTCACAATATTTCTTTTGAGTTATTTAATTTGTTGAGCTACTTATCAGGTGACAGACGTTTTCAATGAGTTTTTAACAGTTATGGATTTTGTTTACACTGTATTTTAAACATGCCTTTTCCAATTACAATCCTACAAAACCTATAATTGTTTTAGATGCAAATTTAGTTTTGTATAAAAGATCAAATCTACCTCTCTTTATAAGCTTTTTTTTTTTTTTTTTAATCAGTTTCAGCCTATTTGTAATTGAAAGTTTTAAGGGAGACACAGACATTTGGTTAAGGCATGTACAGAAAAACACAAAATGAATTACTTGCATGAATTTTAAAAATCTGAGTGTTTGTGTAGTCCAGAAAAGCCAGTGATGGCACAGGCATTAGCTGAAGCCAGTGCGTTCTTTTTAAATCTTCGGTTCCTGAAACACAGAAACAGTTTCTAGGTGTTCGCAGTAAAAATTAAACAAGAATGTAAAAAAAGCTCTATTTATTCACATTAATCAGAGTATTTGCAATATTCAATCAGTTTGCAGGGCAAACAGCTGTGTTAACAGCTCTTTATGGTTTACAGGCAGCTGTCTTTCTCCCTCCATCACTGTCCCTTCACTTTACTTACCCTGACGCAGGGATGTTGGAACTATTGTCTGGGTGAGGTGGGGTGGGTGGGGGCTTAATATCTCACACACGACAACCTGGGTAGCAAGGCAACATGAGCAATATAGCTCAAAACAACTAAGATTTAGATGCTTACAACAAAGGATCTTAATATTAGGACATTCAAATCCATTCCAAAATCATAGGCCACTGAATTCATATATTTGACAACAAACCACCAGGACACACATCCTGTGTCTACGTCACGTCTGCGTCAGAAGCACGTCTGCTTATTTTTTTTCAGCGCCCATTAAAACAGATTAAAGCAGCCACACAGCATGCGGGAGACGGGAATCACATGCACATCAGAGGTGACGCAATACTTCAGCTCATGAGGCTCACCGATTTATTCAGCGAGACGTGCACATTTCTCTGCTAAAATATACAGAGAAATAACCTCTTGACAGTCATATTGACATCATACCAGCAACAACATCCGCTGTAGTTTCAATATTTTCAGTGTGTCTTTCAAAGTAAATTGTGAAGCATTTGAAGGATCTTGATGTGTAAAACAGTATTTGTATTTTGGGATAACTGAATGTCAACCAGAGATCCAGTGCAGTGAAGTGTAGCTTTGCTTTTTATTTTAGATTGATCACAGACTTTGGATGACTTTATCCAACAACGTGGTGGCCATTGTACCAGCCTGGAGTGGAGACACAGTGTCTGAACAGGAACAGAACTGCGCTTAATATAATGACATTAAAAGCATCAAAAGACTTGCTTTAATGAATTTTGTTAGTTTATAATATGAAGAATTGTAGAGTATCATTTCCATGAGGCTGTTTGGTGAGGGAATAAACTTGGCATTTCATCTTCACAACAGATCATGCTGCAGTCCCCCCCCCCCCCCATACAGTTTTCTGATTAAACTAAATATGAATTAAATGCATTATATATAGTGACATCAAACACTTTCATATTAAGGGGAATTTTAAAGGAAAACTCTATGTAGAGAGATAGCAGTGCTGCCTGCAGCAGATGCTGCATATGTGAACAGCAGCGAGGGAGACGCAGCAGATTGAAGACACAGACGTGCTCCAGAGGTAGATGCAAGGTGGGTGTCCTGGGCGTAACAAAGTTGCAATTTTATTTAGCAGAGGAGCTATAAAAAAGTGGGGGTGCTCCCACAGAATTTTTTTAACAGAGAATATGTTGTTTCCTGCATTTTGACGCATATTGACATGTGGCTGATACTTAACAGACCATTCAGGGTTTTTATTTGTTAAAACGGCGAAAACCTGTTACAAAGAGAACAGCTGATAGTTTGTTGAAATTAAGTACTGATTAATTTTATTACCAGCTGTGATTATTAGCCTACTTTCTTTACTTTTTAATTTATGTCATTACGTTTTTTGTTTTTTTTCTGGGAGAGCAAACATGTCAAATCAGAGATGTGGGCCAAAATAATGTGGTTTATAGCTTCCCTCCTAATCTTCCTCCTCTTGGCCATTGACTGTATAATACTCACAACCAGGCTAACAGCGGTGCTTTTTACATACGCTGGTAGAGGTGTCGGGCCTGTCTGTCTGCTCGCTAAGATCTGACTGCATGGAATCCACAAGGTAACAGTAAAACCGTAGTATGGAATGTCATTGATTTAAGCATTCTGTCAGTGAGGAAGTGGATTGGATTTGACTGACAGCGATCTGAAAATAGTGCTGAGTGCGGTAAAAACACAGATACTGACTTTTTAACACAGTAGAAGTGTTTATGTGTGTGGGGGAGGTAATAGGCCTAATGTAAAATGCAATGGTTACAACGCTCACAGTCTCATGCATTACGAAAAGTGAACCTTCTATCAGTTGTCAGGGTTAGTTAGTCGTCACCTAAAGTTGATACGGGGGTGGGGGTGCTGGTGCGGGGGTTGGGGCTGCACCTCCTGCACTCTCACTTCCAACATCTTTGCCCTGTTGTTTCCTTTCTGTCTGTGGATTGCTATGATATAATTAGTGACGAAAGTTCTATTCACATCCACAGCAAAGCAAAAGAAACTAACTCCTTCGCTCCGCTTCAGGCTAAGTCACACCTGTGGACCCAAAAATGAATTGCTTGCATGAATTTAAATGTCGGACAACTTGGAGGAAATCCCCTGAATGCATTTGACCAGACAACCTCGCCTGTTACACACAATGTGCAGTATGCTGCAATGTCACAACCATTACCTGGCTGGGCATTTGTTGTTCAAGTTTAAAAAAACAACAACTTAATAATAATAATAATAATAATAATAATAATAATAATAATAATAATGAGAAGAAGAAGAATCTCACTATTGCTGTTGATTTGAGCAAAATGCAGTCTGGGTTATCTGCCCGTGTTCTGGAGTGTGAAGATGGTGATCTGTATGATCATTTAGCAGTCAGTGTGTAGTACATACAGTGTGCAGTATGCAGTATGTAGTAGGCGGTTTTGAAAACAGCGTAAGACTTTGAAAATACGTATTAAGAATGACTACACACAGAAGTTGTGTAAATAAGGTTATAACAATCTCTTACAGAACCGACTTACTCTTTTTTCATGAGTGCAGCTCTCAACATAGCTATGTTTGTAATAACTTTTACCTCTTAATATGTTTTCCTTTCCTAAAGATTGTGCTAAGGTGACGACCATGTTAGTGTTGATGATGTATATTTTGTGAGATAAGAGACGTAGTTCACTGAGCAGTTCTACTTAAACTAAGTGACACTTTTGTATCTTTATGACAAACTGCGAGTTCCATGACTTGCAAAAAAATGACAAATATCAAATTTGAGATTCAGGGCACAATGTAAATGGGATAAAAAAATAATTTGTCTCTCTTGATTGACTACTGTACTTTTTGTACTTTTTTTCAAAATAAGGTCCCATGGGGTCCACTGGAAGGGGTGTGACTTAGCCACTCAATTGACAGTGCTGCATGAACGGCTCCTAATTAGGCCATACTCATTTTGCCATTTCATAGCACACTCACAACACCCACTTGCTTAGCTATGGAGCACAAATTTCTCTTTTTTACTCTCTCTCTTTGCTTTAAAATCTGATTTAAACTGCAAACATAAAAGAACAAGCAATTTATGAGTAACTTCAACTAAAAAAATTTAAGTCACAAAACAGAAAAGAGAATGAGGGTCTGGATCCAGTCAATATGGTGCTGCTCTCAAGGTCGCACACCATAGTCTTGCATGCTCACAAAATTAAGCCCTCATTGTAGGTTGCAAAGTACGACTTGACAAGCTAACTGTATTTTCCTTAGTGTTAGTGTGTCAGCTCAGTCTCTGAATGGTCTCAGAACTCACCAGAAACTACATTTTTTATTTTTCTCCATGTCCCAGGTTTAGCATGAATTTTTAGTCGAAACATGCCTCCTCACCTCTGTTGCCTAGAACTGATTTTTCTGTTTATGCCCACACACTTTTTTTAATTTAATTTTTTATCAACAAAGATCTTGCTGCATGTGGCTGCAAAACTCACTTCACCTCGTAGCAGTTTTTCTTTTTTTTTTGTCACTTAAGTCTTTATTGACATTTTATTTCAATAACAAAAGCAATTGCAAACTAACTGAACACAAAGCTGCCTGGGGAGAGCATAATATGATTACAATCTTGCAGATACATGGTCTATCCACCCATTATTATTCCAGTCCAGAACAATCATTTAGAGTCTTGTAAAAGGTCAATTTTTCCCATTTTTTGTCCATTTGTGTTTCTTGTAGCCTCAGTATGTCTGTCAATTTTTCCATTAGAAAGATTTCTTCCACAATTGTGGTCCATTGGTCCTTCGTTGGTAGTGTTTCCTTGCCCCAATTCCTAGTGATGGCTTTCTTGCTTGCTACCAGCAGTATTTTGATTAAGTATCCATCACCAATGATATCAGTCTCTTCCGACAGTAAGCATAGATAAAGCACTGAACAAGAATTTTGCATTCCATACCCTAATATTTGTTGCAGCTCCTCACATATCATTTCCCAAAATGCAATTATTTTTTGACATTTCCAAAAGATGTGGGAGTGGTCAACACCAGTGGTTCCCAAAGTGGGGGCCGGGGCCCCCAGGGGAGCCACAAGACACAGAGAGGGGGGCCTTGAGATGCCTTCCAAAAAATAAAACAATTTAAAAATATATTATAATTTCAAGTCCATTAATGCCCCCCTTCGCATCCACGTCCGGCACATCCGCAATTAATCCCCTTGTTCTCATGTCCTGCGCTGCATCCCCCACGTTATCATAGCTCTTAACACCGTTGCTCCAGTGGATCCTTATTTTAGTGAAAGCAGACTGAAAACGAATCCCCTTCTCTTTCAGTGTCTTTTTGATGTTCAGATATGTTTCGCGTTTTTGGACAATTTCGGTGGGATAGTCGTGGTCGAATTGGATTTTCTTGTTGCCCACCTGTATCCCCTTTTTCTGCCAGACTTTCTGTAGAACCATCTCTTTAGTTTCAAACTTGAGGAAATTAACCACTGCTCTCGGAGCACTGCTCGGGCCTGGTTTTGATGTGAGAGCTCTGTGGGCGCGTTGGATTTGTAGGTCAGCTCCTTCGGGTAGTTCCAGCTCTTTTTTAAGAAGTCGGTCCAAGTAGTCTGAAATGGAGTTTCCTTCGGTGTCCTCAGGTAATCCAAAAATCCAGACATTATTTCGCCGGGACCTCGCTTCAAGATCCGTGAGTTTGTCCTGCATCTGTCTTGTCTGTTTTGTTAATTTCGTTAGCATGTCGCTAGCCTCTGTGTTGCACTCCTCCAACTCCGCTATACGAGCCTGTGCCTCGGTTATGCTTGTCCTCTGCTCCTGAAGTTCTCTGTGATTTTCTGTAAGCTTTTGCTCTATGTCTTGCATTAAGTTTCTGGTTTCATCTCACCTTTGAGTTCGTCTTTGAATGAGGTCAGCTCGTTACGAAGTTCCTGCTTTAGGTCCCGTATATCAGGGGTTCCCAAACTTTATATAGAATATAACAGAATATAACAAAGAATATAACCAGTATTTCTACAACGATGGGTTAAATATGCAATTTTAAATTATTTAAAAAATGTATTTGTTCTTTGGAAGGCATCTCATAACCCCCCTCTCTGTGTCTTGCGACCCCCCGGGGGATCCCGACCCCCACTTTGAGAACCACTGCCGTATATCACTACTGATGCTGGCGAGACCGGCCTTCAGTGCTTCGGCTTGATCCATTTTCTCAGTTGGGTCGAGACCTCTTCTCTTGACCGTTCTCGAGTTTTCTTTGGGTTTTTAGCCTTTCTCTGGCTTCGTTGACCACTCATCTCAAGTTAATGACAGTTAGATATCGAGTTATTCAATTTGAGTGGATTTGTTTCAGCCGACTTGGGCGAGCTAGAAGCTATGCTGCTAACCTGTCCGCCATCTTACCCGGAAGCCCCGTAGCAGTTTTTCTAATTTTTTTTAGGGGTGCCAATCAGTATTTCAAACGACAACTTTTTGTTAAAGACGAGCTGAACTGCCTGTTTCCAGAGCTTCAGCTGCCATGTTGTGCTGTAATCCCTATTCAAACAGTTAAACAACCAATGACTTAGGGCCTGGCTTAGGGCCAGGACATAAGTTGGAGGAATCTGATTGGAGTGTTGTTGGCAAGTGTCGTTACTCCTTGGCAACCATTACTAATGCTTTGCTAAATTTTAACACAAAGCTAGCTTTAGTTTATTTGATATTTGAAGTTTTATGTTACAGGTAACAGCAGCTGCATGTCTACTTAGTAGTGGATCTGGCCCTTTAGCTGAATGGTATCCATTTCTGCCTCTGTTACTGGAGGTCCCAGGTTCATGTCCCAGTCCTGGCAGGAGGTGCTGCGCTAGGCTTGTTTGACATTACATTTCTATTGACAGGTGGATTGGTGTGATATAATTGGTTGAATTAAAAAATGATTCAACCAATAATGGCCCGAGTCAATGTTGACATCACGGACCCAGGAGTTTTGTTTCGAATGAAAGAAGTAAGTGGCAGACTTTACTTTAAAAATACAAAATAATTCATTTTTTGTTATTTTTTTGTCATACATTTTTAAATTTGACTAAAAAAGGGTCCAGAAGATTTGAAAGTGCATTTTTGAGTTCAGCTCGTCTTTAAAGTTTGTTTTAAGGTTTTAAACCACCACAAAGATACTCTCTTTTTATAACCCAAAAGTACCTTAGTAATGCAGCAGAAAAATAGCCACAACACAACAACACAGGCACAAGCACTTCAATTTTCAAACAGAAAGATGTATTAAACAATATAAGGCAAGAGGTCATCCACGAACATTAGGTCTTTCTTCCTGGCAAAACGCAGTGTCCATATCACAGTTCATCAGTTAACATATCAAAAGTAAAAGCAAACACAAAAGTCCCAGTTTGGGTTACCAGTTCATCTCAGTTCAGTTCACACACACACAAAAAAAACTACAGAGTGATCACTCTCGTCCCCTGGCAGTCTTTGACACCACCACACCCAGTGTTCTACGGGGTGGGCCCTCTCGCCTCACTACAATCTTTGGCCTGCCGTAACAAAAGAGCTCCGACTATGCTGGAGTTACTTCCGCTCCCCGGCTCCACCAACTTCCTCTGGAAGGGAATTCTGCATAGCTGGTGAGGAGAACAGCCAAGACTCCCAGGACTTCCAACCAAGTGCTGCGCCATTAAACGAACATGGACCTTTGACAAAGGCTGGGGCAGTCACGGACACACATCCAGGGACTCGTTCGCGGTGTGTGCCACCATCCTGGGCGACATCATCACTTTTATTAGGTGACCGACACCATCCCCGAGACTCCATTGGCCCAAAAGGAGCAGGGCGTGGTGAGCGCAACCAAGTAAAGGAATATAATAATTTAATATACTAATAATTTGGCAGATTGCCACAACCTTCTGTCTGAACATGAAGATCTGAGTGACAGAATATTACAGAAGATGGACAGTAGCCTGGGCCCAGACCAGAGACTCCGCCCACTCCACCGAGTGGACTTGACTCTTGGACTGGCATTACGCTTTAAAACTGGGATTTCTCTGGTAGAAAAGGCAATTTTTCAATGAGTGCTGAAGGTGGGGACCCAGGGGAAGGACTAAGCTGTCAGTCAAGAAACAGCAGTGTGGTTGTATGTGGTGTCCTAGATATGAGTTTTTTTTTTAAAAAAAGCTGAATTTATACATGGAAATGTAGTTTAAACATCTGCTTAAACTACTGCTTCTTTGTGCCAGCTCCTGTCTGGGGGAAACAGTGTCTGTCCCAGTGTGTTGTTGGCAGTGAAAGGCAGGAACCACCGCTGTATGTCCTGCTGTCCACTCATGGTGGTAATGTGTGATTTACAGCGCAAAATATTTTTTGTCTCTTTTGACAGTGCGTGGACGGTCAGAATCTCAATCACGACAAATATAACAACATCTATATGATTACTTAACAGCATGTGGAGAAATTTTGGGACTTGAGTTTTCTTGCTTAGCCAGACTTCTTTCCACACACACTCCAACAGTATGGCAAAATGCTCCATGGCAATGTAATGACCATTAGCACGGATTAAATTTGAAAAGACAATGACCAATGAGGAAGGGTTTAGGAAAAATCTAATCGACTCCCTGTGAGAATAGTGGAGGCAATGCCAAACCAAAAGTCCACTCAGTGGAGTGAGTGTAGTCTCGTTTGGACCCAGGCTAGATGGACAGGTGAAAAAAAAATGGATGACAACTTCAGTGAGTCACTAATTCTATCCACTGGCAGTGTCCACATCTCAGTAGTTGTCCGTGGCTGCTCCACTGCAACACTTCCAACTAATATGATCTCTGACTAGGGCTGCTTGTCAAGCAACCAAGTGATGTTCCTCAGAATGAGTTTTTACAAAATTCTTTGCACTTCTTAGCTTTCCATCTCTCATGCCTCACCTTTTTGTCTGACACTTGCTCTCTCCTGTCCCTCTTGCATATTAAAGCTACAGTATGCAATGTTTTAATGTGACATGTCAGCCATCACAGCTCCTCAACACCATAGCCTTCAGCATATCCGAACGGATCTCATCCATCCCTGGGGCTTTGCCACTGCAGAGTTGTTTAACTATGTCAGCGACCTCCTCCAGGGAAACTGATGTTTATCTCCCATCATCCTCCAGCTCTGCCTCGATTGTAGAGGGTGGATTTGTCTGGTTCAGGAGTTCCTCATAGCGCTCCTTTCACCGTTCAATGACTTCCTCAGTCGAGGTCAACGGTGTCCCACCCTTGCTGTACACAGCTTGGATGGTCCCCCGTTTCCCACTCCTGAGGTGCTGGATGGTTTCCCAGAATCACCTTGGTGCCGACTGAAAGTCCTTCTTCGTGGCTTCTCCAAACTCCACCCACACCCGCTGCTTTGCCTCAGGCACGGCCGAGGCCACCATCCTCCGAGCCTGTCGGTACCTCAAAAGTGCCTCCGGAGTCCCTCTTGGTAACATACCCCAAAAAGACTCCTTTTTCAGTCAAACGATTTCCCTGTCCACCACGATGTTCGAGGGCCACCATCCTATGACCACAACTTCCAGCCACAACTTCAACAATGGAAGCTTTGAACAGAGACCACTCTGGTTTGATGTCCCCAACCTCCACATGGATGCCAGAGAAGCTCTGCCGGTGGTGGGAGTTGAAGGCCACCTGGACATTCTTGGTTCACCCTCACTACATATTTGGGTTTACCAGGTCTGTCCAGAGACTTCCCCAACCATTTGAGCCAACTCACCAACAGATGGTGATCAGTTGACAGCTCTGCCTGGAATCGATCATCGACCTTTGGCCTAGGGTGTTCTGGTACCAGGTACACTTATGAATATCCTTATGCTCAAACATGGTGTTTGTCATGGACAGTCCATGACTAGCACAAAAGTCCAACAACAAAACACCACTCGGGTTCAGATGAGGGACATTGTGCCTCCCAATCGCGCCCCTCCAAGTGTCTCCATCACTACCCACGTGTGTTGAAGTCTTCCAGTAGTAAAATGGAATCCCCCACAGGAACCCCATGCAGGACTGCATTCAGGATCTCCATAAAAGGCCGAATACTAGGTTTGGTGCAGATACAACCATCAAGTCCCCCCCCCCCCCCCATAACCCTAAGAAAGGCAAGCCTCTCATCCACTGGGGAAACTCCCACATACTGGCACTCAGCCAGAGGCTTGTGAGTATCCCCACACCCACCCAGTGCCTCACACCTCTGCCGCCTGGTTCCAGTCCATTAATGCCCCCTGCCTTCACTGCCACTTTTCTGGCAGTGCACTTGACCCCAGCGATGTTTCCCATAGGTGGTGGACCAGCATGATGGAGAAGTGGCCATGTAGCTTCTATGGGCTGTGTCCAGCTGCACTCCTTCGTATACCTGGCCACCAGGAGCATGCTGATGAGCCCTCCTTCCTCGCCCGGCTCTATGCGAGGGCCTCAGGCTTCCTTTAGGCAGGGTCACTGTACTTCCTCCTTGATTTTTCATGGGATCTATAATAAGAGAATATTTCCCCCCAAAATTTTGCCAAGTGGAACCTCATGATCTTCTAATTTACCTGTGCAGAAGCAAATATTGTTGCTTCCCACACAAACACACACACACTTACTTTACATGTTGCAATTAACTAGTGTGCCACTCCTCCTAATTTGAGCACTGGGCTGCTGAGGAGGGCAGTGGGTCAGAGCACACAAACAGATGGCAGTGCCACCATCCTCTCATTCCTTCATCCAATCATCCCCCATCTACCAGCCGTCACTCTCCCTCTCCCTCCCTCAGGGCACCAACGTCACGTCATCTCATATTGATGATGTGATGGCCCCTCGCACTCTAGCCAAGGTCACAAATGGATGCCGCCCATCACACTCCTCTGAGTGCTCTTCATCGGCCCACCAAAGTGACATGATGAAACCAGCCTACTGGCGCAAGTGGATTTAATAATACTTCAATTCATCAAGGGAATTTTGCTCTGCTATACTGTTATTAAAGGACAAAAAATAGGGACAAATTTATCCCCTCCATGAGTCCAAAAAGCACATGAGGGGGTTACTATTGCCGCAGACAGTATGAGATTCACAAGGTATTCCCAGTGGTATTTCCACTTATATGAGAAATCCCTCCGTCTTTGAAGGTGGTGGCAGTCATTTATCTAATTTGCTCTTCAGCAGCTTTCTGAATAGTAACTTGTATAGAGGTGACAGAGTTTAGTGGCATGTTTTGTGCTTTACTTTAATGTGACAGGATCTGTATGAATAAAACAGAGGACAAGCAGCAGTTAGCACTTTGTTTGCTTTTCCCTTTGCTTCTTCTCATCTTATCTCATACATTCTGGAAAACAGAAGGGAAGCCCATTTCTCTGCATACCACCTCCGTTCTTTGTTCGTGTTGTTGACTTTTTCAACCCAGTTTTTAGATTTTGTAATGACACTGAGTTATGAAACTGCTTTACAAATGAAGTCACAAGACAGCAGGGCCATGGATGGCGCACCAACCTCTGGCCATTGGGGGGGGGGCTACAGCACCCCCTCTTCCCGTGGCTCTGCAAGACAGATGGACTGAAATGAGCCCTGTTTTGTTCTTCATGACACCTCGACGACAGCTTTAGTTAGAGGCTCCACCAAAAAGAATCTGTAGCAGTGAAGAGGTTAAAGCCTTGTCTGGCTTTAGAGGCAGGTGGAATCACCATGTGCTTCTCCTCAAGGCCTCCGGGCTTAAAATTGAGTTTGTTTTACAGTTTTCTGTTCATAAAGGACACACAAACCATGAACATCAACAGAAGCCTTCCACCCGTCCCCACACCCAACATTATTTTTATCTGGGCCTCTACGTCAAATGAAAAAGCTGTCCACCAACTAGAGACCTTGTTTCTGTTTGCTCAGAACCGTGGTACATATTTCCCCGGGCAGTGTTCAGCTTTGCTCCCCCATTATTTTCCCTCCCCGCCGACTCAAATCGGCCAGTAGGTTAGCTGGTGTGTTGACGCCTGCAGCCTGGCATTCATGTCACGGCATGTATCAAATCAAATCAGCCATTCCATCCAATGCTGTGCAAATGCAATGACGCGCACAAACACACACTCACTCACTCTACCTGCCCCTGTTAGTGGTCATAGAAGGCTGAAATAGGAAGTGTGTGTCTGAAGTCAACATGGAAGAATCATAGGCCGTCATGGAGAAAGTGCAGTTTTGCCTGCAGCGCCTGTGGTGACTCCATACAGTCAACAACAACAACAACGATAACAACTTCCCCTTTTAAAAAATTTACTCACAAACATTTGCTGAGAAGGGGAAGCATAGATGGAGAAAATGCCAAAATCTCATTTCAACCCCAGAGGACATGGCCATACATTTCAAAGAAAATAGTATAGCCATTACTTTATATCAAGTGTCTAAATGCATACAACACACACACAGACACACACACACACACGCAGTATATACACATATATACTCACAGAAGACAACATGTGACAGCAATCAAAATGTGAATTATTCCATTTTTTTGAAAGAAGAAAAAAAAGATGCACTGACATATGTTCAGCAAATGCACACCCTCACAAATATGTGCAAATACATACACAGACGCACACACACGATGGCACAGCTCTTGGGCCAGACAGGGACTATGACAGCTGTTTAATTATCTTATCAACACCTCCCTTCTCTTACAACCTTCTCCTTCTCTTCTTTCTCCTCTCCGCCTGGAAAGCTCCTCATCAGCGTCGCAACCGGAGGAGGATAAAAGCCTTCACAGAGATGAGAGGCGCTCCACCAAAACACCAAGCTCTCCGTCTCTTATTTTCACACACATACGCGCTCTTTCACATACAGTTTAGTTGTTTTTTTTAGTTTTATTCAGTCATAGTGCCAATTCCACAGTCTCCAATTATTAGAGCACGTCCATAAAAAATACTACTACCTCTCAAAACAAAGAAAAAAAAAATTCTAAGCCTGTGTTCATTCATGACAGCCAATACAAAATGACTTGACGCAGTTTTCATCATACTGCTCTGACAGGGAGCTTTTTTTCCTTAGTATTTATACAAAACTAACACTGATGATCAGTGGTAGGTTAAGGAGGGTGTGCTGAACTAAACTAGATGCGTGGCCTTTGTAGATAATTGGAGGACACTGTAGGGAAGACCTGGTCTTATTAGGACGGCATTCATCCTACTTTGGATGAAGCATCTCTCATTCTAGGACTCTGGACTAGTTTATTAGTCAATCGAAACCGTGACAACCCAGAGTTGAAACCAGGATGCAGAGTTGCAGTCTTATATGCCTCTCTGCACTTCCATTAGAGTAGTTACCCACCCAAAATCCCATAGAAATGGTGTCTGTCCTCCGACCATCTTAATTATTTATATCAAAAATCAACAAAAAAAGGAGGTTATCATAAAAATCTTATAAAAATTAAAACCACCATTAAAACCACTTTGTTGTTGATTTACAACAATGTATGAGCATCAAATGCGGACTTCTAAACATCAGATCTGTCATCTAAGGCTGTATTAGTAAATGACCTAATTTCTGATCATCATATTGATTTATTTTGTCTTACTGAAACCCGGAAAAGTCCTGAGGAACCTAAAGGAAGCTAGTCATATTAATACTCACATTCCTCGAGGCACTGGCTGAGGAGGTATGCAGCTATTTTTGACTCTACTTATTTATCAGTCCTAAACCTAAACTTAATTATAACTCATTTGAAAGCATTTTTCTCAGTCTTTCACATCCAAAATGGAAATCAGTACAACTAATAATATATATTGTTGTCTATCGTGTACCGAATCCATATTCTGAATTTCTAAATGAATTTTCAGAGTTTTTGATCAAGCTTAGTTCTTCAATCAGACAAGTTATCATTGTAGGAGATTTCAATATTCACATGGACATCAATAATGATAGCCTTAGCACTACGTTTTCGTCATTATTAGACTCAGTTTACTTCATTAAGATTGTGCATAAACCCACACACTATTTTAACAACACCTTTGTTGACCTTGTTCTGGCCTACGGCATTTAAATGGATTATTTAATGGTATATCCACAAAATCCTGTTTTATCAGAACCTTCTTTATTAACATTTGGATCCTCATTACCAGACTACACACCAGAGGCTAAAAATTATTATACTAGATGAATATCTGAAAGTGCTGTAGCTAAATTTAAGGAAAAGATTTTTTAATATTATTCTGTACAACACCTAGAAACAAACGGTTTTCACGTGGTTGAAGTTTGACTTTTCAAAGTGCTCCTTGAAAAAACGGCGAGTTTTTTTGCCGTTTCGTTCGTGAGTATGAAGGAGAAGAAGAGAGCTTGGTTTCTCCAAAAACGGAGCTCCCGCTCTAGTTTCAGAGAAAAACGCACTTTTGTGTCAAGTGGCAACCCATGCATTTTACCGGTACTCTGCAGTGTGACATGTCTCCCAAATGATTTCTACGGCTAAATAAGTATGTTTGTAGGCAAATCTAAGTCCACGGGGGGGGGGGGGGCGCGAACGTTATACAAATCGGTCAGAGCAGCATGGAAGCGGACCGATCACTCAGACAAAACCAAGATCACACATTTTATAAAAACCATCACGTTCTGATTGTAGTTTAAATCAGTTTTACATATCAGAGGACTACCATATTCACACACACAGGGTACCTGAGAGTGTCTATTATCATAATCTGTAAAAAAACGGTTTTGACGAGTTAACTCGTCAATGGTCACCAACGTTTGGCACGCTGTGACGAGTTAACTCGTCGAAGGTCGCGAAAGAGTTAACCTTCACTGTTACGCAGATGACAGCCAAGTATATTTATTGACAAAACTAGAAGGAAGAAATTAGATAAGCTGGGCATACACTCTAGGATTTAAGCCTGTTTTTGACCTGATTTTTGAGCCGCACTACTTATTTTAGAGTTGGGGTGAATTTGAACTTCGACGAGTGTTGTTTGCTGTGCAACATACAGGGGGGAGCGAAGGCAGATTATCTGCTCCAAATGGCCATTGGAAGGTCAGATAAATTTCTGACAAGCCAGAAATTTTAGTTGGCTGACTTAGGCTCTGACATAGTTGAAGCAGAGCTAAGAGTCAATTCCCTGACGTCAGTGCCTTTTTTTCCTCGCTGTGCAGACAGAGCGTCTGATATGCCACAAAAAGGAAAAAAAAAAAATGAAGGAGCTGTACAGTAATCAGAGTGTAGCTAATGTCAGCTATCAAATTAAAAACAGTAAAAGTAGCTAACCTTACTCCAATTCTCTCTAACGTTACTGCCCACGTATTCTACGCCATCTGCAGGTCCATATGCTCCAGCACATCTTTTTTTTTTTTTTTAGAGATTTAGGCACATAGGATAGCACAAAAATATCAAGACGGCAGGCTTGTGCCTTGCTAGTATTATTAGCCTTTTTTACACATCCTGTTCAGCGCAAGTTTAATGTGCCTCTAACACACCTCACTGGTCTGTTTGAACAGCACAGATGAGGAGTAGGGGGCCTGAGTTGTACCGCCAATAACCCGCTTTTGGAGGTATTATCAGAGGCGAGTCCGAAGAGCCAGGATTGAGTGATGCTTGTGCAAATGGGATACCCAGTAGGGCGGGTCAGGGGGAGGCATTTAGCTTGTCAGAGGGCAAAAAAACTCTAAGGATTAAATAGAATTATGGCAGAATGGACATTCATGGCTGTTTTTACATTGTTTTTGGAGTTTTTCTCCTATTTTTATACAATGTACTCACTTTTTTAATTGTTTGTAGTCAGGGTTGGTCAGTGTTCAGGGGACATAATTGCACAAAGGTTTATGAAAAAAAACAAAAAGCTGATTTTATCCCTGTACTAACCTTTCTCTTAAACTTCAGTATCAAACTCAACTAGAACTGCAAGCAGTTATGATCGGGGTCCAAGCCATCCCGCGCACCGCCCAACCAGGCCACCTCGGTCGCGGTCAGTCGATGGATGTCAACTGAGCACGACACCGACCTCGTCGACCAGCGTCAAGCGTGACCCCTTACTTAGTCACGTCTAGGGTATTTATAGCGCCCCCTATTGTCCGATTTTCACCAAATTTGGTACAGACCCTCAGAATTCCATGGGAAACGTGGGTCTCAAGTTTCATGATGATGGCGTTTTATTTGGTCGAGATATGCCTACACTCAGATTTACATCAGTTATTGTAAAAATTTGTTCGTAGATAACATGGCAATTTTTCGAGCTAGAAAAATTCCTTTGATAACTTTGGCTCAGCTCAGTCAGAAGATTGTATGGACAAATTTTGAAGCAGCTCAGACAAAAACTGTAGGAGAAGTTAGAAAAAGTAGGTTTTTCACATTTTGCGATTTTGTGAATAAAAATGTCCACGCGCAAATGGGCGTGGCCTATGTCAGGAGATTCAGCTTGATCCAGGGAACGCATGGATATAAGATTTTTGAATGTGCAATGTACGATTAGGAAGTTATAGGTCAAAATTGTCATTCCTTGATTATAGCACCCCCTATGTGTAGATATGTGTCATTTTTTGTTCCTGAGGTGAGTGCGGTGATCTGGACCACCCCTGAAAATTTCAGCTCTCTACCATGTACGGTTTAGGCTGTGCAACCACTTTTACGAATGGAAAAATAATAATAAAAACCCGAGCAATTACAATAGGGTTCCCAGCTCCACTGGGCCTGGGAACCGCGATGCTTTGCAATCGCGGTTCCCAGCCCCCGCAGGCTTGGACCCCTAATTATGATAAAGAAATAAAGGATTGAGCAGACAGACCTAAATGTCATTTGATGCAGCATAGGACTGGGGATAGAGGGGGAAAAAAAGACTGGGACAGGCAGCAGCCTGCCGATCTTTGAAAAACTCACATGTCTTTTTTTTTTTAAATCATAAAATTTACATGTGTACATAGCGAAAATTGCCCTCTGTAAAATTGCAGCCTAGAGATTTTTATATGCATAACCTTGAGGTATGTTCAGACCAAAAGCAGTGAATGTAATGAACACCACAAGAAAACATACAAAATCAATGTAAAAACACGATTACATGCGGTGTCACTTCAGGCGACGTGAATCTCGCAACACACGCGATTGCGACTCACACGACGAGGCGTCCATCGCCTCATCGCTTGAAGTTGAAAAAATTTTGCTTTTCAGGTGACACTGCGTGACATTGTACCGTGACAGCCAATCAGTGTTGCATACCTCCCAACATCAATGACATCTCAACGGCAAGAACGTTGCCAGAATTTACCAAATGTACTTTGAATCAGACACAGCAGTCAAAACAACTGTTGCTGTGTGTGAATAGTATGGAGCTCCGACAACACAACTTTATACATCACAGGATTATGTTATGAACACAGACATGGCGTTGTTAAGTTTTCCAACATTTCTGGGACTTCCACAACTGATACTGTGCAAAAAGGATGATTAAATCAGCCGTAGTTAATGACAGAAAATGACGAGCCCTCTTTTCTCCGGACACTACTAGTTAACACTAACTGTGGCTCACACGGAGCTTTGCCACATAAGTGAACAGGCTCTGGATGGTTTTATCACCCAGACCCAACGTTGCTAAGTTTTCCAACCTGTGTAGGACCTCCACAGCTGATGATCTGATGATGATCCAAAATATGATCCAGTTATGATCAAGCAACACCACACTGGCGTTTCTTGTGATTACATTGAGTTGATCGCTTTCGGTCTGAGTGCACCTTTACACGATTGTGGTGCAACTCCAGCATTTTTAAGCTGAAAGGAAATAAACAGAATGAGCTTTATACCAGATGAATTTAATGACTGTTACATTATCATTGTCGGTGTTTTCCAACCGTTTTTACGCGGTTTCACTTATATCACAGTTTGATCTAATCTTACACTAAATCTCACAGCGGTGATGTCTCCTTTGAATCGGCGACCCAGACTCACTTTGTAAGATGACAGACTGGCGCTGCTGTAAGACACACTGCTCGGTTCTGTGTAAATGACATTAAATTAGCAGAAAGCGGGTTATTGGTGAGCCTTCAAGGGCATCACTGACACGTGTGTAAAAATGGCTGTTGCTAGCAAACAAACCTGCCTCTGAGCTTTCAAACGAATCTTTATTGACAATTGTCAAAAACTAGGTTAACCCTGTCTATGGGGGCTGATGGGCCATTTTTACCTGTGCAGTGTGAGCATATAAATTGTGAGCTTTGGCGTGACATCATGGCTGATTTACTCGTACAATATGAGTTGGAATTATACAACACCATTTATAAAACTGTACAGTGTATGCCCAGCTTTAGCTAAATTTCAAGCATGTGTAAAGGACATTAAGACCTGGATGACATGCAATTTTCAACTACTGAACTTAGATAAGACTGAAGTTATTGTACTTGGCCCTAAACAACCGAAACAAACTAACCAATGATATGGTTTTACTCTCGCCTCCAGCAACACAGTGAGAAATCTTGGGGTTATTTTTGATTGATTTGTCCTTTAACTCCCACAATAAACAAATCTCAAGGACTGCCTTTTTTCACCTCTGTAATATTGTGAAAATTAGGCAATCCTATCTCAAAAGATGCAGAAAACTAGTCCATGCGTCTGTTACTTCCAGGCTGGACTACTGCAACTCATTATCAGGTTGCAACCACTAAGTCTTTAAAGAGCCCACAGTCCTGTCAGACAACTCTGGATTGAATTCAATATCTTATTGAGCATAAATATTCAGCATAGATATCTGAAGCAAGTTTGGCGTCAGGCTGTCTCAATTTCTTCATTCCCTGTAAATGATCTGCGAAACAGACATTACAGGGAATGAATAGCAAGACCCCCAAAACTGCAAGACCCCAAAAAGCTTGAGACACAGACCCTGACGCCGCCTAACTATAAGATTAGTTTGAGTTTTGAGCATGCAGAATTTCATTTTTGTTGAAATGAATATATCTGACATAGGCAGCAGAAGACCAACGGTCCAGTCAATTAGCACTGACAGCTAACATAACGTGTTATCAGCATCAGCAGCTAACATAAAGCTCTGTCACCATCAGCGGCTAACATAAAGCTATATTAGCATCAGAAGCTAACATAAACAGGGAACACATTGCAGACACCCCCAAAACAAAACTTAAAGGAGCATGCGTCCTATGAGCTAATCCTATAAATATGTGAAATATAAATGTGTAGCAGCAGCCTACTGCTGACCTTGCATGACCTCAAAACTAAAGACGCAAGCACGCATCCCACAGGAGGCCCTACTACCTTCATTAGTGCAGTGAAATTCTCAACCAATCACTTCAGATGCAGAATTTCATTTAAACAGTCAAGATTAATGACCACCCCTGTATCAACACTCATAGCTTTGAGCTGAAATGATCTTGTTAACTCAGAGGCGATTGAAAGACAAGCACCGAACACAATGAGACAAGACAACATGTTTAGTGCGACCAGTAGGCTACTACACCAGTTTGGGACTCCCATGCACAGCCGACACACAGGTGCACAAGCAGCCCCTCCTCTCTCTCTCTTTTTTCTCTCTCTAAGAGTTAAGTAACAGCCGGGTACGGTAGCTTCACCTATACGACAGATTCAACACAGAGAGGCAATTCCAGCATTTGAATGACATAAAAACAATGCAACTGAAAATGCAACAGCAGCAGCAGCCAGTAGCAGCCAGGCGGGTTGGTTCTGTTCTGGGACTCCCTGCTCTTCCAGGCCTTGCGTGGAAAGCCTGAGGCTTGAAGAGCACACCCTCCTGCCCATCATGAGCCATCATGAACGGCTGTAGCAGAGAGCACAGCAGCGACTTGAGCATTTGAGTGACATTAAAAACAATAAGCAATTAAAAATGCAACAGCAACAGCAGCCGGTAGCAGCTCCGAGTGTAAATGCCGACCTACATTTGACCGAATATTACCTTAATGGACCATAACAGATTGACGTCAGTTGTCGAGGTGAAATGCACAAGCACCGACCTTACAGCTTACAGGTCCGAATGAAAAACGTGAAAGAGACAGGAGTTTGTAAACTCACCAGCTGGCCTCAGTTCTTCATCCTGCGTCACCCTCGCGTTCAGTTGTTACCTTCATAAACGGTAAAACGACTCCTACACATATTTAAAATAGATACACTACCGGTAAATGCTGAGAAGAGCGATGTTTGCTCTGTAAACACATTAATGATTGACAGCAGTCAGCGAGCCAAACCACAGACACGCACAGTTCCTGTAAGTAGTCCACTTCAAAATAAAAGTCAGTTCGCGCTTTGCTAGTTGAATACTTCACATGAAGGTGCAGCTGTAGGAAGTGTTTAGTTCACATTAGTGCTAACTTCGCTTTACATAACACTTTGCAGATAGCGTTTTTTGTGTAGAAAACCTGTATACTGGAGATTACTGGCAGTTTCACAAATTAATTAGTTGATGGAAAACTTTGACACCAGAGCGACCTTTTGACACAACGAGCAGCTTGGTAAGTTACAGCACATAGAATTAGGAGCCAGATTCTCGTGAGGGAGTGCCTGCGAAGTGGCTTGCAAAGAAAGCAGCGACAAGGATCAGCAACCCCAACGAAGTGCAAAATTTCATAATAGCAGCACAGAGCAGCAAGCAGCAGCAGCAGCAGAAGAGCAGCAGGAATGTGGCAAGCAATGGATCAGGTAGGCTAAGCAGGGACGTTTAAATAGCCCGCCCCAGTCAAGGGTGTATGTGACTGATCACCTGATCAGGATTTGGCAAAGCTTTGAGTTGTCTGCCTGAACTAGCTCCGCAGGCTCCGCATCACCGACCTAGAGGGATCTGCGACCGATCATGAGACCCGTATCACAGACTTGGAGCGGCGCTGTGAGGAGCTGATGGAAACCAACAAAGTCACAAAGCTCAAGCTGATTGATCTTGAGAGCCGCTCAAGACGCTCAAACATTAAAATCACTGGCTTACCGGAAAATGTTGAGAAGGGAAATCCGACGCAGTTTACAGCCGAGTTTCTGCCACAACTCCTTGGGTCCAACAGTTTCCCCAGCGGCCTCAAAGTGGACCGTGCGCACCGGATAGGCGCGCAATCCTCACCGGCACGTCCTCGCACCATGATTGCCAAAATCCACCACTTCTCTGAGAAGGAGAAAATCCTCAAACTCGCACGCCTTCAGTCCCCCCTGACCTTCAACGGAGCATCAGCATATACCCTGACTTCCTACCGAAGATATCTGAACAACGCCGAGCTTACGATGGAGTAAAGAAGAAATTGAGGGAGGTGGGAATCAAGCATGGTCTCCTCTTTCCGGCGCGCCTGATCTTCACCTTTGGTGCTGAACGGAAAATATTCCAAAAGCCTGCAGACACCGAAGCATTCATAAACAGGTTTGTTACACCTGCCGCCATCACCCCCTGACAGGCCTAAGCCGCTGTGAGTCACGTCTCTTCACTGATGTTTACAAGCTCAGCTTGCTGTCTTATTTTTCCCCACCTTTATGGAAAACTCTGCTCGACTTTGCCTGTATAAGCAAGTGTTACTGACATATGAGGGTGGATGGGGCCACCCAGTGAGCCCACCGTTAAGGTAACGTTACGCCATGTTTATTTCACGGACCTACAAAGTTAATCTGTACAGACATCTCCTTGTAGGGTTAAGCTGTTTCCCAATACTTATGAGGGTATTGATGTTCTGCTTCGTTTGGGGAAGTAGATGGGGGGGAGGGATTAATGTTATATATTTCAACTGTTTCTGTTTTTCTTTTCTTCATTTTTTTTCCTGCTCTTGTATCCAGTACCAGCGTTATTATCACTGTCAGCATGTTACAATATTTTGATTATGTTTTCTCATGGCTGCTAGTTGTTCCCCTGTTTAGCCGCTAGGCAGCAGTTTAACCCTGTTAAGCTGGAATGTCAGAGGTTTGAGGACCAATTTAAAGAGAGGCAAGGTATTCTCCCATTCAAAGTCTTTACACGGGGATATTATCTTTCTACAAGAAACCCATATAAAACACATGGAGCAATGGAGGCTAAATGCAATTGGATATCACAAATTTATCAGTCAACATTTTCCTCTAAGGCCAGAGGTGTGGCAATTTTATTTCGTCGGAATATCCCATTTGAACATATTTCAACCATCTCTGATGGTCGCTATCTAATTGTAACAGGCATTCATTCATACATGCTGTCACGTCATGTAACTTTTTTAAATATATATGCAACCAACTTTGACGACCCTGCTTTTTTCAGGAAAGTTTTCAATCTTATCTTATCCCAGACCTTTCCACTACTCACCTCATTGCCGGGGGAGATTTTAATATGGTGCTAGACTGTTTTACTGATAGGCTTTCGCCCCGCCCAACTGTTACTTCTAATTCCACCAACACTCTAAATAATCTAATTGGAACTATAAATCTTGTTGATATCTGGAGGCTACAACACCCTACCGACAGAGACTTTTCCTTTTTTTCTCATGTGCACAAATCATACACGAGAATTGACTATTTTTTAACAGACGCCAAATTGACTCCTGATATAATTTGTACCAAATACCACAATGGGCCCTAGTTTTGTTGCATGGCGTGGGGTGGCATAGGGTGGCATAGGGTGGCGAAGCCGGCGCAGTGCAAGTTTCGAGTGGCACAGCCCGGCGCGCGGTCAGTTTGGCAGTTTGGTAGACCGCGCTGCGCCGAGATGGGTGTGGCGGTGCGGCAGGGGGAGGTGTCACATATTCATCATGGCGCAGGCAAAGTTTCGTGTGAAAATGCCCCGGGTGCGCCAAAAGCTCGCCACCTCAAACCTGGTCTACTCTCCACGCACGGTGCACGCAGCCAGTGCAGTGGAAGTTTGGCTGACCAGCGCGCAGTGCGCACACGTCACCAAGTCACAAGCAGGTTTCCACAGTTTCAGCACATTTCAATGCAATAAATAATCACAACAATCACTATTTAATGCAACTAATGGGATATTCATATTTATATGGTTTGTTCCATCGCATCTGATGACAGATCAAAGGCTGTTGGCACACGTAATGGAAACTCGAGCTGCTGAATTAACAACCATGGATAGACTGATAGACAAAAAAGCAGCCGCAGATGTCCAAAGAGCAGGACTGTGACGGTGCATGACTGCTTGTTGCTGCTGTCTTGACACTACGCTGTAGCTGAGCAGCCCTCTCGTCCGCTTGCTCCCGCTCCGCTAGCTGTTCTTCCTCCACCCCCCCACCCCCTCCTCCTCCTTCAGCTGCGGCATCGGTGTGGTGTCCTGTGTTGCTGACAAAATGATATTTGGTTTTGCTCATTGTTTTGCATGTAAAAACTTTCTTGAAATAGCCTACATTTAATTCATAAACTTGTACTTGCAGCCGTATTTAGTTAACTGAAGC
>JAPQLA010000012.1:27946953-27960928 GCA_029822935.1 Naso vlamingii | reverse complement strand
GGAGGGGCGGGCGCTGTGTGTGACTGGCCAATCACAGAGCGTGAAGACAGTCGGTTACCCAATGAGGATTTTCCTTCTGCACGAGCACAGATATTGACGAGTTTTACTCGTATCTTGCTCGTACTCGTCAAAAATGCTTTATCCATACCGGATACTCATCTGAAACAAGTATCCGGCTCAACCCTATTGATGGAGCATCCTTACATTCCTGTATTGGTGCTTTTACATCAAGGATCTGACTACCTCCATCTTTGTTTTTGATAACATGTATACAAGGATCTGCTGTTTCTGTAAGTTACTAGTATTATAACACTGGAGATATAACAGCACACATCATCATTATTGCCAGAACACCCAAAATTTCATGGAAATGAAGCTTGGAAGTGTGCACTGTGCAACTTTTTCCATAATATCAGCACGAAATGCACCAGAGACAGCACTTTTTGACAAAGAGAAAAGGGGTGGGGGCTGAATATATTGTAAACACACCAGAGTTCACCCCTTTCAAAAATTACAAGATTAGGTCATGAAGAGTGGGCATCGGAGTGTGTTCTCCTCTGTGGGAGAAGAGTTAAAATGATTCAGTTTACACCAGCAAGCTCACCCTGACACAATCCCTTGTATCTTATTTTAGCAGGTGCTCCCAGGCTGGAGCATGGTACGCTGCTTTGTATATCCCTTCAAGGCATAATTTTTGCTGCATGATGGAGGGTGGAGGATGCTCAGGGCCAGCGAGACTCATCCTTTCCCAAGGGAGAGGAGTGTATTGCAGACTATACTGCAGCCCAGGCCTGCCTGCTTCCCCAGGGAAAACATCCAGAGAGGTATAGTCATAGTAGAGGAGAGGCATGTGGACCTATTTATAGAGAAGGTTAAGAGAGGGGTGAGGAAAGAATGAGAGGGGGAGTGAAGAAGAAGAAGGGAGTTGAAAACAACTAGAGAAGAAACAGAGGAGTTGGAAAGTAGATGACAGAGTGTCATTTCTTGAGCTGATAGCATCCTCAGAGATCTGGGTTGGTGTTGTGTGCAACACCTGCTGAACAGAACAGGGTCCCTGACGTTAAGCATGGCCTACTGATGTAAAAGCAAACAAAGTATGCCTAAACTTATTGATTTGTGGTAGAGATAGTTCATGCAGGGGTTAGCTGTGCTCAACGAAAAGGAGTGAAATAGAATAGGGAGAATAGTTTAGTTAAGATGACAGTGAGATTTTATCAATACAGACTTGACTTGCAGTCTGCTGTTCGTATGTTTTTTTTAATACAAGTCCAGTTCTAACGCTGCCTTGCTCTTTAATAAATAAAATTAGTTATTCTTTATTTTTTCCTCTCTTTGGCTGTTTCTCTCACATTGTCAGCTGGTTTTAACCCTTGTGTTGCATTTATGTCTCTGTTTCACACCGATGCCCTTTAATCATTTTCATCATTTCAGTGAACTGACATTTTACTCTTGTAGAGCCATTTTACTCTTGTAGAGCCATGTCTACGCTTAATGATGATTGGTGATAAGTACTATTATTTGATGTTTTCACTGTTCCATGGTCACTGTTTGTATTCTGAAGTGTGCCTGCATAAAGAGAGTATAATATCCTTTGCAAGGTCAGATAAATATGTAGGCCGTATATTGCACTACACATGCTCATGACTTCATAAAATGAAAATTCTTGAGTAAAACCCTAAATAGACTTAGTACAGTATTTGTGTCAATTTACTTGTGGAGTCATTACCTTGACAAGGTGTAGTCTTACTTACCTGTTAGGTAAGTTATCCCAGAACAACTTGATACTGACTGCAGTAGGTCTTCCTTGGATGCAAACCTCCTAATACAGTTGCAACCATATAGACCGTGGTCACTAATAGTGCCATGAACTGCACATAATTTACAACCAGAAGTTGCCAACAGACCACCACAGACTGCTACCAATTACAACATCGAAAGTAAGCATTTCTTTCGATGTTGTGCCAGTTATAATAACTGTAATTATATCGTCAAAATATTACTTACAGACTCTATATTGTGACAATAACTGCTGCCATATTCACTGGAAAATCTGGTTATGACACTACTCATAAATGTGCTACAGTTACCACCAACTCTTAAAAAATATTTACCATCTTACCAAAAGTAAATTAATCCATGTCAGAAAGTAGTTTCCAACAAATGCAAAAATGTTTCCTCTTTGAGTGATGTTTCCTTAAAAACTACAGAGCTCATGTGTTTAAGAAAATTACTTTTTCATAATATAAAATTCTGTATAGTATTCCAGTAGGACATATAAGCTTGTTGCTGAGTGCAGACAAGGAAGGGAGTTGAGAAATACATCTACTACAAGATGTAAATAAAAGTTTGTTATAAGCTATCATTTATGTCTTTTGATTTATACACTGAATAAAGAAGTATCATTTAAATGATGAACTACAACTAAATAATGCTGGCAAGTTTTTAACCTGTTATGTTTTGAGACCCATTTGTCTGATTGTTATCTCAAAAAGCAAAACTGCAATATATAGTATTTTTGATTATTTTCACTTTTTTTTCAAAACAAATTAATCAATTTACATAAAAATGTCACTATTCCCCAATTTTTACCTGAATCCACTGTAAAATTTCTGAACTGACATTACATCACGAAGATTATAAATTCAGCACATCAGTCCTCGTGATAGAAGTGTAATTGTGCTTTCTCATTTTGGAGCCACTTTACAAGCATAAAAGCATCCACTGTCACCCATGACCTACTGTCTTGACTGATTAACATGCAGAAAAGGTCACAACAGTCTTTGATACCCCTCGTCCTGTTACATCATTTAAAAATGGGAGTTTGATACGTGAACACATTTTATTTTATTTGACACATGAACACATTTTATTTATTGAAGTTTTGTTACGGGGAACGTAGCCTGAATTAAAATGACGACTCATAATGAGGATATGTGGTGTGACGATTGTGTGAGAGCTGTCACTGGCTTCATTATTAGGCTTTGATCATTTATACAACCAAAACATGAAGGTGGTCAAGACCTATCGGATAAAATGGTGAGGAAACAGGAGAAGGCAGCATGTGTGTGTGCACTCGGTAGAGTGCACGGTGTTTGCCATGCATTTGTGTTCACTGCAGCAACTTGACCAGCAACACCTACATGAAAACTATAATCATACTTGCAGATTAATGCACCTTCTGGCCTCTCTTTACATTATTTTGGCACATTAGTCAAGTGTCAGTACTTTGTGGTTTACCACTGACAAATGACAGAGTTTGCTGGAGAGCCCGCACATTTTCTAGTGCTTGCGGCATGGTCAACATGTTAACACATCATGCTGATTTTTATAGGTCCCAGCATGTGCGTGAAACATAGTGCACGCAACATTTTAATATGTGTACACTCTTTATACATAAGGGCCCCACGTGCTTTCTGCATGAATGAGCAGTGTCATGCAGCCACCAGCTGTCCATGCAGTTACACCACAACACAAAGCAGTGACTTTTAGTGTTATTGGCAACAACAAAAATTAAGCAGTCTGAGGATAAAAATACCAGCAACAGAACTGTAAAGCATAACTTAGTATCAAAGCATAAATATAAACACACCTCATGATGACATGCTGCTGTATCAACATGATTGTTTACCCCACAGAATGATGTGTTGGTGTGTGAGAAGTTGCAGTACAGAACTAACTCAAGCATTTCCTTCTCTGTCATCACAAGCAAGCCAAGTCCCCATGCAGCTACACAAGCTTTGCTGTTAATCTATTTTGAGTGTGAAAAGATGAATGAATTTAGCGTCATGGGGGTCGGCTCCCCACCGGGTCGGCTAGCCTCTCTACGGAGTGGGCTGACTGACTTAGCCTTTGGGTCAGCTAGCTCCCCTGCACTATATGACTCTTACAGAGGAAGCTAACTAGCTTAGCCACCGGGCCACTGTATCTGTACACCAAAGAACTCCTTCAGAGGAAAAAAAAAAATTCTGATTCTGTGTGAATCATTGTGAGGTATTGACATTATCTTGCATTTTCTACTACCTTTGTTTTAATGTTTGTATGCTTTTTATTCCTCACAGAAGGGAAGACTTGATTCATTATGATTTAACGTCACTATTTACAGTATACCAGCATATTTTATTTCAAGCTCTTCGTGAAGCTCATATGTTTTTCATTGCATTTTTTTTGTTTGTTTGTTTGTTTTTGTTTTTGTTCTTTTTCCCAGGGAAATGTTAATAACAATATCATTGAGGGTGCTAGATGTCTCAACATCAGTTTCCTCTCTGTTTAATGATGTACCCTATGCTGCTGTACGAAGTACAAAGATTTCATTGAGGGTGCTAGATATGACATAAATCATTTGTTATTATGCCTACAATTTTTTTTTCTCTTGATATTGATTGGTTAATCGTTGACTATTATTTGTGAATACACTGAATATTTGTATCTACATAAGCAACGTGTTTGTACGTTTATTATTATCATTATTATTATTATACTTTTTTTTTAAAAATCTATCTAGCATTTGGTTGGAGGTAGGGGTATGATCACTATTGTACACTAGTTTACATATGGGGGTACACCAGCACTTATGTGAATGCCTACACATTTAAACTAAAGTCGCTACTGTATGCTTGTGTCTGCGTTCAAACACACGTGTGTATGTATAGATGTGCATGCATACTCATTGGCAAGAATAAAAATGTGCATTTATTAATTATCCATTTTTAATCATTTTTAAAATTTTATTATACGTGTTACTTTTTATTTTTATTATTATTACTGTTATTTTTATTATTATTATTATTTTTAAATATACTTAGTCACCTACTATTTTATTTATATTTTTACTTATTTATCTTTTTTATTTATTTATTTTGACGTCTAAATCAATAAGTAATACTGAATTTATTTGAATTTTATATATTTATATATAGGGACAATGCAGTGAACATAGTTTCGATACAAAGCATAAATCTGATGTGCTGCATATAGAGTTATAGCTACAGCTAATTTTCAACTCCTGTCACTAGTTGGGCTTTTTAAAAAAAAAAAAAATACAACATGCAAAATCGCAATCCTATAAAAGTTACAATATACAAATACCCTATACAAAAGCAAGTACAACCCAGCCTACAGAATTAAGTTCAGAATCATCACAACTTTAAACAAAATAAAGAAAACTTACAAACCAATACAATATACAAAATACCCTGTACAAATAATAAAAATAACTGCAAAAATCAAGCTCAAAATCATCACAAATCTATACAGTAGAAAGAAGGAAAAAAAAATCTGTTCTAAAAATGGGTACAGCCCTGGTTTGCTTTAAGCCAAAATTTAACTTTTTGTGTGAAGGTTTTCAGTTTAGTCAGTGATTTTATTTCAGTTGGTAATGTGTTCCATAGTTTACAACCTTTGATTGAAAGAGCTGACTGTCCAAAAGTGGTTCTACGGTGTTGAATTCTGCAGTTTCCCTCCACTGTGCTTCTTGTTACTCTGTTACTGTCCTGTCTTTGGATATATCTGTGAAGAGGTTCAGGAGCAAGGTTATTTATACATTTGAATACTAACTAAAGAAAACGCAAATGTACAAAACTGTCAAAACTCATGAGATTGTATTTTTTTAGTATATGGCAATGATGCCACTGGATAGGTTTTTTATTCATTATGTTTAAAGCCTGGTTGTATAATGAGGAAATTTTCCTTACTGTAGGAGATGAGACTTGAGCCCACACTGTCAAACGATAAGCAACATGAGAAAAAATCATAGAGTGCATGAAATCCTGAGCTGCTTGAGTTGGAATATAATGCCTAATTAATCTGATTGATGATGACGATGGTGACAACAATAATGGTAATAATAATTATTGTTATTGTTATTGCTGTTGCTATTAGTACTATTTCCATTATGGCCGTATATTGTGTTTGTGGTTACCATTATCGATGTAGTTATTACTATTGCCATTTTTAGTACTATCATCATTATTATTTGTATATTTGTATGTGTGTGTGCACATATATATGCATGCCCCCATACATGTACATGTATGTTCCATGTACGTGCCAATTATGTATCCTTATATGCTATCAGAGGGTGAGAACTCTAAGGCTGGAGCTGAGGCTTTTAGAAAAGGAAGGGGAAAAAGGGAAAAAAGAAGAAGATAGCCTATGCCAGAAGTGAAGCCCATGACAACACCTTTGGCATTCATAGCGAAGCCACATTCCAGAGGGCAGGAGGGAGGGGATGACGGAGGTGGGTGGGGGAGGGTGCCCATTGGCCAGTTGGCTAGGGCAGGATGGACCATCTGTTTACTTGTTTGTCTAAAGGAATTCATATTCTCATGATGTTTACATTTTGTTTTAGTTGTTTAAAGTTGTTAACTTCTCTTGTCTCTGAATTTTCATGTCCTGAGTCAGAAGTGAGGATCCTGAGTCGTTGTGTGGTACTATGGCAGAAATGTCTGAAGTGGTGACTGGCAGTGGGCAGGCGGTGAGGATCATCTCCTTAAATACTGGTGGGCTAAATTCTCCTGTAAAACGTACCAAAATTCTGACATATATTAAAAATCTTAATGCTGATGTGTTTATTCAAGAGACACATTTATGCAACTCTGACCAACAGAAGCTGAAGAGGCCTCGGATCGGACAGATTTTCCATTCAAAATTCAACTTGAAAACAAGGGGCACTACCATACTTTTAAGGAAAAATGTGAATTTCATATCAAAAGAAGTAATTACAGACCAGAACAGTCGATTTGTTATTGTTTCTGGCATTCTCTATCAGAAACCTGTCATCTTAGTTTCTGTTTATGCTCCCAATTGGGATGACCACAATTCCATGAAAATGCTATTGTCTTCCATTCCTAACCTGAACACTAGTCAATTATTATTAGGAAGTGATCTTAACTGTATCATAAACCCAGCTTTGGACAGATCTAGTGTAAAACCTGGGACACCATCAAAAATGGGTCAATCTCTCTTTACCTTCATGGATCAGTACAGTTACATTGACCCTCGGAGACATCTATACCCAGCCACTAGACAGTACTCTTTTTACTCCCATGTACACTGTTCATTTTCTCATATAGATTACTTTATTATTGGCAAAGCATTTACCCCTTCAATCATCTCCACTCAGTACTCCCCAATTTCTGTTTCAGACCACTCTGCTGTATCTTAGACCTTCACTTTGATCCTAAACCTAAAGAATTCAGATATTGGCAGCTAAATCCACTGTTACTACAGATGCAGACTTCTGTAAACATATCTCTGAATCAGTTATTTCTTTCTGTGAGACCAACCAAAATGATGAAACTACTCCATCTTTATTGTAGGAAACCCTCAAGGCTTTTATTAGAGGTAAGATTATTTCATAGACTGCCCACATTAACAAACTTTGTATTGCACGCCAAAAAGATTCAGAAGCTTCTATAGCAAAAATTGATGAACAGCTCTCTTCTACTCAATCACAATCATGGTATTTCATTAAAATCTTTTTTTGAGAAATTAACAAAGACTCGTCATCAAGATAGACTCGATGCTCCTTTAAAACGTAGTGAGATTAAAGAAGTGATTCAAAGAATGCAAAGCATTGAAATTCACTGGACCCGACAGTTTCCCCTTTGAATTTTATAAGAAGTTTTCAGATCTCTTAGCTCCACTACTGTTACAATTGTTTAATGGCTCATACAATCAGGGTGTCCTACCTCCCACTCTTACATAGGCTTCCATTTCTTTAATCCTGAAAAAAAGAAAGGACCCACTGCATTGTACCTCATGTCATCCAATTTCACTCCTCTCTGTAGATACTAAAATTCTTGCAAAAGTTTTAGCCCGGCGACTAGAACCCATCATGTCCTCAATTATATCAGAGGACCAGGCAGGTTTCATCAAAGGAAGGCATTCTTTTGTAAATATCAGGAGACATTATTTATGCCCCTTTGTCGTCAACTGAGCCAGAGTTGGTTGTGACCCTTGATGCTGAGAAGGCTTTTGACAGGGTGGAGTGGGCTTATTTATTTCTCTCTCTTCAGCAACTCGGCTTTGGTGCTGGATAAATCTCTTGGATTAAGCTTCTTTACTCATCCCCTCATGCATCAATACTAATACTAAAACCCAACGCTCAGAACCTTTTAAACTCTCTTGTGGAACAAGTCAGGGTTGCCCACTCTCTCCTCTACTATTTGCCATTGCCATTGCCATTGAACTTCTTTCACTTGCCTTAAAGATAGAAAAAAGACTAAAGGGGATCTATAGGTGGGGCACGGAACACAAAGTTTCATTATATGCTGATGATTTTCTATTATATGTAAGTTGCCCCTCTATTAGTATTCCTCATGTTATTTCAACTTTGGATCCTTTTACCAGTATTTCAGGGTACAAGTTAAAAATCAATAAAAGTGAATGCTTTCCTGTCAACCATGCAGCCACAATGTTACCACCATCACTAGCACCTTTTATTCTGTCCAAATCAGGATTCAAAAACCTGGCCATCACCTGATCCTTTTGTTAACTGCAGGAAAAAAATCTATCAAATTTAACGGCCACAGTCAAATCTCCCCCCTCTCCTTAGCAGGTAGAGTACAATGATTAAAATGATCATTTTACCCAGATATTTGTACATTTTCCAGTGCTTGCCTATTTATTTACCAAAATCGTTTTTCATTTCTGTTGATTGTACCATTTCCTCACTTATCTGGGCTGCTAAACAAGCAAGAGCTAATCCCAAACTACTTCAAAGAAATAGATCCAAAGGTGGGCTCGGTCTACCCAACCTGCGATGCTATACTACTGGGCTGCTAGTGCTCATAAAATTCTACTCTAGTTTACAGTGCCTGAAAATATTTGGTGTAGAATAGAGGCAGAATCGTATACCTCATCCTGACTGCAAGCTATGGTGTGCAGTGTTCTTCCTCCTTCTCCTTCACATTTCACCTCAAACCTCACTTTGGTTGGTCTTCCCTATTTAAAATACACTCCATTCTGCAACAATCACTTGTTTATTCCAGCGAAGCTTGAATTCAATTCTCCGTGCTACAAAAGAAGGGTCTCCGATGTCTGCGGAATCTGTATATAAACAACGTTTTCTCAAGTTTCGACCAAATAATGACAGCTTTTAACCTGGATCGTTCTGACTTCTTTAGATACCTTCAGCTTCATGACTATTGCAAAATGCACTCTCCCCTTTTTCCACAGTTACCTCCCCCCTCATGGCATTGACCTACTACTCACTGCAGGTTCCTCACCCAAGGGTCTAGTTCCCTTTCTACACAATCTCCTTGCCCCGGCAGATGAGTCAGCTGTTAATAAAATTAAAGCTTCTTGGGAGATAGAACTAAACTTTCCCCTCTCAAGTAACTTTTGGGCTAAAGCCTTAAGAGCCATCAATATTTCCTCTAGCTGTGCCAGGCTCAGTCGTATACAATTCAAAGTAGTCCATAGACTTCACCATAGCAAAACTAAACTCTCCAAACTATACCCAGATGAAGTAGACGAGAAATGCGAAAGGTGCTCTCAAACCCCTTGCAATTTGAGTCATATGTTCTGGTCATGCCCAAAACTATTAAACTTTTGGCTCTTGTTTTTTAATATTATTTCAAACATTTTAAATTTGAAAATCTGTCCATCCCCTCATATAGCAATCTTCAGTTGTTTACTGGTTGAAATCACAACAAGTACTCAGTCTAACGTTATCTCTTTTGCCTCTTTAATAGCTCGTAGAGAAATTCTTTTCCTCTGGAAATCTTCTCAACCACCCTCTATTAAAACTTGGTTACAGAACATCTTATTCCTATTGAAACTAGACAAAATTAAGTTTACTTTGAGGGGTAACACTAATAAATTTTACACTCACTGGAGCCCACTCCTTGACTCTATGGATGGGCTCCCTCCCGCTAAGGTGGCACCATAGATTTTAGACCCGGACCTGTCCATAGTGGAGGCATCCCTCGCCGCCTGCCCACCACCACCACCACCACATATTACTCTTATGTCTATTTGGTCAATGCCCAATCACCTGTCTTTTCAGGAAAGGGCCTTGTAAATGACTCGGATGTTTTCATTAACTGTATCTTCATCATCTGTTAACCAGTTGCACGATAGTCAGTTTCTCTGACCATTATTACCATGCTTTATTATCTATTTATTTATGTATTACTATTATTATTATTATTATTATTATTATTATTATTATTATTATTGTTGTTGTTGTTGTTGTTATTATTTTCTTTTTTGTGCTTTGTTGTCACATCTTATGTATGGGTCTGGGGTGGGATGGTGGGGCTTAGGGTAAAGGGGTCTGAATTTAGTACAATGTATCTAAAAATCAAAAGTGGTTTATTCCACAATGTTGTAAACAACATGTATTGTTTTTGTATCTGTGTTTCCCATGTCCACTTCTTTTCCAACGTGTTCCTCACTACTAAATCGTTCAGTTCAACATCAGTGCGAGGATTGTCTGTAAGATTTCATCTTGTTTGAAACATTCAACCCTGTCTGTTCAATCTGTGTGCAAATAACACAACTAAACACTTTCAATTTGTGTTAAGCACATATACCAAATTTCACTTTTGTGTGCCGTAGACATGCCAATCTCTTCCATTAACTTATTTGGGAAACTGATCCATGTAATAGCCAAAACAACATGATCTTTTAGTAATTTCAAATAAAGATTGGAGGCCAGTCTAATGAATCACTGTCCTTAGAAGTTGTGTAATCCATTCAGACAGTAAAAAAGAGAGGTAGCAGTAGCTAAAATAAGTCACAGGTGGCAAAGTGGCGTGGCAGTCTAGAAAATTTTGCTCTAAATGCAAAATTACAATTTCTCCCTCTTCACCAGCCAACATGTTCGAATCATTTTAATTTATTTTTACTGTGAAACATTATATAACTCTTCAAGTGATCTTCATGTCTTGCCCAGTGCTTTGGTTGTATCTAGGGGTAATGAATTTGCTGTAAAATGGTGATAGTATACTGTTAAAGTCAGGAGGTCAGGATGGGCGAAGGTTCTTTTGAGGCTTAATTTACTACACAAGCAGTCTCATCCTCCAAACAAGGGAAGGGTGTTTTTTTTCTTACACTGAAAGCTGTGGTTACTTCAGCAGGAGGTAACACACAGGCTGGGTGCTGATGCAAGACACTGAAATAGACTTTTACAAACCTTTTGCCAAAATACCTGTCATTTGTTTTTTTCACTCTCCTCATCAATTCCCATTGTCTTTTCCCCTTTTTTGGGAGTATACAGTAATTTAGACATCAAAAATGCTTTTGTTCCCTTCAGGCTAATGCTTCACATATAGCAGACATGAATATTGTCCCTGCAGAGATAACTCTGTCAGATGGAGTTTGTGTGTGTGTGTGAGTGTGTGAGCCTGCACATGAATATATCCTTGTGTGCCTGTGCGCATCTGTTTGGATTGTGTGTACATGAGAAATGAGTGACTCATCTCACCTCCTCCCTCACCAAATAATAATTAAATCAGGCCTGTGATATATGGACAGATTACTGGGTGTAAAACACATTATTTCCTCATGGGGCTCACCACATAATACATGAGCATTACCTTTGCTTTGCTGTGTTTTTCACATATCTAATGATAGCACCGTGTCTGTTTAAACTCTTTCAAATATCGTGAAATGGCTCAATAGAAGAAAAAGTGGAGTGGATGTTTGCTGCCAGTAGGGTAACCAAGGTTTAGGCTATGATGGCCATGGCCACTAGCTTGGTAAACCAGACCCATCGTTCACTCAAAGATTGAATTCTCTTCATGAAAATGGTCTGGGAACCCTCCCATTCACGGTTGTTTCCCCCTGTTTGAAAACCTGACGGGCCAAAAGTCACAACCATTTATCTCATATGGGTAGGAGGTTTATGGGATAACTCACTGAGGAGCGCCAAAGAGTCGGCAGTTCCAGTCTGACACAAATCACTGGTAGCCTACAGACAGATGAGTGGCACTTTTCCATGGGCTGTGAAATTATCATACAGATTTTGTTAAGCTGTGTTGTGATATTAGCTATCTATGTCACTTTTAGTGCTTTTTTTCCTTTGTTTTTTAACTGCGATGTGTTGTACGCGAGGCTGCTGAATCCCAGGTTGACACCACACGCAGCAGTAGAAAGACTCTAATAAAGGCTCCTAATATTTCCTACGTGCAATAATCACACACACAAAAAAAGTACTCGCTGCTTCTCCAAGGTTCTCATCTGTCTTGTCAGAATATTTATTTTATTTAATATAGTCTAGTTTTCAATAACCAAAGGATTTTGGCTCGCCTGAAATTCCTGTCAAAACAAACAATCATCTGGATTGCGTGGGAAACAGCTCTGGTTGGTTGTATGACTGCATGTCTTTCTAATTGCATCGAGAGGCAATTTTGTTTGCCCTGTTGATACTGCCCCTTAGAAATGAACTGATAGGTACCAGACTAATTCTCACTTGAAAATTAGTCTGGCCGCACCAGGCTACATGGCCACTACTTTACATCCTATCTCATATCAACAGTAAATGATCTAACCACAACCAACTATTTTTTCGAACAAAGTTTCTAGCAAAGTACATCTAGACATCTAAACCTCAACAAGGTAAATAATACAGGTGGCAGATCAAACAAACAAACAAACAAACAAATAAAAAAAGGGCCACACGAATCACTCTTTTGTATTTTATAAGGCATTAAAACATATATTGTTATATTGATATTGTCCTGTCAGAAGGAAAGTCAGATCAGAAAATGGCTAATATAAGTTATTTTGTAAAGCAATGAAAAAGAGCCTGTCATTTACTCTAGAGGACTTGATGAATTTACACCTTTTGCTCTCAGGCTGTAGCTGTTTGAGGAACTTTGACTCAAAGGAAAGTGAGTTGAGCACAAACTCTGAGTTTGACCTTATTAGTTGGATAGTTCCTTGTTAGCAGCTATTGGAGCAGGTTGGCGGGTTTGACAGTGTTTATCAGAGCATATTAGACCTTCGCTGGGCTTCTTTTAAACTTAATGAACATTTAAATCCTTTAATGGATTGAAGGGAATTGAGAGCAGCAAACTATCAGCTAGACGTTCTCTGCTCGTGTTGATAAAGACACCCACCAATGACAGTTGAAGAGCTGCATTTGTGACAGCAGCCTCCTCTCCTCTTCTCTCTCTTTTCATCTCACTTTGTTCTCTCCCTGTGACCGTCTTGTGCTCTCCTTCTCTCTGCCTTTGTCTGTGTACCCCTCTATCACACAGCCTCTCTTTTGCTGTGTTCCTCTGTCTGTAAAAGAGGAGTGAAGATTGTTGCTGCAATACCAGATCTCTGTCATTCATTAGCTCCCACGAAGGGACATCATAGAAACTTTCTCCAGGAGGGATGTGCTAACACAGCCATACCACCAGACCATTACAAAGCTGTCAAGCATTGCCTACAACTTTCTCACCTTGTCTCTTACTCTTTTGCTTTATCCTCAACTATCGCAGTGTGGAATTTTTTAACACACATGCTAGCAGAGTGGAGAAACATAAATTACCAAATTACCCAACAATACAGCTCTAAGCAGAGTGTAGCAGAGTGTGCTCAGGGACTGCTGAACTCTGACCAGCATCAGGCCCTGCTCATGGGTGGACACGCCTCAAGAGAGGTCCCTTTCTGACACCTGATTCTAGCTGCAGCTCAGGAGGACTGGCAGACCCAACCATATTGATCTGGTAGCTCCTATATTCCTGTCAACAGTTGGCTAACAAGGCTGATCTATCAATGAGGACCAGCGCCTTAAAGAGAAAAGTGGGAGCAGCCAGCCAGCCAAAAACAACCTGTGTGAAGGCAAACCAGCAGTCAGGGGAAAGGTTCATGCCTTTTCTGGTCATTTAATGCCTTTCACATCCACAAGGATGACACTGTAAACTGAAACTGAGAATTAGACAAGTGTTCAGGAAAATACAATTAGATTAGATTATACTTTATTTATCCCACAGCGGGGAAATTTACATGTCACAGCAGCAGGAAGAAAATAACAATA
>JAPQLA010000012.1:27940108-27946858 GCA_029822935.1 Naso vlamingii | reverse complement strand
CTGGGAATGCCTCGGGATCCCCCCGGAAGAGCTGGAGGAAGTGTCTGGGGAGAGGGAAGTCTGGGCATCCCTGCTTAAACTGCTGCCCCGTGACCTGGTCTCGGATAAGTGGAAGAAAATGGATGGATGGATGGACAAATACTGACATGAGAGATGAGTTTGCTTCAGTTACTTTTAATGTGATACAGATAAGTAAACTACTGTTATTTGCTGGCAAAGCAAAATTAATAAACCTCAGATTTTTAACAATGAGGTCATACTTTCAAGGTGAAGTAAATTAGTGCAAATTGTGCACGGTCAGGCACAGGAAGGATCAGCAGTGTGTAAGAAAAACTGCCTGGAACATTATGGATACTCATATACCAAGCATCAGTGATATCGGTGAGGCAGGAGAAAGACAGTGGCACTCACCCGACCCACAGCCTGCTCGCCCTGCTGCTGTCTGGATTGAGATACAGAAGTATTCCCTGCTGTGCTGCCAGAAAAAAGGACAGCTTTTATCCTCAAACTGAAATTTCTTAACTCATCCTCCACCAAAATGGAGGATAAAGAGGATAAAGAACTACAAACTACTTTTTGTTACACAACTTTGTGTTGTAAGAAAAAATTATAAACTAACCTTGTATCACATGAATCTTGAGTTGAGCACTTTTAGCACAGAACACAAAAACTTGCAGACTTTTCTTGCAGCCATATCGTATTTCTTCTGTTTCTTATTGACTTGGAACTGATACCTCTAAGTGCTTGAGCAAAACAAACCAAAAGAAATACACTGACAGATAATGAGGCTGATGATCTACATTCATGTGTGAGACATAAGGTTGTAGTCTGGCCGCTAAGTGTGGTGAAAACATGGAAACAGGCAGCTTCAGTAATCACTAAAGGCGTCAGGAGCTGAAATATGGGAAGCCATGAAGACAAACATCTTTCCATGTCAGCAAGCCTGTTAATATATCCATGTGAAGACACTGAGGACTACACACTTGAGCAATTTCAGTTAATACCACAATAGCTGAAATATTTTTTGCTTTTAATCTGACAAAAATATCTTCATTTCAGGTATTTGATTAAATTCCCATTCATTTTTCTCTCATGTTACAAAACATGCATCAGGTACTCTATGAACTGAGGAGAGATCAATACAAACAGCAGCGTCTGAGCCAAATGTAGCACATATCAAAAACAAAAATATTTTTGCCTTTTGTTTCAAACAAAAATTTATCTTAAGAGAAAGACTGTAGCATCCAGCAATGTGGCTCCTTTCAACTTTTCCTCTTCCTCTAAATCACATGATCAAATCATAAAATAATCAAATATATATATATCTATATCTATATATATAAAGAGAGAGAAAATCTTTGTTGCTTTTCATTGTTCCTGCCTCTGTGGCTCTTTCCTTGTTGGTCCTTCTGCAGGAGAAGTATGTGGTGATAATCATCCTCCTACAGTTTGCTCATTAGCTGCGAGTCCTCCCCTCTACAGGGGTCTTTTCATGTTCCTCAGTGCTAACAACAACCTGAAGAAACGTGCTTCACACTGTCGCATTCCTCGCTGGGAATGTGACGGTGTGAAGCAGTGTGCTGGAGGGACGCTGCCTGCCGTCAAGGAGAGCTGCTCAGGGACGCCACCGCCTCCTACAAGCAAATGATTCAGAACACACAAATCCCTGTCAAATGTGGGAGCTGATGAACAGAGCAAGATTTGATCTTGATTTCTTGCTCTCTGTTTACTCTACACTGATATTCTAAGGGCTGATTCAGACTCATTGGCAGAATTTCTGGGTGAGTAACTTTAATGTGGTCATTTTCATTCCTCAAAGTAACAGAGAATCACTGTTTTCCCTCAAAACCGTTACATTTAAACACCCTCAACAGCTCCTGTTCGATTGACTTTTACTTTTGTGATGATGTTTCTATTTTATAGTCTCCACAGACTTCGTATAAAAAAAGTTTAATACTTGCATGTAAGGTTGTTGAGTAAAAACATAGAGTGTGGGTGTGTGACATAAAAATGGAAAAAATAAGAAATCCTACTACCTAGTTCAAAAATAAATAATATGACACATTTTAAATAAACAATCTGTGTCGAATCAAAGTGATAAAAATTAAAATACATAATTGAAGACATCAAAATTTAAAAAAAATCAATACACAGGGTAAAATGAGTCAAATGAGTATGTATGTCCATGAAATAATTTGTTTGAAAAGTTTGAAAAGTTTGAAAGTTTTTAAAACAGTTTTTTAATACAAAATGTTTTTTTTTTTAATCCCAGTACATATTTAATGAAGTCCTACTTTGATCTAAATTAGAAAAGGGACAATAACCAAAAACTCTCCCCTGTTTGTTAGTTGTCAAGATTTTGTAATGGAAAGTACTGTCATTGGGATGGTGCTTCAAATGAATAAACAGTCTTTAAAAAAGCTTTAAAATAAAAGCTGAAGTGGATACGACCTGATGTCACATTTTATAAGATAGTTTTCATTTATTTATTTTTATATGCTGAACTTATTCATCCTCCATAGTACCAATTGATCATAATACTCCAAAAACAAAAATCAAGATGATTTAATCATAATTGTACAACACAAGGTTGAAAAATAGTAGTTCCCTTATGCTACTTATAAACTAGAAAATGGCATGAATGTGTAAAAAACTCAGTTCATTTGAATAAAAATTACTTCTTACATTTTTTACATGCACAAAAGTTAGTGATGTAATCTTCATACATTGTCTTACCATCCCACAATAGCTTAAAAAAAAAAAAAAAAAAAAAACATGATTCAATTTTTTGCTTAATTCTAGATAAACTGAAGGACAGAGTTTTCCTTAATAGTTTAAGGAATTTCTTCTGTTACTAAAAAGGCTGTTGAATTATCTGATGCTGAATAAGTCATGGGATTAGCTGGAGAATACAATGTTACAAAGGTAAAAAGACTAATTTCAACCCACATGCACACTGCATTTATTAAACACTCATCATAAGTATCTCTAGTACCACAGTAGTTAACATTATATATCCAACACTCCCAATAAATAAGCTTTTTAGGTGCTAAACTCTGTCCCTACAAAACAATATATGTAGGAAGGCTAAACTACATTACATCCCTGCCGGTCCCTTACTGATTCCAGTGGCTCGTCTCTTTTCTGTGTTTCTGCATAGAAAAAAAAAAACAGCATTCAGATTTCAAAATGATTATAGTGACTCTTAGGGACACAATAGTTCACTGCAAGATTCAATTTTTCATGCGTTCTATTGTGGAAATACACAAAAGCATCACAATGTTAGATGTCAAAATATTAAAAAATAGCTTCCCTTTTCCCTTATTCCTCCCCGCACACAATCGGCACACTCACACACATGGCCACACACACAACCACGCTTACATCATTCACAGGACATTATGTGGACTTGCATTAATTTCTTTGAGATTTACCCTAACCCTAACCAAATCTTAACTCGAATCTTTACCCTAAAATCTAATGACTGATGTTATGGGGACTTGATGCACACAAGCAGTTCTCCAAAAATAATAAAGGGTTTGAAGAACACTTAAGTTATAAGTACGTATGCACGGAAGATGAATAAAACTGCAAATATAAACAATGAAATGACAAAAATTAGCCCTGGCTCGTACTGTGTGCACACTACAGTGTCTATATGTGTGTGTGTGTGTGTGTGTGTGTGTGTGTGTGTGTGTGTGTGTGTGTGTGTGTGTGTGTGTTAAGTGGAGTGCTGTTGGTTGTGAGCAGATACGTGTTCTTATATCAATTTAATTTCAGCTCTTCATTCATTCAAAAGGTTATCTCTTCCATGTACATATAATATTTGTAACTGCCACTGAGTCGAACCACAGATGAACTAAAATGAAGAAGAGAAATTACAAAATGAAGATAAATAAAATTTTCAGCACTATAATTTTTAAATGCAATCAAATACTGTTTAGACATCAACTATTTGCTTGTGCTTGATTACAGTTCTGTCCCTAAGCACATCTAAAGTAGAAAACAAGCAGTGGTTATTTTTTGCAGAATATTAAAAAAAATGCATTTGTTTGTCTTTGTTTATTTAACTTTATTAGTGTGCGAGTTAGGAGTGAAACCTAATTTCAGTAAATACAATGTCACTCAATGAGACAATTCAAAGGTTTCCATAATTTGTGAATATTTTCTGAGGTTTTGTATATAATGACTTATTTGTTGAAATAAGACCAATATCAGTTGATTTTAGTGTTGTATGGTCATCTATTTATTATTTTAACAGGATTTCTAAACCTCAACACTAAAACAATAAATTTAGTAATTTCTGAAAATTTCTGGGGTTCAAAATGACCTGATTGTAAGCTGTAACATCATAAGCACATTACATGTGACTGTAACATACCCAGTTGGCTTTTAGTTTTACTTTTCTACATTTCCTGTCTATCTCTAATGCGTCATCTATTAATTAATGGCACAAACGCCACATAAAAATGTGTTTTTAAAAATGTGTCTCACAATATTTCAATTTATTTTTTACTTTCTTTTAGTTTTTTAGTTATTGATTGACTAGTTTCACACCTCAATACAGATATGCTTTGCATTTAATTGGAGTGGGATAAAAGGTTTTAGAGCGAATTCAGCAGGTGACAGGACAACAGTTAAGTGCATATTCATATCCCTTATTAGCAAATCACACTTAAACAAAAATCATCGAAGGGCAACAGTCATTGCAGGAGAGACTGAAATGAATTTGACTTGCACACACAATAAAGGGAAAGGGGAGGACACTTGACATGGAAGTCAATAAAATGGAATTACGGTGCAAACAGGAGCAGCGCAGAGATAAGCAAAATAAATTAAACCTGACATGCAATAACACATGAAGTTTTTTGCAGGTTGTATTTGTAGTGGTCACTGAGGCGACACACAGTAGGATCAATCGTCAGGACCGATTGTCAGTCTGTCTGCGTGGTGCTCCACGCTGGTGCTCTGTCTGACCTGAGGCAGCCCGACTCTCCCATCTCGACTTTACACAGCTTAATACAGGATAAGTGGCTGCCCCCAGCTCTTCCCTCTGTGATGATCCCACCTGATCCAAACCACCGATCTCTCTCTTTTTCCCACTATCTCTTCCTCTTCTTTTTGCTGCTTTTTTCCCCTGCAGTGGTAAGCTGAAAGTGGCCATCAGTGCCAAAAAGGGCCTAACAGTCGAATCACTGCTGTCACTCCGCATCCCTAAGATCAGACATATAGGTAGAGTGGGTCATCTACCAATCAGAAGGTTGGTGGTGCGATCCACAGCTCCTCCGTTCCACATGTCAAAGTGTCCTTTTGCAAGATACTGAACCCCAAATTGCTCCTGATGGCCGCCCTATTAGTGTGTATATGTGTTCTCTGAGTAATTAAATCGAAGGCAACTGGACTTAGTAATAGGTCCACTGTTCACTGAACTGATGAAGCCCCTTGGATAAGAGGCAAAACGTCTTCACAGACATATTACTAAGTCCAGTTGCCTTCAATTTAATTGCCCAGATAACTATGACCTGGACAAATGAGAACATTCACAGACTGTGTATATGTGTGTGTGCGAGTTCCTGGTAGGTGGGTTGGCTCTTTGTAGAGAAGTCACCTTGCCCTTAGTGTGTGAAGTCACACGCCTTTATTATGTGAATGTGTGTGTGACTGGGTGAATGCTGACCTGTGTTGTAAAAGTGTTTTGAGTAGCTGAAAGACTAAAAAAGTGCTATATAAATACAGTCCACTTACCATTTACCACACTTCAGTTAAAAAGCTCATAATGAAATACACAAGCCAGAACGATGTTTACCTAAGGTCAGGTATAAACAGAAACAGCATAGACACAAGCGCTCTTACAAACACTTTCAAGTCACTGCCTAACCTAACAACAGATGCATGCACAGGTACTGTGCGGACAACCTGGGCAAATATGAGCAGTGTCAAAATGTCACACACACACACGGAAAGATATCACCCAGACTTTCTTGAGTTGTTGTGCAGCGTCAACTATGATGTCATGCTCCTGGTTATGACACACAAACCCATCATCTAAAACTGTTGAGATTGTGTTGTCACATGCATGGGTCCTGATGGCTTGTTTTCGGTTTGTGTTTGTCAGGAGCTCTAAATGAATAAAGTTAATCTCTGCTAACAGAGAAAAAGCATTGTTTAAATTTGTCTATTCAAATGAGCAAATACACACACACACAGAGACACTTACCTTCATTACTATTGGTTCCTGCTGTACCCAGAGCTTGTAGTGATATAGTCCATAGCAGCATCGCAGCAAGCCCCGGATCTGAAGCCATGGTGTTCTCCCTCACACCTCGCCAGTCTCCCTCTGTCTCTCTTCCCTCTCTCTTCTCTTACTCCCTCGCCCTTACTCTCCCTCTCTGCCACTCGCTGCCTCTCTTTCGTCTCCTTCTTCCTCTTCTGTGTCCCAGGGTTGAAGCAGAAGGAAGAGCTGGTGCTGAGGTGAGCGTGAGTGTGTATGTGAGAAGTGTGTATGAGTGTGTGGGCTGCAAGCTCATTGGGTTGGAGTAAGCGCTTGCCTCTGTGGCTCGCTTCCGTCTGCCAGCTCCCTCACATACACATACACATTCACATACATACAATTTCGACAGGCAGAAGGAGAGGGGGAGGGACAAGTGCATCTATCTGAGCCTCACCAGCCAATTAGAGTGCGGAATCGGCCACTGCTGCATACAAAATACTTTCTCCATTGCCACACCCTCCAGTACTACCTGCCTGGTT
>JAPQLA010000012.1:27935108-27937608 GCA_029822935.1 Naso vlamingii | reverse complement strand
TCCAATTTAAAACTTTTGTCTTTTTATGTTTTCTTCTGTTGCTTTTATACTTTGTTTTAATGCGTGATGTAAAGCACTTTGAACTGCCTTGTTGTTGCTACAAATAAACTTGCCTTGCTGAAGGCAAAAGCTTAGAGACATTCCCAGATAGTAAAAGTGTGAAAACAAGTCAGATTTTGCTTTAGGCCCCAAAGGCCCCAAATCCCACCCCTGCCCTGCGCACAGCCAGAAACTGCATGCAGGGCTGACGATCATTGCGGTGGGTGTAGGAATAAAATTAGATGAATCAATAAAGAGCCTACAAACACTGTTGATTTCTTCATATGTAGCTGACATGAAATCTTATAGAGTTCAGTAAATTAGAAAGTACAGTGTAGGGGCGTGTTGGCCTATATAATTTGCAGTAAATGTTACACATATGCAAATGAGCCAAGCTGTTTTAATGCAAAGTAGCCATGCTGCTCTCAGCTGCTATACTGCAAGTCTGAAGAATCATCATCACTGTTTTTTAAAGAAAATAAAAAATTACACCTATTGAATAATTTAGTTTGCAAACTGGAGTGTCCAAATTGGAGGAGCCTATATGAACCTGCTAGGGAGAGACCACATGAAGCAAACTGGTTGAGGTGCTCAGCTGTAATATTATATTACCTTTGTAGTCTCAGTTGAGCTGCATTGCGTTGCGGCCACTTCCTCGCCACTGTAATTCGCTCCAGTATTAGACCGTCTAAAAAAAGCTTGACGTGTTCTGGCTTTTATCTTTCCTCTTCGAAATAGCTTTATTTGGTCCTGCTAGGACAGCTGACTGATGTTGATAACCATGTTGGAGCTTGTGAACACATCTTGTGTTTGAACGGCGTTGTCTTGTTTTTATTGAATGTCTGACGTAACAACAAACTGATGTCAGCCCAGCTGTTTGAGTGTGTTCATGTTTTGTTGTTTTAACAGATGGCTGGTTACTGTGAGCTTTCTAACCAAGCTGCCCGCTGTAACTGTAACATTAGTTTAAAAAATAATAATTTTAATTCCACAATGCTTGGCCTGGCGGGGAGTTAGTTTAGGCATGGCAGACCGCCACGCCTGGAATACACTGGGGTAAATCCTGGGATAGGCCCTGCAGAGACCTATGTGTTGTGTTTGTTTTCTGGGTTAGGCCCGCTCCCTTTGTAGATGAAGGAGTCCATGGTAAGGACATGAAAACACAATAGTTCTTTGTTTCAGATCATTATACGCTAATGAAAACATAACAAAGAGTAATAATTCCTTTTCTGTCATGTTATGCTAATAAATCTCCTAAATCCACACTGGACCTTGAATGTGAACTCACGACCCCAATCTGCAAGACTTAATGTTGTGATGTCATAGCTTAGAAGGTAGAGTGGGTCAATCCCTGGCTCCTTCATTTTGTATTTCGGAAAGTCCTTGGGCAAGATACCGAGCCCCGAATAGCTTCTGATGGCTCCACCACTGGCATATGAATGAGTATAAGTGTATAAGTTCCTGATTGTGCTTTGATCCTGCCAAGTGTGAATGGGTGAATGCCTACTTGTGTTGCAAAAGTGCTGTTGGGATTTTCAAGTTTATATTTTGGCTATCAAAATTAATAATTATCATAGATGATTCTTAATTCTATTAAATAATAAGATTTAATTTACATTAGATCGCCTCAGGAGCACCACCCTTAAAAAGGGAAAAGATAGCCACTTCGTTGATTCAGTCTCATAAAACGTACTTAACTGTCAATTTGGAATGTGATCAGTAATTAACTTAGTAACTAAAATCAAATTAAATGAATTAAAATTAAATTAATGTTCAGGTCTTCGGAGTTCTTGTGAGTGGAGGTTGGCAACATTCACCCTTGTACAACATTAAACAAACAGCATGTAATTTTAAAAGCCTTTATTACACAAACAAACACAACGTAACTAAACATGTACTATATACAGTGTGTGTGTGTCGGTGCATGTGTGTGCAGTGTGAATTTGTGTGTGTTGGCAAACTACAGGTAAGATGGCTGCCGAAGGGAAGGACTTCGGTCCAAGATGGCAGGTGAAAACCACATGTTTATTGGTTAGAGAGAAACAAAGAAAACATGGTGGATCTCAGACCACGTGCTTGTGATTTCACACGTTGGTGTGAAATGAGCCAAGCTAAAGGTTGTGAGTTTGTGTGTGCGTGTCACAGTGCTAGGTTAGAAGAGATTGTTAGCTGCATGCAAAGACCTGGTCTATAGGAAGCAAACTTAACTAACAACTTGGTAAAGCCAACTATTAATAACCTAAGTACAGTGATATCACATTAACACTTATACAGTCCTGAATAGCGTAAAGATGGCGCCGCTCTTGTGGCAGCTTGTTACAGCAGCTCCCGCTCACTGTGAGCTTTTTCTTCCGTTTTAGTTCGTCTTTTTATTATTTTTCTAGCTTTTCTCACGTGTTTTGTGTTTTTAACTGATCGGTGCACTATGGAGCCCAAAATCGCCGTGTTTGCTCTGGTCTTT
>JAPQLA010000012.1:27923350-27935008 GCA_029822935.1 Naso vlamingii | reverse complement strand
GACAAGCAGCAAAAGTTTCTTATAATCTTTATATGTAATATGTATTTATAATTGTAATTATATACAGTACATGCGTTTATCTGGTATTCTATCCTTTGCCTTGTAAAGAACTGATTGCTAGTTTTGATGAGTGTAAAATAAATAACATTTGTTATTATTATTATTATTAGTAGTAGTAGTAGTAATAGTAGTAGTAGCATTATTATCATCATCAACCACACAAGATATGTTTGTTAACAGATTAAACCTTCATTCCACAACATGAGATTCATATAATCTAGCATTAAATATAACAGTTGCACAGAAAATAAGGATTTTCGACAAAACGCAGTGTTTGTAGTCTAACTAAGAGCCAATCAGCTCTTTGATCAGGGACAGCCAGGCTTTTCCCATCATGCCCTGAGGTCTTGCAGTCGGTTGCAGTTGGTGGAGAGCAACTGTGGTGCCTGGCTCTAAAAACTGCAGCTGCCTTGATCTCGTGAGATTATCGTTGCCGGCGCGACATCAGAGCAAGTCGGGATCAAGTCGGACACAAATCTTACTGGCATGCATTGTGCGGTGGTCGCCGGTGATCGATTCTGCGCAGGTCTGGCTCATCTCAAACGAGCCTAATATGAGTTAAGTTTTGTTCAGTTAAGCCTCATTAACTGTTTATTTTTGAATTTTTTTGTATATATATATTTTTCCCAGTACACGTGTATCATGGTGGCACTTTATGTAAATAAACACCATTCCTTGTTTGAACATCCTGAGTCTGCCTCCTACTAAAAACCATCCACTCTGGTCAGGCTTCCCACATACAAATTATATATGGTAATAACATTGTAATAACATGAAAACTTACGAGGCTTCCTTTAACAGTACAGTTTTAGTTAACTCACCGGGGAAAATTGTCATGTATTACGTAGTAATATTTCAGAACCTACATGGCACAACTTTGTTTTTATTGAATGGCAAGGGGAGTAATCGAGTACTAATCTTAATTTTCCATATATTTACCAGGTAAATACCTAATTTTTCTGCTGTAATATCTCTGCATTTACCTGCTTATTACCAGTGGTAATTACTCAATAACATGTGATAATTACCATATATTTAATGGGTAAATACCTAGTATTTCAGTTTAAGTTTATCCTGTATTTACCTAGGATTTTTATTACTAGTGGTAATTACCCAATAATAGCAAATATTTATCAGGTAAATATCTAATATTTCAGCTATAGTTTCTTTGTATTTACCTATTTATTACCAGTGGTAATTACCCAATAACACATTATTATTACCATATACTTACTGGGTAAATACCTAGTAATTAGGGGACTGTAAAAGGAAAAATAATAATAAAAAATAACTGAATACTGAATAAAATAACTGGATACTGGGACTTGTTTACATGCTCCACAGTAAACAATCAAAAGGGCACGTTTTTTCATGTTGCCATTTTTGGAGATACATGGCTGTCACTGAAAAGCAGGATTTGTCACCTCTTTGTTTTCACTCTGGCCACCCTAACAATAAACCCCCCTGAATGTACTGAGCATGCCTTAACCAGAGGACAAAAACAACACAGCCCTCTGGATAAAGAGAAAATTTGCGTGGTGGTAGCGTCTGACAGCAGGCATGCTAACGAGGCCGCTGCACTGATCGACGTTCTCTGGCTCTGAGCTGTAAAAGTGTCCTGTCCCTGAATGCTGAAGACCACCACAGGGGAAGTGAACTGTCTCATATTGTCCCAGATGGACTCATTATCCGAATAATGAATCTCTCCCTAATGCACACACACACACACAAACACATCCTCTCTCCTTTTCTCTCTCCCTCCCTTACACACATTCCTTCTCTCTGTCGTCTCTCTGGTGAGCACATCAAACAAAAGACAAGTAAGAAAAAAGTCAAGTGAGACAGACAAGAGGAAAGTTTTTCCTTGACATCCTTCTCTCCTCCTGATTAAAGATGGCAGAGTTTCTCCACCAGGTCTGATTGCAGTTTGCTCCCTTTGAACACCACACCCTTTATCAACTTCACAGATACAAACTGGGACAATTGGTTAAAGACAATCTCAGATTTAAAATCCAGCAAGGGCTCACTTTATTTTTCTTAATGCAAATCAGCTGAATCAATGTGGAATTTTTAAAAAGATATTTATTGAATGCTTTGCCGCTACTGGGCAGCAGTGGTTGGATAGCTTATAACCTCTAGCCACCGACCTCATCTGACATAGGCGCCTTTGGACAGCATTTTCTGAAGATTCAGAAGTTAAATAGTCACGCTTCTACACATCCATCCCACACATACCCACACACCCACACACACACGCACACACAGTACAGGAATGTGGGAATGAGCCAGGCAGCTGCAGTGGTACGGTTGCACATAATGGTTGCTGTTGTGGTGATTGTTTACAGCTTGGCTGCCATTAAAAAAAACTGTGTATGTGTGTGTGTGTGTGTGTGAGTTGTGGTTTATGATGTTTATGCGTGTTATTATGTGGAGCAGAAAAGAGCCTGCTGATCAGCACAACAGAGTCACAGTCCCTCCACTGGCCCCTGCAAACACCAGGGACTCTGTGCACAATTAAAACAAGCCAGCTGCAATTATTTGGTGTTTCTCTTCCTCCTCCTTGTCGTCACTGTTTCACCTCTCTTCCTCCCCATTTCCTTTAAAAACAGAGAGATAAAGCAGAGCCTCCGATGACTATAATCTTAGACCTCACTATTTACCCAAATGAAAACACTGCAGATGGAAGAAAGGGGTGCAGGGACAGAGACCAAATCAAAATAGCTTGTGTGTATTAGGTAAGCTTGTGAAGTATATGTTAATACAGGTATGTAAACACTTAATGTATAAGACGTTGTGGGGATGAATGTGAGTAATCAATAAGAAAATAAACCACAATACTCCATTACACAATATGCTAAATTGATAGAAAAGCGAAGCCAACAAAAACATTTCCTCAGCCTGTCATTAGGCTAAATTATATGACTATCACATCACAGACACGATTATTTTTACAAAACAATTGTATGGCAGTCCTTTAGGAACAGATGGCCCACTTCTCAAATTAAGTACAGCAGGTTTGACTGAGTTAGCTAAACACACCACATGCTGCTATTTTGATAGCAAATTAAAAATGGGGGAGACACAAAGGTTTCTTCCCAGCAAAGTTTAAGTGTGATAATAGCGTGCAGATATTTATACTTCTTAAAGCTTCATTTAGTGTTTGAGACTGTCCCAAACTTCAACATGAAACACATTTGTGATGCATACTGTTAAACAAAAGCTGTGCTTATAAAGATTGGAAAAACCAAAGACATTTATCACCTAAATTATCACCCAATTAAGCATGCATAGTTTGAGTGCTTACAGTCTGAAGCACAACAGCTGACTGTTCTTCCAAACAGAGACTCCCCAATTACAACTTAGCAAGTGTAACTAGGCACAGCATGCATGTCAAGCTTTGAATTTTTTAACGTGCTGCAGTCATATACGTGGGGCAGTAAGAAGGAGACTACTAAAAGTTAGGGGAGTCACATCTCTTTTGATCACAGTTTAAAATCAAAAGCTAAAGCATAAGCAATAATTTAAACTGTGTGTTCTGCCCACAGCTGCAAATGTTGGCATGCCTTTGTAACTTTTAGCCAATTTAGCAACAATGTTAATTTTGCATTAGAAAAAAGCCTGGTCCAACACTGGCATATCTGGGAGCTGATCATGAAAGGTACTGTATGAAAATTTTAAAGCCAAACATTCTTAGCTGTCTGTAGCTCTTTTTTAAATGGGGATGTTTAACCAAGGAGGCCCAGCTGCACTTGTTACTTGACATGGATGACTTTGTTGCCATCAATAAGCCTTTTCTTCTGTAAAAGTAAGTCCTATTATTGAAAAACAACAACAACAATAAAGTATAAATCAACTCTGTGTAGCTCATACAATGACATTTTTCTTTTTGAGGCCTCAGCTTTTCAGTTTTTCCTCAGTTTTTCAGCAGCTATCAAGCCATCAAGTGGGGACACTGTTCTGATTCTGATCAGTGTTAAGTTTTGTTTACTATGTGCCCCCTCCCCATGTTAATGCTTTCAGTTAATATCAACCATTGCGCAGGGAACACAGGAGCTAACTAGCATAAGGGGATGAGCCTGCGTCTCCTCTGTTGGCTCAGCAGCACTGCCGGCTGTAAAGAGCGGCTCAAACATGTATGGCCTCTAGTGGCTCTTCTTCCTCCCTTTCATCCCTGTCTGAGTCACTAAAATCGGCCGGAGTTGGCAATGGTGGTGGTGAAAAGTCCTCCATAGCAGAGACATGGCTCTCCTCGTGACTGTTTTCCATGTTCACGCTGCTAGCTGCTGTCAAATTTAAATTTCAGGAAATTGTAACACACATTCAGCGCAATTGGCAATTGGCCAGTCATTATCTGTGACATGTCCCACTACACACTGTCCCTAGCTTATTGTTTTTACAGGAAATACATAAATTCATGGGAGTAAATGGAAATCTGACATCTGTTTCATGGGGTCTTTAAAGCTATGATACGTAACTGCATTAAATTTTCAAAAAATGACAGAACCAAGGTTATATATTGTTGAGTTGTCTAACATCACAAATGCTTTCATCAGTTTTCAAACTCAGAGAAATAATTTTAATAAAATTAAGGGACCATTTCATTTGGTCGGTGTTCATAGTGTTACATGGTGGTGGGCCATAAATCAATTCCATTACTTGCCAAACGGCCTCACCGTCATTTTGCCTTTTTTTGAAACAATGCTGTTGGACGTACAGACAATACAATTCCATCCAATTGCAGGCCTCTTTTGCTGGATCCATGCAGCAGCAGTGGCGAGGCCAGCAGTTGAGTCACAGCACAATGTTGCTGGAAACACAGTGACATTTAATAGGATAGCAATATGGAGATCTGACCAACACTACAATGGCGAAGGATTAGCTGTCAAAGCAAAACACAAAAAGCACCTACTTCAGAATATTTTGAATGCTAATAGAGAGCTCAATAACCCGAATAAAGGAGTTTGGGGTTTTTTTTGGCTCACCTTCAGTGCCTTCAGCTCTTTATCTAACAGTTCCCTCTCGTTCCATTACTTCACAGACAGTATTAAACTATTCCCAAACATATTTAGAACTGATCCAGTGTCAACAAATGCTGACAATGACTGTTGTTTTGCTCCGTAAACACGTATTTGATGATCGATAGTGATCAGCACCTAAGCACACATTGTATTTCCTGTGACTAGCCTACTTCAAAATAAAAGCTAGTTAAATGATTTTAGTATGAAGCTGCAGCTGTAGATTATGTTCAGTTTGCATTAGCAGTAACTTAACAGTGTGCTTTACTGCTAGTGAGTGAATGGATTACCAGTGGTATCACAAGGGTAAACACTGTTGCAGAATTTCAAAGATGGAGAGCCTCGTGACAAGCTTGGACTACGAAGGGACACAGATCCTGCATGTGTTCTACTAGACAGGTTAGCAAACACCTTACTGCTATACTTCTGCAAGTTGCTCAGAAACGTTCCCTGTCTACAAGCGGAATGAGACACATCTGATTGATTTTCATCTGCAATTGTGCGATGAAGACACCAACTACCATGATCCCATGCTACTTCACGGTGTCATCAAACTCCATCTTTTGTTGTTCTTTTAATCAAAGGTCCCCTAGTGACAGAAATCACATATTTTGTATTTAACTGGCTGTTTGAGGGTAAAGACTTGGTTTTAGATTTTGGGTCCGAATTGGGTTTGTTGTAATGACTGATGTTAAAGTAAGGGTTTAGGGAATTCATTGTATTAGGATGTCTCACAAAGACAGGTGTACAAGGTGTGTGTGTGTGTGTGTGTTTGCAGGGGTGTAGCCATCATTTCAGAAGTAAGGGGGACAGATTGTTCAGGAGTAAGCCAACTTTTATTGAGTAATCTATCATCCTCTCACATTCAATTGCGTACCTTTTAGAGCAGAAATAAGATGAGTAGTTCTGAAATAGCTGTGGAAATTAATCTTAGAGTCACTCTTATCCTACAGACATGTCCTTAGCCAACTACAGTCACTCCTCACCTGAGAAGCCTCAGACTGATGGTCAGTGCTGTTGCCATGTCCCTGTACTGAGCCCTGTGTGCTTTCTCCCGGCTCTGTCTATTGTAATAATACAGAAAAAAAATATGTGCAACGCAAAATTTTAAATAGCATTAAGAATAGCAGTTGTGAAACAGCTGTGGACATTAATCTCCAAGTCATTTTTATGCTATAGACAAAGGCATAAATCCCAGGGGGGACACAGGGGACATGTCCCTGCATTCCAGATCAAGTCCCCCTCAATAATATGGTATTAAAATATAACTTTATTATATAGTATGATGTTTAACATTAATATATTAATAATTAACACTGAAAGCACTGTGCTGATTGTAAAAACAAACAAAAGAACAAAAGATTAAGTCCCATCTCACCCATGCCTCAGAGTGGTTTTGTCCATAGTAGTGTCTAGTGCTTGTGGTGAAGGCAAATAGCGCTGATTGTGCGTGGAGTGAGTATTTTTAGACAAAAAAAGGTTCAAATCAAACAAGGGAATTTGAACACTGTAGGCTAACACACGTAGCTAGCTATCTAGCTTTTCAATACAATACATAAATGCTGGTGTTAACCAGTTTTCTTACTTTGCTACTAAATAATGGGAGCTAGCTGAAGCTAACATTTGTGTTAACTGACTTTAGCTATATAGTGTTAGTGTTATGCATAATAATTGTGGCAGCATTTTAACTGGCAGCCGGCTTTCCTTTGCCACCCTTTGTTCAGCGGTTTCACTGTGGTGACACACTCGCTGCGATCAAGAAAAAACAATCACGGCAGCTCTTCAATCCAAAGTAATAATTTATTCGAGTCAACAAACTTAGAAATCACGGCCAGAACAAAAAAGGGCCCACGAAAAGTGAGCAAGCGAGCAGTCAAAAAACATTGTGGCTCCCCTGTCTATCAGCCTCATCAGAACACCTGCCACCTGTCACACGCTCCTCCTTTATGCCCTTCCTCCTAGGAGGTGGCATATCATTACTATGAATAAACAAACAGTCAAATTAAATAATTAACTTAACTTAAACACCTACTCTATAGTTCAATAATGCAAAGGAAAATAATGATAATAAAACACTAAACTAAAGTATGCAAAAAATGGCTCTAATAATAATAATGTAATGCAAGTGACTGAAGCACACTGAGGGTCAACACTGTAAGACAAGTTGTAAAGGAAACGAAAACGGGGAGAACAAAAAGAGGCTGATTGAGGATAAGTGCCACAGCACATCAATACACGTCTAAGAATAACATCAGTGCATGCTTAGTAAAAACACCCTCCACATAATTAACATTTCTCTCCTTCGTTTCCCCCTTTATCACTGATATCAGATTTTTGCCCCTGGCTATAGATATATTTTCTCAGCCATTTATAATCTCTCCTCACCTATGAAGAACCTGCACAACCTTCAGCGTTGCCTTCTGGTGGTCCATCTTCTCCTCTGTGCTTTTTCTATTGTAGCAATAAAGATTAAAATCAAGACTAGGTTAAAACCTAGTATATGGCTGGTCCTGTGTGGTGAATGTGTTTTTTGTTTGTTTGTTTGTTTGTTTTTTTTGGCCAATGTGTTTTAGTGATAGAGGTAATGGGTAACATTAGCATGTTTGGATATTAGCATTTGTTATGTGGCAGTCTCAGTAAGTCAATCAAGGTGTAATAGGATGAATAATATTGTGCTTCTAGGAACAATAGGGTGTTTACATTATGTGGTGCTAAAATACTAATAATTTCTGTAGCTACAGGTGACTGCATCTGGTCAGTGTGCAAATTTATGGAAAGTAATAAGTATAGTCAAGAGCAGTGTTTGCAATGTTTATTCCGTATATGTTATGTTAATTAGAATTGTATTTTAGTGTAGTGTACTTACATGATACGGTATAAGAAGGCCTATTTTTGAGTCCAAAGAAGTGATTTTGCACTTGTAAATGTAATTTTTTTTCTGTCATTTATTGGTATGTCTGCTTCTATAGAGAACTTTCAAGGAATTTTAAATGTTGTAACAAATTTTTATTTTCACATGTCTTTCCATTTGCACACATTTGGGATGACTACTGTTTTTTAAATCTTTATTGTGTGTTTGACAGTGACGGTTATTTCAGGTGTTTGACTGTGGTGTCCCTAATGTCTGTGTGCACATGGAGAGCTGCTTTGTCATTTAGCTGTAACTATTACTAAAACACACTGACCAAAAAGAAAAAAAAACAAACAAAAAAAACACATTCACCAAATGGGACCAGCCATATACTAAGTTTTAACCTAGTCTTGTTAAATGGTTAAAATGAATTGCTAACAAATTGTGTCATTAACCACAAGTCTCTAGTTTACATTCAGTAGTTTGTCGTGGTTGTTTTTTTATCGATAGGTTATGGTAAAACAGTGGTCGTACTAGTTAATGTTGCCATGCTAGCTAAGTAGCTTCTAGCTAACTGCTACTAGCTAAGAAGCCTGTGGAAAATGCCGGAAAATGAATCGGCAGCAACGTGTTATTAGGTGTTGTTCAGACTCCAGCACAAAATGTCTTTTCTGTTCACCGCTGAGTGGAGGATCCATGTTTCTGACAAAACACTGTAACGCCAGGGACACACAGGGGGCTAAAGCTCTGCAAGCGCGGTGGAGCCTGAATTCTCCCCTTTTCAGTTTGCTGTTAGCACCTTGCTAACGTTACCTTAATATATACCAGAAGCACATTCCTCTGCACCAGTCACCAAGCGATCATGCTCCTCTGGTCTCTTGTAATCACATAGCCAAAAGCTGCTGCTATTATTGGCACAGGATATTTTAAATCAATCCAGTGCAAACGTACAGGCTACATTACGAGCTAGCATGCAAGTTAGTTGGTGTCTAATGAGCTAACACTAGCAACATGCTACCAGCAAACTGATTGAGAATGTAGCGTTTCACACAGTCAAAACAGTCCACAACAAAAGCGAAGGCACACAGACGTGAGCTTCTTATTCCTGGCTGTGCCCAGCATTGACAAAAAAAGCGTCCTACGAGCTAACGCTAGCGACATGCTAACAGCAAAGTGATTGAGAATGTAGTGTTTTACACAGTCAAAACAGTCCACAAACAGCTTATTGTCGAGTAAACCCCAGGAGCTACTGAAAGACCCGGCACACCATGCTCAGTAGACTATGCTCAGTCAGTCAGTCAGTCATGGACGTATCCATGTATTGGGCCAGTCCCTTCCGGGACCAGCCAAAAATATGTAAAGCAATAGAGAGCACAAACTCTGCACAGAAATTAAGGAGGAGTGGGTCTTTTCCTAGCATGAAGCTAGCTAGCCAGCCATCTACTGTAACATGGGAAACAATAACGTTAGTTTTCTTGTTAACTGAGTTATATTGGCATCTATTTAATTTGACATCATGTAGCTTAAATTGTTAACAGAGTACTCAACTTACACAATTTGTTTTGAAAAAGCAGTGCAAGGTTTTTTGCCTCTTGCTGGCTGGTTTGCTGTACATTATAACCTCAGAGCAGCACTGCCAGCACACATCTCAACTGTGTAATTAATTGTGATCACAACAAGACAGCACATGTATGCCGCGGCCTATTTATGGTGTGTTTGAATACCGCTTTGAAAAACATGTTACGATATGTTAAAAATTAATTGAAAAGTTGTAAAAAGTGCAAAGGACAGAGGGCACAGTTATGGGAAGGGTGGGGGACATGTCCCATGCATACCCTGTGTCTGCTACATGTGTTTGTGTGTGTGTGTGTGTGAGTATTTGGTTTCCACAGGGTTTGCTCAGAGGGTGGGTGTTCTTAATCCTAGCTGGCAGCCTTCAGCCCTGTCGATCTCACACTGTTAAGGAGAGGCTTTTCTACAACTCCTGCTTAGATAAAACTCAGACACACATACACACACACACACACACACACACACACACACACACACCTATACCAAGAGTTCCCACCATAACTCTGCAAAGACAGAAAGAGAGGCAGACAGTGGAAGCAAAGCAAGGCACTGATGCATGGACAAAGTCAGGTGAAGATGTTATGAAAGAAATGAAGTGAGATTCCAGACATAAAGCTATGAAAAAGGCAGCAAGAGGAACAATGGGGTGAAGTCAAACCCCCATGGAGGAGCCCTGACTTCCTCTCCCCCCTGTTGAGCCACCCCTCCCCATCTTTCTCTGCTTTCCACCATGCTCTTGCTCTGTTCTCCTCTCCTCTCCTCTCTTTGACATACTCTGTTTCTGTCCTAGCCTCACCCAGCTTAACCCTGTCTTTTTCTCCAGCCTCCACCTCGCTCTTGGTTCTCTCACTTCATCCGCTCCTTGACCCGTCCATCACCCTTTCCAGTTATTTTTTACTCTCCTCTCATACTGTCACCCTAGAAAGCATTCAGAATGGCTTATGTTATGCTGCCATGCTGTCTTCGCTCACTAATGCAAGTGTTCAGCAGATTAAAAAGAGAATGTGTTGACTATGCCAAAAACCATTTCCATGGCTCTTGATCACAAAGTGGAGCTGACTCTTGACTACAGGCGCTGACAAAAACCAAAAACCATGACAATCTTACTATGAATTCAGCCTGCATTGATGAAATATTGATACACGTATGAATATAAACATTCTAGATATACTGTGGTTCTTATCCTGGCTCAGCACTTGAGCCCAGTTCATTAGTTCAGCTTACATAATTATGCTAATGATTTTCTTGGCCTCATTACACCGCAGGGAATTATCCTGATAAAACAGGAGTTATGTAAGAGTGGAGAGGACCGGAGTTTAACATCTGCCCCTTCATGGCACTGAGCCCATCAGACACAAATTACCAGCACCACACAGTATTTACACTGATGGAGAGACAGAGAGTGAGACGTAGAGAGACAGGCAGATCCCTGGCCAAATTCACATTTGGCAGGTCTTTATTTGTGAGAGCGTCAATTCACAGCTGTTTGTTCGCACTCCAGAATTATCATCCAACATAAGGGATTCTGCACGGTGAAACAGAGCTACTCATTTCTTTGCATGAGGCCTAGAAAGTGTTTGCTTAGATCTCTCGCCAGGTAAGTTGAATGAATGGTTACTAAAAGATGCAACCATTTGTAACACAATGGTGATTATCATCCCATAATACCTTCAGAACTTTTGACTGTTTGGGCAAGCCGTGTTTCATCAGAAAGTTACTACACAGCTGAGAAAATAAATATTTGCTTAGATGACGCTGTGTCTCTATGCACAGAGGTGTGAGGTCATACAGACCTGTATATTTTTCAACATACAGGAGTACAACAACATTCTTACTGAAAAAATTAATAACCTGAAAATAATTACAAATATTGTTTCATATCCGTTCCATAAACAAAGGGTTTGGTCCACTTTGCTGATTTCCAATCAACTTAAAGCTGTAAATATTGATTATGTAATCAAACATTTGTTAGCAGAGGGGCTTCACAACAAGCTGATAAACATGCTGACACATTGTCACAAACATTGTTTAAAACAGATTTAACATGTAAGGGAAGGAAATATTTGGAAACAGATAGCAATACCTCCCCAATACGTATTCTGTCTTTCCGGTGTCTGGATGAGGATTTTAAAGTAAAGTACAATATTTATTTAATCTGAC
>JAPQLA010000012.1:27913159-27923331 GCA_029822935.1 Naso vlamingii | reverse complement strand
GACATTGGAAGATGGTTCCACAGGAGAGGAGCCTGATAGCAGAAGGCTCTGCCTCCCATTCTACTTTTAGAGATTCTTCCATTGTAGTCTTTTGTAACTTTCTTGTACCAGCAGTAATGAAACAGCACTCAGGAGAGATAATGTTGAAGATTTGCAATATTTATTTACTGACAACTGTAACCTGCACTGCAAGTTTGTTTAACTGCAAAATTGCATACTGAACACTTGACCCTCCTATTCTGTTCATTTCAGCTTAATTATCTTACTGATCCCGGTCAAAAATGACCGATCCACTTTAGATGATTATAAATCCATAAAAATACATATTTTATTACCTAATGTTATGTTATATCTTTTCATTAACTAAAATTTTGGTGAACATTACAAATTTTGTACTTCCATTTGGTATTTATTGTTAGGAGCCGCAGTTTTTTTGTCTTTTTTTTTCTCTTTGTTTTTCCTCCGTTCTCCCCACCCCTCTTGTTCTCTGTGTGTGTTGTCCTGTCTTCCCTGTCTGTGTCTGTTTATTTGGCTGGGCAGGGCTGACCTGGTTTCCTCTCACCTACTCACCTTCAAGCACCTGCCGGTCATCTACATTGTTTACATCCTCCCCTCGCTGCCGCTCAAATACCTGGTCTCACGCTCCAGTCTTCGCCAGTTCGTTGTTGTATCCTCTGTGGTAACTACTCGGCCGACTTAGCGTTTATATTTGAGAATTTTTTGAAAACCTTTGAATTGTTCCTTGTTCACCTTGTCTTTGTTATTTTCCTCCAGCCCTGCCACGCTCACCTGCTCGGTTGCCTCGCCCAGCCTTGATTTTTGTTTGCTGCTCACCTTCACTGGATTTTTCCACTTCAGTCATCCCAGACACCTGCCTGTTTCCTCCACACTCACCTGGCTCCCATTCAGTTTGTCTCATCTGTTTAGTTTTTTTTTTCGTTTCACAATAAACTCTTGAATAATTTTCCTCTCGTTTTAAGTCTGCATTGTGGGTCCAGCTTTTCATTAAAGCTTAGGCTTAACAGTTATGGGCTGTAGGCCTCACTGACCTCAGCTCATACAACTCGTAATCCAGAGCCTCACGTGCAGTATATCACTTAGCCAGCGTACTGCCACAGAATGAACTTTTAGAAAAGCCTCAAAAAAGTTTTGTGTACCAGAGCTGCGAGAAAGTTATTTGTATCATTGAAACAATGTTGCGTGCTTTTTCTTGTGTTGACCTCCAACAGTTGTGGGTAAAAGTTCTACTGGAGATAGGCTCCTGTGGGGATTCTCATAGAAGATGTAAAGGGGACCGTAAGGTTTGTGTGTGTGTGTGTGTGTGTGTGTCTGCTCAAAGACACCTACATGTTGGGGTGTGGGAAAGAAGTGTAAGAATGTGCTTGAACTCTATTTTATACACTAATTGTAGTCTTACCCATTCATTTCTGGTGGCAGGTCATTTTTGACCGGGAACACCACGGGTGTATACAAGTTCAATAAAACACACAAAATTTAATAGAAATTCTCAAAATTTATTTTGAGTGTGCAGATGCCATGTGTGAACAAAGTCGTGGAGCCTCATGACAGACAAATGAATTTAACTGCATTTTTTTAGAAATAAATCTTGTAAATCGGTCAGATTTGACCCAACACAACAGGAGGGTTAATTTCAGAGTGAAACTCGTCTGTACACCAACCTCTTGCATCCATGCAACAACATATTGGGGTTTTAAATTAGAAAAAGCTTGTTAACGACATATCTCAGCTTCAGTAAAGTCCTGTTTCCATTAGTGATACTTCATCAAGGAAATGTCGAAGGTTGAGACTAATGGAGTTTGGTCAACAAAACTGCGGTGACACTGAAGCGGCCGATCAAAACTAAAGCAGTCCATCAAACAAACATTTCACCTACCTAGAATAGTCGGACAAATTTTCTGGCCGATGAACACCGCTGTCAGCAGTATCTAGCACAACAGAATATTTCTTCCTTGGTGCATAAGGAAATAGCTGCCCGCCGGAAGCATAATGACCGTTCATGTGAATAATTTTGAACAGGCAACGACCCTTGAGATAACACTAAATGTCTGACCAATCTGTCACTCACCCACCAACAAACATTTTTATGGCTGGCCCTACTGCTGTGGGGGGCCTGGGGAGGGGGGACGGTCACCCTAATACATATGGTACCCCCACCAGGGGTTGGGGATGGGGCAGGTTTTATTATCTGTGACTCCAGATAATTCATAACATTACTGATAAACAGAAACCAAAGTATATCAGTATGCAATATGCCCACGTACTGTAACAACATAATTACACGGTTCCTGATATTCAGGTATGGCTTTGGTTTTGGTGTGCCACCCCCAGACATTCACTGGCCCCAGCTGGCCACCCCTATAAAAAAATTTATGCAGGCGCCACTGAGTGAGAGCGATCAAAGATCCTCTGACTCCGAAAAAAACAGACAACAACAACAAAAAAAACTTCCACAGATCTGCACTTCTCCTAGTTTGCTTCAACAAAACTGATGAGCAAAGTATGTGGTTGTGTGGTTGAGGAAGGATGAAACCTGCTGCTTGTGTCATGTTAAGCTGTCCCATCATACTTTTCAATTTAGTGATCACTGAGTGACGACAGGTAGTCTTGATCTAATTAAATTTGATGGGGCAAGATAAAAACATTTAATTTGATAAGTCAATAAAATATCAAATATTATATAAAGTAATATCAATATCCATAACTGCAACTGCATTTGATACATACTGTCATACTAAAGAAGCTGTTCAGTCTTTGCATATTTGTCAACTTCCTTTTGAGCTGTTTTGCATGTTTTAATAACACCTTGCTTTTGTTCAGTGAAAAGTAGTTGCAGCTAAACACCCCAGGTCCCGTATTTGCTGACAGGTACTGTATTGTAAAGCTCTGGGGAACTGCTTCTTATTACAGAACAACAGTGACCTTTAAAACATCCCTTTAGGCAGCCTGGGTGTTCTTGGTGAAACATCTGTTCAAAACTCAAACAAAGTGAGTTCAAAGCCACACACCGCCACCAGCACCACAATGCATGTCCCACTCTGCTTAGTTCAGTTCTGCTCTAAAAACCTCAGACAACTTTTTCAGGAACTGCAGGATTTTGCATAATACATAGCATGTCATGGGCCATACTCTTCTTTCCTGTCTGCTGGACTTCGCTTGTCTTGAAGAAGGAACTCTGCAATCAGAGTGTCTGCCAATTCCGAACTAAATTTTTTGTCCATAGTTGATAACCTTGATATTTTAGTATCGGGTATGCATCCCAACAATATATAGCCAGTTTGTTTACAGTGTAAAATCAGAATTATAGACCATGAGACTTTCAGTCCACTGGCCTCGCAGTGACTCTGTGTGCATACAGGGCTAAGCAAAAATAAGCTCTGTCCCAGAGATAGATTTTGAAACGGTGTTGTCAGGCTTCCCTCCCTTTGGCCACTGTGAAAAGGATCAAAACAACTGCTCTGAGGCTTAAACAGTGCAAGAAATGTCTACTCCAAATATACAGAAGTGTTGTTTGTGTAAAGTTTTTAAATTTTGACTGTTGATTTTAGAAAAAGACAGCAAAAATACACACACCTGTCTGTATTCTGTCTTGTCTTTCAGTGGAGCTGAGGTGGAGCAGGTCAACAGCTTAACGGTTCTTTGGAGTCAGCATCACAGAAACCCTTTCATGGACAACAGTCATCTTCACCCTGTTAAAAAAAAAAGAATATTTAGCAAAGCAAAACTCCTGTGCTTGTCAACTTGTCAACAGTGTAAACCACAAAAAAACATTCTGACCATAACCATCACAAACTGGCAAGGACAGGAAGGCTCTGCAGCAGGTGATAAAAACCGCCCAAACCATTATTCGTGTCCCCTCACCAAGCATCAGTGATATCTGTGCGGTGAGTGTTGTGTTATCGGCACGTATCAGTGTGGTAAACCGGTAATCTAACTGAACAGGATAAACATCTCTAAATAGGGATGTGCACCCTGCATGCACGACAATCGTGCTGATTTGCCAGATCTAGATGACATTCACAGCTCTAGGCTTCTGTCCTCTGCTTTAAATATTGTAAATGACCCACAGGTCATCCAGCTACAGTCTTTTTGTTCCTCTTCCATCAGGGAGAAGATATCCCTCTATAGGATGTTCTACCTCTCTTTTTGCTAAGAGTTTCTTTCCCTGTGCTGTGTGTTGCCTGAGCCAGGCGACTGTTAGCGTAAGTAAATGAAAATTATGCACTTTATATTCTTGTATATTTTGCACTTTCTGCGCCAGGTGATTGCTGGCCTATCCATGTGTTCCATCAACTTGTTTTTTTTTAAATCATTATTATTATTTTTTTCAGTTCTACATGATTTAACTTTTATTGTGTCAAGTGTTTCTATATTGTCTTATTGTCATGTTTTGTTTTGTTTTTTTCATGTTTAGCTCTTTAACCTCTCTCCAATGTGGTTCTAAAGTAAATGGCAAGTAAATAAACTCTCTGACTCTGTTTTGATATTACCATTAATCCAAGGTAGCGCTGTGTGACTGCTGATTCATTGTAAGAAGATGTGGAACTTAGGAAATGATCTCAGATACGTTACGTATGCGTTGTTAAAGAAGCTGCATGGCCTGATAACCGCAAACAAACTGTGTAATAGTGACCAGGCTTTGGCTGTCCTGTGAGCACATTTCATGCAAAAAGTAAATGTAATTGCTGAGAGACACAAGTTTCATCAACAAGCTCAGAGACATGATGAAACTATTGCACAATACGTTTCTGCCCTACGTGAGATGCTGCAATTATGTGAATTCAGACATGCAGAGCAAGATATGCTACGTGATCAAATCGTGGAAAAGCCTGCAGTGAACATTTGCATTAATCTTTGCTGCAGGAGGATAAACTGACACTGGATAAGGCCATTCAGACTGCCAATCAAGTGGAATCGGCCGTGCACAATGCTGGTGCGCTGTCACACAGTGAAGTGACGGGAAATGAATAAATTGCTAATAAAGGCTTCAACGCTGTAGGCAACCAAAGAAAGTGTGAAACAGTCTGCACACAGATGTGACTTAAATAAGCAACTAGCAAACTCAACGAAATGCCATGCTGCAGACCAGAAATGCAAATCATGTGGAAAAACTGAGCAATTTGCAAAAGCGCGTAGCTCAGGCCAAAAACATAAGGTGAAAGAGAAGGTTATTCGTGAGTTGACCATGCTATTCCTGAAAAATGCTGCTCCAATCGAGAAGAAGATTATGTGCACTGTAGGATTAGGCACACGTCCTAATATGCAGCCATTTGAGATGATAGTAGATACAGTCCTCAGTTTCACTACTGCCCGCTCATATATATGAGAACTCAATCAGTCACATTCCCTAAAAGCTGCAAAAATCTTCTGGTGACATACAGGACAGAAAATCTCAGCACTGGGCTTACTGGATTCATATGCACTTCATGAAGGACGTTATACCCCAGCCTCCTCTTACATTGTGGAGTCTGGTTCATTGCTGCTGGGTCTGGACTTGACCGAGGCTCTGGGAATGGTCATCTTGGGACACAGAGTAATACTCAAATCAGAACAGATAATCACAGTGATAACAGCTCCATCTGCAACAGCTGCTACGTTTCCACCCGATCTGGCCACTGCAGCTTCACCATGGGCTGTGTAAAAAACTTTGTGCACAAAGTCAAAGAGAGATGATGTGAAACCAGTGCAACACAAATTGAGGAGGTTACCCTCCTCTTAGAGATGCTGTTTCTGCAGAGTTAGAGGGCCTGTTAGATGCTGACATCATCGAGAAGATTGATGCCTCTTCCTGGGTGTCACCAGTCGTTGCGACTCAAAGGAAAAGTCAGCTTGAATACAGATGTGCACGGACCTCAGAGAGCCCAACAAGGCTGTAGAGACTGATTGCTACCCCATTCCACATATAGAGGAGCTCTTTTCAGAGTTTAGAAGAGTGACCATGGTTGTAACCACTGACCTTGCAAACTCCCACATCAGGTTCCTCCACATGAGGACAGCAGAGACCTGACAGCCTTCATAACCCACAAAGGGCTTTTCCGACACAAGTGAGTTTGCTATTGTGATGGAAAATCATATAACCTTAGTCTTTCACAGTGCTGACCTTAATGCAACCCTTTGTTACTTGTATTGTATGGGTTCATTTGCAGGGTACTGTTATTGTTCAACTACAGCGCTGGTTTACTTAGCTTCACTCCCTAATGAGAAGACAAACTGAGAAGAGGAAATGAAAAGAGGAACTGAAACCACAAGGCATGTTCTTTTTACTAAAAAGGCAGCGTTGTTGCATCCTATGCTTTGTCTTACACCCACACAGACTGCGAAGCATTCTGTCTGACTGTTTGACCTTTCTTGCAAGAAATAAAACTCCTAAAACGCCTTCTGGTTCTCCTTGACATATTTTGGATTCTCACAGCATAGAATTTCTATAACACTATGGGTCAGCCACAGCACCCTCAGTGTTTCAGAAGATGTTGTCCATAGTACTGTTGGATATTTTCAAACTGGCCAGAGCTGTGTTTTGCCCCACAGAGCTACAGTGATTCACTTCATGAGATCAGTGTTTAGCCAAAAAGGAAACCCCATGGCCGTTGTGCCAGATAATGGCCCATCGCTACTTCAGAACTTCATCTTTCCTGAAAGAAAGACACAACTAACACATCAGGACTACAATTTACCATCGAGAAGGAACTGGGACTGTGGAGAGGCTAAATAAGGTGTTTAACAAAAGCATCCTCACTGCACAGAGAGAAAGCTGTGTGGGAAACTCATGTCACTGAGTCCCATAAAGCTTATAGAGCTACACCACACACAACAACAGGGATTTTACCCTTCTAGCTCATGTAGGGCAGAAAGATGAGAACAAAACTCTTTCTTCAGCCAAAGCTCACAGATGTTTAGGATGAGACAAAGAGACAAAATTGCAAAGAAACAGTTACACATGAAAACATGCAAAACTTAACTGCAGCCAGGAAGCCTTGTGAGTGAGAGAAATCTTATCCATGTCAAGAAGGGACAGTCTGAGTTCAGTAAACCTCTCAAAATGGCACAGCAGAAAGAACCTCACAGTTGCACGCTGACTAATGGGAAGACTTGGGATGCATCACACCTGTTGCTGCTGCCAGAGACCTTCACTCCTCCGGCAGAGGAACAGAGGCATTCATTTCAAGTGCCTTACTCCACAAGATTAATCTTAAGCATTGCATGGGAAAAGGCCACAGTCTTGATGCCTGTGTCACATGTATGAGCGTGGACCCAGGAGCAGACACACAATCAGAGTTTAAATGGAGAAAGTCTTTATTGTAAGGGGAAGAATGTGGAGAAGGCTGGCTGGCAGTGGCAGGTAGGGGTGGCTTGTGGTCTAGGTGGTTTGAGGTCTCTGACGTGGTTTGGTATGGTGGCTAAGTTGGAATTGATCCTGAATAGGACACAGACAAAAGTATCAGATAGGCAGGCAGGCAAACAAGCAAAATCTAATTGTTCAAAAACACAAGGCTAGAGGGCTAGAGAGGCGCATGACAAACCGTTCACGGCTACAATCCGGCAAGGACTGAGAGCAGGCTGCAGACTTTTGTAGTGTGGAGCTTGGCTGATTAAGGGCAGGCATGCTGATAAGCGATTCTCCCCAGCCATGGAGAGCAGGCAGGCAGGTTGGAGACATACAACACAGAGAGAGAGACTGACAAAACAAAAACACAGACATATTAAGGCTGAAAGAAAAAAACACTCACACAGACATGCTGGTGTCACTGGGGCGAGCTGTGACGGCCTGAGCTTTTTCTGATAGTCTTAAGACTATTTATGCATCTGCATTGAGATGCCTAAATACCTAAACACCATACCATGCAGTCTTGCGTCTCTTTTTAATGATGGTCTACTGATACTATGTAGATGGTTAACTTATGCAGTCAACAAATGTTCTATTAATGTGTTATTGATAGTTTTAGAATTTTTGTAGTATCATCTACCTGTGACCCTCTAAATAAAGTGTTCCCAAAAATTAATATACACATTGTTCAGTGCTGTCATACCCTTGTATTTTGACACGCTCCATGAGAAATAGACAACACCACTTGCAGATCCAAGGCATGTCCATCTGAAAGAAATGTGAGTGACGAGGATAATCTTTAGTCCATAATGTATCCTTTCTCTTCGAGATGAATAGTATGGTGCAACATAAACAATACTTTAAGTAGGCTATTTGTCCTGTGGTTATATTGTTTTATAACTAACCACATGGAACTCAAACATTGTGTTTAGGACAAGGGACAGGGTGTATTGGAAAAGAGAAAATGGAAGGCAAAGCATTTAATGTATAATGTTGATAGAAGCCTGTATATAATTACCAAAAAAAAAAGAGAGAGAGAGAGAGACCTTACCATAAGCATAAAAACCCCACAGTCATTTCCATGAAGCTGGCGTGGCAAGTTCCCCATATCATGCCCAGTCTTCTCAGTCCAGGTCTCAGGGTCGATTTCCTGAGCGAGACTGCTACAGAAAAAATAAACAACTTTAAGAAAATGGTATTTTGTGTTTAATAACGTAACTGTTACAGTTCTTCAGTACTAGTGGACAGAAATCAACAGTGGCTGTCACATGTATGTGTCAAAATGTACAGATTGAGTTCTTCTATGTGGGGTCAACAAGGAGCACCTACATGTACATTTTACATGTAGGTGCTCCAGCATGACACTGGAGTTACAATTGTTTTATCCTAAGTCAGAGTTATCATCACAGATAAGAGAAAAAACAACTATAAAAAATATTTTAAAAGCGATAGATGTGACAACCACTGACACATAGGGTTATAGGAATGTAGCCAAACCATTAGGGTTGGGTATCGTTCAAATTTTTTCAATTCTGGTGCCAAAACAGATATTTCAAAATCTAAATGATGCCAAAATCAATACTTTTCTTCTTATTTCATTGAATAAATACCATGCAAACACCAAATCACCAATTTAAATTTAAACATCTGTAATTCTTGCTCTGTTCCCTCTGACCTGTCTCTAAAAACCAGCATTTCAGGTCAAACTTTTGGCTGCACCCCACTGGTTACACTATAAGTATGTGGATCCTCAAGATTTCGGTGCTCATTTTGGTGCCACACATGATTCAGTCTGGGTAGTATCGACCATGTTGGAACCAGTACCACTCGGTTCTCGGTTCTCGATACCCAGCCCTACAAACCACGTAAGTAGAGGCCATAGGAACGTGGCCAAAACATACCAGTACAGGCTATAGGAACATAGCCACAATGTTATTTGCTATATGAACGTGGCAAGAGCTATGTCTTATCTGTGGCCCTAAACAGGGCTCTGTAATCCGCATCAGCAAGCCTGTATAGACGGTTTGTGTACTGAGAGTCTCAGGAGTAGCCTCACGATCTATATGTGGTAATAGAGATGCACGAGAGTTTAAAAGTCATTAGGACATGGAGCAGAGCTTGATTCAATTCTGGTGGAATTCACATTAAAACTACACAATTACCATATCTACTAACAGTAACATTGCCTTACACACACTGTAAACCAAAATAAGTTCAGAATGCTCAAAACTTTTGTGGAAACCAGGGGCGTAGAATTGGGTAGGGACGCTGGGGACACGTCCTTACCAATATCCAGCCACTAATGTGTCGTCACTATCAATACAACCGCTGTCCGTAGCGTTTAGTCAATGATTATGGCACACAAAGGGTTAACAGTCGGTCTCTGCTAGAGGTCCTGCCTCTAACCTAAATATCGCTCTCCGATTGGCTCTGCCGGTTTCTCGCTAACGTACATGTGATTGGCCGTCCCCGCTGTGCATGTGCAGTGCATGTATCTGCAACCGCGAGTAATTAGGGAGAGCAACCGAAAAATGTATTTCCGGAAATCAACATATACATTATGATTATAATCAGTGGTGTCATTTACATTTACATTTGTATTTCTGTCTGTTTGCGTGCGTGCGTGTGTGTGTTTGGTAATTGGGATTTGAAGGATGTCAAAGAAAAGAAAACTGGACATAAGACACTTCTTTAGGAGTCAAAGTGTAAGTTACTTAAAGTCTATATAACTGTAGAGGCTCATATCATAGATGTTGAATAAAAGAAAATATTTAATGACAAAGAGATACACTTTTTAAAGTTATTTTTACTTATTATTTTCATGTATTTG
>JAPQLA010000012.1:27890682-27909939 GCA_029822935.1 Naso vlamingii | reverse complement strand
TCATGAGAAACAGATGGGTCGATGGTAATGCCATGTTCAGAAAGTAATTTTTTTTTTTCACCCTAGCAAACAACTGTTTACCTACTTGACTGTTGACTTTTCTGGCAAGCTGCGGGACCAGGCCAAGCTTCCACAGGGCATCATGGTCATTCTTTGTGTTATCCTTATGAAGTCTGTTATATAGAGCATAATGCTCTGCTGAACCAGTGATTTGATGGCCATCACTGTCTGGGACCAGTTTCTTACAGTTCAGCCAAGGTAGTGACACCTTCAGCTTTCACTCTTTGATTTGCATTATGCTGTCTGGAGTTGGTACAGATAACTGTCCTTCAAAAGGTTGGAAAGGCAGCATTTATGGGTCTTTCAGATTCATGTGTGTTGCCAGTCCACGTGCAAAGTCATATATCACAATGTTTTGCATGTGTTTCCAAGAGAGAAGGAGGTCTGGGAAGTCACGTGGGCTTTTCTCTCAAATTACATTACATGTACCAACAACCACCTGAGATGTAAAAAAATAAAACAACAAAAAACACAGCAATGAAACAGATTGTAAAAAGACAAGCTCTGGTAAGCCACTACAAAGGTTTTTATCCTCAGAGTTCATATTAAATCTCAGCAAAACCTTGCTTATGACAGTAGCTCCCACATCTACTATGTTAAATTTAGTTTACCTGATGCAGCCCAGATCTTTTGGAAAACCGTTTTTATACACCTCCCTCAACTTCATTTCACTGGACAGTCTCTGGAGGAGGTCAGTGCATGATGCAGATGAATCCAGTCCACACTCCCTACGTAATGTCCAAACCACATGAGCCTACAAAATAAAATATGTTAAAATGTGTGAGGAGCTGCATGGTTTCAGGGAAAATAATGGCCATAGTTCACTCCTAAAAAGAAAAATAGACAAGTATTTTATCCTTCTGCTCATACAATTCTTCTGTCAGATGGTCTTCTGAGACTGTTATTTCTTGGACTTGAGTTTGTTTTGATGGACGAATTTTGTCATTCCGTGTTAAGGACATAGTTTGAGTGGCGTGTATTTTTGCCAATCCAAGGTGCCAAAAAGTTGGTGGAACTGCAAATGGGTTGTTTTGTTGACCTTTATTAAAAGACAAAAAATACGTCAATACATCCAAGAGTTGAAAGTGAAGTGACACCTTGATTAATGTAAACATGTTATGGTTCTATCTCCATGTGTTAGTTTGTCACAATTCTGCAGTTGTTGGAAAAGGTGCAACACATTTACTAAGTGCTTGTCGATCTTGTCTTGCATTACTTTTTACAAATCCTCGGCCGATCCTTTCCATTGAAAGTGCCTCCCAAAAATGTTCAACATTGACCTCTCCACTGAAGTCCTCTGGAGGTTGTGAAAGGTCACTTACTAAACAAATAATGTGGAAACATTACACAAAAAGTCAATTCTGAGAGTAATCCAGTCTGCAATTAACATCAAAAATCAGTCTATTCCATGAAAGCATTCTTACCTGGCTTACCTGGAAGGCTCCCTTCTTATGGAGGCCCATAATTACCACTGGTGGATGATCACCACAGGTTATAAAAGAATAGTCATAGTCATGTGCTGTCAGGGCTCCAAAGTGGAGATAACCATGGACGGCTGTATCAACTGAGGGGAACTTTATGCCTGTAGTCAACTCCAAATATTCAACCACTCTGCTCACTGCAGTATGGACCTAAGGGAGAAAAATAATAATGGAAAACCAAATGTACTGTAGCAATTCAGTTATACATTTACCCAATAAAAAGTTTCTTTCAGAGATTATACTTCAATTTAAGTCCTATCAAACATTACCTGTAGCATGTTCCTTACGGTAAGGCATAAAGAGAGAGCGAGTATTATCTGGCCATCAAAGTTGTGTAGAGCATCTTTCCATGCTTGGTACCGGAGGAGGGTTCCACATTGAGAGCAGGATTTACAGTAGGTTGAAATATCAGGAAATCCAAAGATTCAACAAGAATCACAGCACAGTTTACAACACATTGAATAATAAATAAAAGAGCAACGAATTCACCACAGTAGATTAACATTAATTAATTTATGATTAATAACATAAATAGATTAACAACATTGACCTACCTTGAACAATACGTAAGTTGATGAGAATTTTGGCTTTCTGTGTAATGAGGACTGGGTCACTCCGGGGCACAATGCCTCCAGTGCTGGCACAGCATTTCCACTGGAATGAGGTGCCTTGAATATTCCTTTTTCACTGATGGAAGGGTGAATCTTCAGGCAGAACAGCAGGCAGTTTTTTGTTTTTGAGGATGTACTGGACCATGTCTTCCATCTTTTTCACATCTTCTGGCGGATACAGTAGGTCTACCAGATCACTCTCATCATGACTTTCTCTGTCCTCTGTTGCTGTACTCTGGAATTCCTCTTCATCAGTGCTCCAGACTTTTCTGAATGGCCTGTCTGAAGTAAGTGCCATTTAGTGATACACTTTTGTAGGCATGATCTCTTTGTCTTTTCACAAGGACAGTGCCATGTATTCTTTTTGGGGTCATACAACACCATGACTCTACCAAATCGACTATAAAAGGAAATTGTGGGTTCATAAATGGATATGCACTTCTAAGACTGAGGGGTTCCAATTTTTGTGTACACAGAGAGAGGTATACTGTTGCCTTTGGCAAGGGTTTGTCCCTTGAGGCAGAGCTTCTTTTTGTCGTTGCCAAACCACTAGCTTAACTGTTTCTGTAAACGTTTTCTCATGAAGTACAGGAGACAAAGCATAGGATGTACAGAATGGTATCAATTTAAGGTGTATGCATTGATAGGATTTCAAAACACTTCTCCATGCCAACTACATGGTCGCCTGGCACTCCATAGATTCACAGGAAACATTTTGATTTTTCCCCCATTCTTTGGCTTGAACATGCAGAGGAGTACTGGCACCATGAACAGATTTGTGGACAGCATAGACTCCATTCACAGGATCTACACATTCACTCCCAAGGTGGGAACTTGGAGTTAATATCCATTTGTTTTGTGTGTGCTTCCTCTCCACATGCTTTTTTAAGTTTTTTTGTGTTCATGAGAACGTGGCAGATGGGACATTTTTTCCGAAGCTGTGATGATGGATCCTTTGCATCTGTCCACCTGGTGGGGTTGGTACAGTAATGGCTGTTGATGCGATGGCGGTGGTCACTGCAGCTACGATGGAGTTGCTTGAGGGAGCCGCAATGGTGGTGGTGTGTGCTGCAGCGGCGATTGTGGTGATCATTGCAGCTGCAAAGCATTTGCTTTGGGAGCTTCTCCTTGCACATAGAAAGGTGTTTGATGAAGTCCGTTCTACATGATTGTATTGACCGGCAGTGGATGCTGTGGAAATGCAACTGTAGTCAACACTTTAACCCACATCTGTGAATGGTATACCCTGAAATTAAACATAGAACTGTAGTGTTATTATTTTATGATCATATATTTGGAAGTATGAATACACAAAATCCGAATCATATATTTGGTCACCACAAACACACCACAGAAAGGCTACATTTGATTCATTGCTAAGATGGAACTGATCTCCATTGTAACTCCATCTGCATTTCACAGAGAATGTTGGCCAACTTTACCTTCATGGAGAACTGCCCAGTTGAAATGGCCTTCCAAACCATGCTCAGCTTTGTTGGGAAAAACAAAGTCGAGGCACAGAAAGGGCAGTGAAACTCCTGGCAGCATGTGGTGCATCTTTTAAATTCAGGCAAAGATCTGCCTTCTTGGATTGTAAAATGCATCTAGAAAAAGACAGAGCCTGATCGGTCAAATTGAACAGTTTGAGAAAATTCCATGAAATAAGTAAGGCAATCTAAATCTAACACCCTGAGTATTTTTGAACATGAAAATATAGAATCATTCAAGCACACTGGCAGCCTTGCTTCTTCATTTTTATGTGGAAATATACCATGTTGAAGTCAGTAGAGCGTCTTCAGGGCACATAAACAGTTTGTTATCTAAAAACGGGGTGGATTCCATTCTTCTAATTCACTTATGTCAGGTTTTAATAAAGACAGTTTAAATAACATTAACCTAACACCCTAACGTTAGACAGTTAAGGCTTCACTATTTAATGTAAGCTGATAACTTAAGACAGATCATGACATGCTTTTTTCTTTGGAAATTCATGTAACGTTACTAGATAGAATTAATCTAATTAACATTATAGTTATTAAATCAGTAGTTAATTTAGTTGTGCTTGGCAAAATCACGCACTGTTTTCATTGTACAACTTTAAACTAATGCTGGGGTAACAGTTCGTTTTGCAGGGCAGCAAGCTAAAGTTAACATTTAAGTTAATGTGAGCTAAAGTTTATGTTAACATTAGTGCCTTTAATGCTGGCATTGTCATAGTAAGCTCAACGTTAACGTTACACAAAGGCGTGAGGCTAGATGGTGCTCATTTTACTTTTCAATTCTCCAATATTTGTGTCTCATTTTAAACGTTAAACTTCATTCATATTCAGTACTTACCCTTTGATTATCATCCATCTTCAATCTTTGCACAGAGTAAATACGTCACTATTGATGCAATGTGCATGTGTAAAGAACAAGGGTCCTGGATCTATGGTCCTGGAACTACGGTCCTGAAACTACTGCCTGGAAGCCTGCAGATAGATCTTAAAAACGATTTTCTATCTTCCAGTACATTACAGCTTGGGTTTTGAAGCACTAATATTCATCTAATAACCAAGGCCACTGTCACTCATTAGGAAGGAGTAAAGAAACATTTCTGATTCTAAAATCAGTTTAATTTTAATTTCATAATTAATTAGTAAAATGAGCAACATCTTTGTCACTCCTCTGCACAATAATTATACAGTGCTTATGTACAGATTGCTCAGACCCTGACACTTCCAATGATCAGCAGATGAATTTAATAGTATTTTGACTTTTGAATTCATGCAGCTCTATAAAAAAAATTCAATGGGGCAACACAAAGGTTGTAAACAAGCATACAGCTTAGACTGACTATCCAAACAAATCCATGTGGAGTGATTCAAAGCATCCAAACATGCTGCTAAATTCCCCAACTGAACAGAGAAACCATAAGTGTGCTCAGTTGTGATGAGTTCAGTTCATCAAGTTTAAACCTGGATGTTTGATTAAAAGCTGTCTGGTTGTCTGAATGTTGCCATTTTAACTGTTCAAGAGCCAGTTTTGTTGAGATAATTTTTTGTGTATATGTCAGTTGAAAACTCAATTGTTTGATTTCATTAAGTCATTAAAAAGATGATTTACAGTGTAATACATTAAGGTTAAAAAGGTTAAAAGCGCTGATAAAATATGTCTTAAAAGGTACTTAAAAGTGTTTGGTTAAAATGTATTGCCTTGTATGTAAAGGTTTGGCTTGATGCTTGATGTAATAGGACTACAGTCAAGTTGACTGCATGTTTGGAATTATTCTGATGCTGTGTGGTGATGTCATGTATCAGTAGCATTATGGGACAGAACCCACATGGCTACAGAAGAAGAGCACACAGATTCAGAGAAACGTTAATCTACACATGGTCCTAGAGGCGCACACGCACAATGGACATTGGTGATACATATTTGGACATATTATTTTATTCAGCATGTTTCTGTCGTGTTCACACATTTGAACTGCTAAACAATGGACACTAACTTGAGAGACTTTAACGAGGGAGTATTATGTTTTTGTATTTTCATGTTTTAGTTTTAGTTTTCACAGTGTCAACTGGATAATGAGAGACAGTATAAATTAAAATTTCAAAAGACATCTGTATGAAGCGTGGTCATTTACACTGGACTGGTGTAGCTACAGCCATGCTCCCACATTTCAGCAATTAACTTACTGAGTACTGTGTTATCAGTTTCAATCGATCCAATGGTCTGAGCTTCAAAAATACAAATTAACTGATTCCTACTACCAGCAATGTTTATTACTTATTTTGCTCTTCTTATAACTGTCCTTATGTTTATGTCAAGCCAAGACATGTTGCCCAAAATGTAGAGGATTTTAGCCTCTCTCCTCCTCCTCCTCCTTCTCCTCCTCCTGGACCAAGTAACGTTAGTGGTGTTTTTTTTTCTATAGCCTATAATTAGAGGTGCCAGTGTTCTTTGTCTGCTCATTGAGATCATCTGACTGCATGGAACTGGCAAAGTAGTATTAAAAACTTGGTGTTGACTTTTACTGATTTGTCCATTCTTCCAGTAAAAAAGTTGAATGGATTATGTAGGAATTTCATCAATTTAAGCACTCTCTGAATGAGAAAAAAGATTGGATTTGACTGACATCGCTCTGAAAATAGTACAGGGTGGATAGACAGATGCACTGAACTTTGACATGGTAAAAGTGGGAGCATGGGGGGCGGGAGCGAAGATACGATTTTGAAAAGTGGGTGGGACTTGTACCACTCATATCCAAAGGTGTCGATGCCCATGGTTTTCACTCCCTTTATTATAAGATAACTCACTACATAACATGTCCTGGCTAGACATACCAAATATTGTTTCTAGAATCACAACCCCGACAAACTGCCTCACTAAAATAAAATCCTGGCTTCAGACCAACTTCCTAAAACTATACTGTGACAAATCAAGAATTATTATCATTGGGCCAAAAGTGCTCACCAAATCCACCCACAACTTCACCCTCAACATTGACGGCTCCTCCGTATCCGCCTCCCCTCACATCTAAAATCTTGGTGTCATCTTCCACCAAACCCTCTCCTTCAACCAGCACGTACAGTACATCATCAAAACAGCCTTTTTTCACCTCAAGAACACTGTGGCTCCATCCATGCCTCATTCATGCCTTCATCACCTCCTGTCTGAACTACTGCAACAGTGTCCCCTGTGGTTCACCATCAAAAATCCTCAGTAAATTCTTGGTAGGCTCCCACAGAAAATCCATTTCAGACTCCTTCTTATGACGTACAAAGCCCTCTATAACCTGGCCCCACCCTACCTGACTGAGCTCCCACACTCCCACCCGCACCCTCTGCTGATGCTAACCTCCTGTCCGCCAAGTCCATACCAGGGGTTACAGGGCTATCTCCTTTGCTGCTCCGACCCTCTGAAACTCACTCCCAAAAGCCATCCGAGAAAAAAATCACTCAAGACTTACCTGTTCAACACCACTGTCAATCATTACAAACATTTCTCCTCATGTCTTTTCTGCTCTTTTTTTGTTTGTTTGTACACTATGTAAAGCGTCTTTGAGTGTCCTGAAAAGCTCTATATAAGTGTAATGTATTATCATGATTATTAGTTAGAATTGCCATGATTGTTCTAAAGGTTTTTATTATTTAAAAAGGGAATTGAGCTCCAGGTCATCCAAATCCTGACTGGATCTTGAGTTGAGATTGGTCATTTCAAAATTTTCTCAATACAAAGTTTTACAATTGGAAATTTTCTCTTTATATGCACATATTTCACTAAACAAACATTTATATATAAATAGGTATAGGTAAGTGTTTAAGTTTTATAAGAAACATGTCAGTGGATAAAAATAGTTTCTATTGAAACATTTATTGATAGCTTTTAAACAAACAAAAGGAGATAATTACTTCTTTTGAGCCTTCTGTTATTGTTTTTTAATTTTTTTTCTTTACAGTGAACAAAAGGGGTAGCTGTGGCTCAGTAGGTAGAGCGGGTTGCCTGCCAATCAGAGGGTTGGTGGTTCAATCCACAAGCTACGCCATTGGTGTGTGAATGTGTGTGTATGAGTTCCTGATGAGCAGGGTGGCTCTCTGTGGAGAAGTCACCAGCCCTTGGTGTTTGAATGTGTGTGTGAATGCTGACTTGTGTTGTAAGAGCGCTTTGAGAAGTTGAAAGACTAGAGACGCGCTATATAATTACAGTCCACTGACACTGTAAGGTTTACACCTCAGGGTTCCCCAAGAACAGCAACAAAAATCGGACTGTGCACATGTTTATTCAGATGTAACCACAGACAGTACAGAAGTCAGTGTGTCAGAATGAGCAAAATTCAGTTAGTGTGATGAGGCAAAAAAGACACAAATGAAAAAAGCCAAAATACCAGCAGGGAATACATAGCAAGCCAATTTATCAAAAGTTAGCAGTTAATGTAGTCACACCAGCCACATGGAGTGAAAAAATGTCTAATTGACATGCGTCAATTTATCTAAAATTATATCCAAATATCTAGAATTCTGGTAAATGAATTGATGTCATTTGCTTTGATAATCATTTTAATGTTGCTACAATCCTACTTTGGGAAAAGGTCACAGATTTTACATCATACCTTTTTTAAATTTAATGTAAAAAAGAATGAGTTTTACTTTTTAGTGCAATCCTGTGATGGAGCATAACATGGAGTCAGCATTTGTGATTATGATTTTGTGTGATCTTTGTGTGTTATTTCTCTGCCAAGCGATGTGATTGCATGTATGCATATACTGCAACTAATGTGTGTGTGTGTGTGTGTCTCTGTATGGTGGTAGCGTGAGCAGGAGTGTATGCTTTCAGTGCTTTCGTGACTTGCCAAGAAGCCCCCCTGCTGTGCTGCTGAGTGCCTCCCCTTCAGACGCATTAAAATAAGATGAGTGTGTGTGAGTATGCAGCACTGTGTCAGTGTTTGAGTGTGTACGTGTATGTGTGTGTAAAGTAGAGAGAAGAAAGTGAAGGAAAAGAGAGCTAGTTAAAGGAGAGATTAAAGGATTGCAAACACACATGATGAAGCAATCTCTTTATGCGCAGTCAACTGCTCACACGCAAACATGCTTGTTTTGTGTGTGTGTGTGTGTGTGTGTGTGTGTGTGTGTGTGTGTGTAGCCTATGAATATGTGTGTGTGCATGTGTGAATGTGTGTGTGTATGTGTGTGTGTGTGTGTAGCCTATGAATATGTGTGTGTGCATGTGTGAATGTGTGCGTGTGTGTATGTGTGTGTGTGTTGGAGTCCCTGTGGGCCATTAAACTAAGATGAATGCCATGTTGGATAGCATGAGAAAGAGATAGCAGAGGAAGAGGATGAGGAGGACGAGGAGGAGGAGATGTGTACAAGTGGGTAATTGGCTCCTAAGTGCAGCACGCGTCTTTACCCAAGAGTCTCAGCTCGCCGCTCCTCTCATTGCTGCTGTTTGTTGGACTGCAAACTCTGTCCACTTATCTTCTCAGCCTGCAATCAGTAGAACCTTAAACACACACACTTTATCACTGACTTACATGTTTTCTTCTGCTCTTTTATTCTGTCTGCCTGTCTTTTCTTACTCCATCCTCTTTTCCCTCCTACACACATTCACCAGGGAAAGCAGCAGAGTACAAGAAAACGCTGACTACTTCTTAAGCCATAATAAATAAGCAAAAAAGCAATATTTAGATTTTGCCTGTCCCACTCTTCATACCCTGTCATCCTAACAGTTAACTGCTTGGATTATGTTTATAAAAAGCATCCAGTTAATTTTGCTTTAATTTTTTCTTTCGTCATTTTTGTGAAAAGTTCTTTGTTCATCTTACTGTAATGTAATGTAATGTAATGTGAACACACAACACTCTAAAACTGATATCTGGCTAGACCATTCACTGCATTACGGCTTGTGCTTGTGTGTGAAAATGACAGTACAAGAGTTAGATGTACTATACTTTAACCTGGGGTTTCATTATGAAGTATTTAAATCTCTGGCTCGGTGACAAGACGTAGATATTAGGAGTGGAGGCACACAAACACACAGAGACAAATTATTTTTCGATCACGCTTAAATTGTGCTCTCATTCTCAATGTTTGTCATTTTAAAAGAAAATTTTACAAATAAATAAAGTCACAGTTAAGGTCCCATGGCCCAGAAGTAGCAGGGGTGACTTAGCCACTGTGTAGATTTGGTAAATAAATATTAAAGATGGTTTTTGATACCAATAACCACTTTAATACCAAAGGATTATTAATATGAATTAATGATAATAATGGGATACCACCCTGAAATCAGGGAACAATGACCAAACCTGGATTAAGTCTCTGATTCAATAAATTGTTAAGCCTATCTATTAAAGGTTAAACAATTCAGAAGGAGTGAAAAAAAGCACAGACTGTTACAACCAGCTATTATCACAATAAAAATGCACAAAGAATCACAACAGAACAATCACGTACAATCAACACAGATTTATTAACAATTTTGGTAATCAAAATCAACAGAGTTCACAAAGATCTGTCCTAAAGTACACATACACTAAAATACTACCACACAAACTAAGATAATTAAATGAAAAGCAGTGAATCCAACACAGCAAAACTAAACACTGTTCCGGATGTGTGTATATCTACAGATTTGTGTGTGTGAGAGAGAAAGAGAGAGAAAGAGAAGAAAGGGGAAGAGAGAGATAGGTCGAAGATAGTTAATGTGACCATGTGGGGACCACGTTTAACAGGGGTCTAAGATGGCAGACGTGTGTCACGCCACATGCGGGTTGATGAAGGCGACCACACCAAATTTGAGTGAGACAATGGTTACAACACAGCTGGCCCTGTGTGCTCCTTTAAAACACACACCCAAGTGGTGCTCAGTGGAGTTAAACACACTGCCTGCACTGACTAGAGAAAATGACTATGAGCTCTCCTAATGTGCGCACACAGGACGATGTGTAGTGCATGCAGGGGTTTGTGTGTTGGTGTGTGTACGTATATGTTAGTACAGAGGAGGAGAGAGAGAAAGAGGTGAGCAAGCGCCCGGGGTCAGCAAGAGGAAACACAAGCCATGTGGGGACAAACACAAGTTGCCTTTCTATCAGTCAGTGTTGGTAGACAAGCAGAGCCCTGCCCTGTCTGAAACTGTTCTGTTTCAGATAGAAATGTAACGTATTGTGAAGTTACACAGTGGCACAAATTAACAGTAACGTTAGATATCCACAGAATGGACGCAGCAGTCGGCTCCTAGCAAGCTGATCAACACAGCATACACAAGTTATGCTTAAATAATGTACAAGGAGGGGACACTGCAGTCCCTATAGTCCACAAGCATATTAACTACAACATCCCTGCCCAGACAATAGCTTTCCTTATTGGGTGGCTTTGGAGCAACAAGTGTGTGTCTGTCCGCTGCGATGATCCTTCGGGTCCAGACAAGCAAGTGGGGCCACTGCAGTGTCCAGCAGCGGGTGAGGCGTAGTGTCATGTGTCATGTGGTGTCACGGTGTGGTGTCCTCAACATGGCAGTGGAAAAAACAGTGGAGCCGACTTGGCAAAGTGGGGTCACGGTGATCCGCTATCCTCTGGAGAGCAAATTTCTCCACCTCTGCATGAAAGGAGGATGGCTGGGTTGCACAGTGTTTCTCCGGGGATCCACAAGTGTTCAGAGGGTGAACACAAAACAGTCTTTCTTGTCCAGCAGATTCAGTGTTGTCACGGTGACATCAGACCACACCAAGTGGGTCTTGTCCATTAGAGGGCAAGAGTTTGGATTTGTGGGCAGCAATTCCACGTAGGTGTGAGTTACTGTACCGCTGAAAATTGGTGCTGTTCCTTTGTTCTTCGGCTCTGCTGACTGTGAGACTCTGTCCTTGGTTTGTTTAAAGTCTATGGGCCTTATCTTACGCCTGGCGCAAAGCCAGTGGACTGCTGGCTCAAGTGTCACTGCTATCTTACCCAGATATCATTTTTGTCACGTGCGTAAGATAGCAAATGCACTTGCGCTGCGTCCGTGTGCCAGCGGGTGGAAGGTCTGAAAGTGAAGTGAGAATGAAGGCTTGTCTTGGCGCATTCTCTGTCTTGTGCCTGCCTCAAAGGGGTCAAAATATACCAAAGTTTAAATCAGGTTTTTTCTGGTCTTAACAGGAGGCACAAAGATTTTGCCTGGCATGCCTGCATAAGACAGAGCGCATTGGCCGAGGTGCGCAGACACGTCTCCACAGTTACGTACACCATTTGTTTCTGTTTGTTCCCCACACAGGAGTGTCGATTTTTTAAATGTCCTTTGAACATATTTTCAATTAGAACAGTGGTGTAGCCAGAGATAAAACAGACATAAAAATAGTTTCATTAATAGTTAATGGCTTTTTGCCTTTTTAATAAATTTATTTTTTTAACTGGGACATGCTCAGGGTTCTTGGCAACAATACAGCTGAAAATGACCTAGGTATATACACAGTCATCACCACACAGGTGTTCCACATTTTTTATTGTCTATTTGTAAATATTTTACAGACATGATGAAAACACACACGACAGGAGAGGCGAAGTCCAGGTTTTTCCACCTCTTTTTCCTTCTCTCCCTCTGTGAGTGTAAGTGAAATCAGGTCATCAGAAGTAAAGTGTAAATATTCAAAGTAAACACAGTCCGATGTGAGGGTTTTTTAATCTCTAAAAATATTCACACTTAAATTGGAAATTATTAGAATCATAAAGCCTAACTGAGCTCCATAGATGGGATGGTTTCACAACTGTCAGATCGTCTTTACAGAACTGTCGCTGACAGCTGAAGCAACTTGTGTCTTTACTGGATCCAGAAAAACAAGGATCGAACAGCCATAATTACATCTGGAAGAGACCCCCACAACGCGAGAAGAAAAACTATTTCTACTTTTGGCAGAGTCTGATGGATAACTTACCCGACTTTAGAGAGACTGTCCCATTGTTTTTCCACCACCAAATGTTATTGGGAATGCATGGTGCATCAGCCTGCCTTTGCGCCATAGGCGCACCTGATCTGAAGGCCTCTGGAAACGTGGCTTGAATAAGTAAGAATGCACATATTATATCAAGGATGGGTGTCTCATTAAGTATCTACAATTAGAAAACCTAGCTAAAAAAATAGCTTATTTTGGGGATAATTTCTCAAGACTGTGTGGACATGACAGATCACATTTTGATTGACACCTCCTTAGATCCCTGCTTTGTCAGCTGTCTCTTGCCTCCACAACAGCCATGGAGCAAAGCAAGGAACAGCTTTATTGTCGTAAAACTGTTAATATATCACTTCAGTAAAAGTTATATATATATTTTTAGGCAATATTAGCATGTAGTTTTGAAATATGTAGTCAGTTTATCCAAATAACGCTTGTTTGTATATCTGTCACAAAGTTTTCGGACTTAGAAGGAGCTGCAGCTCACTGGGTGAGACCTGCCAGTCTGCTCGCTGAAAAATGAAAGGATGTTTTGCTACCGTCTCATGTTGATTAGTTGAACGTTACTGGTGAAAAAAAAATCATTTCACGCACTGTGCCAGTCAGAGGCATCTTCAAGGTGGAACGTTTTCTTGCATGGTGTTCAGTGCATGAGTTATGCCATGAATTAATCAGTCTACGTTAAAATGCCAATATGACAACTTCAAGAGGATTTATTTGTCAAACATACATATCATATGTACAGTAGTGAAATGTCTGAACTTTGACCATACTTCATTTGCTTTTTGCCTTTCTCGCATGATGACATATGCTTTAGTAATGATTCTATAGCTAGCTTGGTTAAGTGCAACAGGCACGAGACGTTGGCCCAGACTAGAAGAGGCTGACTGAGTGGTAGCAAAATGGTTTTCTATTAGCTGACACCAGACTTGAATTTTTGAATGGCCTTATCCATATTACGTACTATAGATTGGGGACAACCACACCCATATCAACCCAGCTTTAGGAAACTGCAAAAAACTTAAAATGACAATATTTCAAGTTGATGCTTTTCATTATGCATGTCAGACCCTAAAAGAAGGAAAGAAAGTTTTTTGATGATTTGGGTTCCCAGAGACATTAAAGGTAATGAGAGTAGATTTTCTGATTAGATTGACGAAGTGATTGTGAACAGCTGATAGGAGTATTCACTGTGTGCCAACAGCACAGAGGGCAAATGAACCTTTTTACTATGCCATCCCCTCCCCATCCCCCATCTTTCCTTTCTCTCTCTTTCTAATGGAGCAAACTTGAGAGGTTTTAAAAGATGATCCAAGTGCACCTCTGCTCTATTCAAAAACAGAAATTAACTTTTAGCACACTCCCTGGATTCATATCTGGTACTATATGTGCAGACACAAACATTTACAACTACACATAAAACAGTACAGATTCATTTATAAAGTCGGAAATATCTGTTTTTAAATCTGTGTCTCACCTGAGTATCATATGTTACAGAGTTTACTTTCAAAGTCTGAACTTGATTTTTTCCTCAGCAGACGCAATGTGGTACACACTTTAAGTTTACTCCCTAGCTGCCCTTAAATAACATCTGGTTGGAACCATTTGTATTTGTTCAAAAAACCAGGGGACATAGCGGGCAGTGAATCTGCTTCAGCTTTCTTCCCCTGGTAAGAGAAGCATCTGGTGAATAAAACTTACCAATTAAAATCCAAAATATCAGCATATTACTTTCAAGAATTATGTTCCTGATGTGTCAGAATTGCCCTTCAACACCTGCAGCATTGGGTGTGGCGAAATAACGTGAAAGTGTGTGTGTGGCTTCCATGTTTTTAGGTTGTCTAGTCCTTACATTACAACATCATGACTGATCAGGGACATGAAGAATTGAAGAGAAAAGCAATAGGCACATGCAAAGCTAATTGAACCCATGTAATACTCCGATCATCCCTCTGTCCCTTTCCATTTCCTCGTTGGTAACGAAAACTCCATACTGAAAGCATTCACAGTGGAGAGATAAGTCTCCTCTAAGAAAAAAAATCTCTTCCTGAAATGATAAACAGCTGCTGGATAAAAAATAATATTCCTCAACAGAGTGTGAGAAAAGGCTTCTTTTCATGTTTTCTCTAAACAACTTTATTTCTGACCTCTCCATAATCCCCAGAAAGTCTTTCAATTAGAGAATGGCTGAGATTCCCCTATTACTGATTGCCGTGCTCCCAGACAGACTGGGGAAAGAGGAAAATAATTGGCCAATAAAAATGTAAATAGGGTGGTGGAGCAAACCAGCATGTGATGTGGAAAAGAGGGGTGTTGGTGAGGGGGGTTTGGGGATAATCCACTGTGACAGGTTGTGTTGGCTTTGGTGGTTGCTAATTGGATGCTCACAGAGCTCTTTTTTGGGCAAATACCATAATAATGATTATTGATGGGAGCAAAATAAGATGAGGGTGGTCCAAAGCTAGAGTGATTTACACCAGATACTTCTGCAGCCTGACTTCCAGAAAGATGGCTTGTAAAAAAAGTGAAACTGTGCAGAATTACATGGTTTGATTGGTTCTGGTAAAAGTTCAAAGTAGGGTCAAAATTGTAATTGGATTTGAAAGAAGGCGATGTATCAGGCTTTAATTAAAACTCATATAATGTGGTCTAGCTCCAAAAAGATGAATATGAAATTATGCATGTTTTTTTTAGATATTTCTTTGACAAATTTATCACAGCACTACACTTGTATTTTAAAAAGGTTTAGTGCAGCATTTTGGGAGATACTATTTTCTTTCTGGTTTTAGAACTCGTAACTTTATGATTGGTTTACTCTCATAGCTATTATCAAGACTTAAAGCTCCAATTAGCTGACCCCACACAACCTGACCCACACCAGAAAGCAGGCAAAATTATCAACTTGCTGCTGAAAAAGGAGCTTCAGCAGCTAAAGAGACACATATTTTGTTCGGAAGTAGATGATGACTAAGAAAAACTCAAAAGAAAGTGAATAAATATAATATGAATAAAGAAATTATTTTTGTTCAGAAACATGATGATGAGATTATGATGATGGTGATGATGAAGGGGATTATGATGATGACACAGTGTCAGTGACAACGTTTATTGATTATCTAGGTGCAATATATTTTTGATAACGAAACAGTGACAGTCAGTATTAAATGTGAGGTGTAGAACTGGTGGTGAAGACTTTTAAACATAATGTATGCATGTATCCTGTGGGGTTACAGATGGACAGCCTGCTCCAGAGAAGTGTTAAAGACGGGGAAAATTTCCGATCTGTGTTATGTTTTTAAATTAATGTTTTTGTGTTATTACTGTATGTTTTTTCACTGTGTGTTTCTATGCTTGACAGATAGCACAAATGATCAGTGCACGCCTGCACCATCCCCTTAAGTGAGAAGCTAAAACAAAATTGCAGACATTCCTTTCATTCTCATGGAAAATGCTATAAGAAGAAAATGATAACACTTTTAATGAGAAACAACAACAACAACAATAATAATAATAATATTAATAATAATGCATTGGTTTTATATAGCGCTTTTCTAAAGCTCAAAGTCGCTTAACAAAACTATCGGCAGTGTGAGACAATCAATAAACACAAAGCAAGCTTACACATACTGCGTAAGTCAAATCTGACCAAATGGTTGTGCCCCCCCCCATTTCCCAACATAATTTGACATAACAGGGAAAACACATTAGAACTAGTATTTATTTAGTATGACTATGTCCGTGACTGATTGACTGACTGGCTGAGCACAGTTGGTGTGCTTGGGTCTTTCCGTAGCTCCTCGCGTTTGCTCACAGGATGTGTCCACACCTCCCAGCCACAACACTGCAGTTATTTCACTCAACGTGAGCGGAGTTGAGAAGCAGGAGTTTGAGGAAGCAGGTTTGTTCCTAAACGCTGGTCTGCTTCTCTTTCCCTCCTGATGTCGTGTGTCCATCAGAGGAACACTGATTTTTAACATGAAACAGCAGATCTAATTAGGTCCATTTATATTTGAGAGGAGACGATCTCTGCGGATCAGTTTTTAGGCAGTCACAAGTACAGCATGCTAGTTCTGCAGCTAACAGCTCATTGTTACAAACGAGCTTAAAAAGGAAGTTGTCTGTATGCCATTTAACCATTTAGCTGAGCTTTCCGTGAATCTAAAATCTCACAAACTCTTGTGTACCGCTGCTGACTGAGACAACAAGCTCGTCCTCTAGCAGCAGCACAGCAAGAGGACAGAGGAAATCCAATACTGAACCATTCTTTCCAACTTCATTCAGAATTGTTTGATATCAAGAATATGATTAAACTAAATTTTAGATTTGTGTTAGGAACTAAGACACCACTTAATTACTTTGACCTACTTAACATTACTCCCTCTCCATCGCAGTTTGTCCTGCAGGTAAATATTATTTTCCAGTCCCTTTAGAGACCATCAATTTTTAGTCAGGGTCCCCATAAAGATATATAAGATATAAAATATATTGGGTTTTTTTTGTTTGTTTGTTTGTTTGTTTGTTTATTGCAATTTTTGCAAACACTGTTTTACAAATCATTACCAAAAGTCATAGCACACCATTCCCAATAATTCTGCATGTTTTGATATATGTTTTATGTATGTGTGCTCAAACCTGCGGCACAAGTTACGCTCTGAAATTTGGCGGAAGAAAAATAATAATGAGGAAGATAAGTATGGGGAATAACAAGTGTGTTTCTGCATGGGCTTTGCACATCAAGCACAAAGTCAGTGTCATTAAGTCGTAGTGCAGTTTTAGTTTTATACCATTTTTGTTCCTCTTCAGATTTTATAATGGGTGTGTACTGCAAAATCTCCAGCAGGCCAGAGTGGGTGATGTCATCGCTAGAGTGGAGAAGCAGTGAAACGTAATTAAAAAATCTCAGAAATAACTCTCAATAAATCCCACAACTTTGGCCAAACCACACATAAAAACATCAGCAAACAGTAGGAAATTTTTTGAGGGTTCTTGTGATATAGGTTTGGAAGCAGTCAGACTTATACTTTAGGCTCAGCAAGGCTCTGTGTGTCAAGAGTTCACCAATTTCTCCCATAAGCAGTCATTATGACTGACGCTTGAAATTTCTGGAAAAGGGGCAGGTGGGACCACTTTGTCTCTCTCACTCAGGCTGCCAGATTTGTAAAGTTATCCACACAAAAGTTGTATAACTTTGTTCAGCAAGTCCTTGTGGTGCTCTACATCTGGTCATTTCATCAACAGGACTCATGTTTTTTCCAAAACACCCACTTGTTCAAGGTGTGTGATCAGGGCGATTTCTCTGTCTCTGTGAGTTAGATCCAATATTAAGGTGTCAAGTTACAGTTAAATACAGCTGATGTTGATTGGCTAATTAAACACACACACATTTAAACATCTCTGTGAGGACATTTCAAACTAATGCAAACAAAAGCACACAAACTGTGGCTTATATATCTTTATGGGGACCCTGATTAAAAATTCTCTCTGTGGGGACGGGGAAATAATATTTACTAAGCAATGGCACCACTGGTTTGGCAATCCAGCACAAAGCATCAGCACACACAAAATTTCTAAGAGAAATTTTCTAGTTGTGTTTATTGTATGGGCCAACCGTCCAATCATGACTAAAGAAATGAAATATTAATAAAAGATTTGTGATTGTGTCTTGGTTAAGAGGATACTCACCTTGCTAATTATTTTAATATTATTATCAACAGTCAAAAATCTAGTAAATCACAAATATTAAGTGGATTAGATTGCAGTATTGTACAGTATGAAGCTCTTGTCATGGTGGTAAAATATCCTCTGACCTGCCTCTGTCCAGTTGACATCCGGTCTGGTGCCACAGGTTGCACCGTTGATGTACTGAACCAAAATACGATCAGCACAGGGTCTTTTGTTATCAAATTGACCAGTTCTCTGCTGTTCCTGTGTCTTACTTCCTGCATGACTCGATCTAATCTGTGCAGTTCTGTTTCCTTCCTGACCACCAAAGGCATTGCTTTAAGCACTGAATGACACCCTCTTGCTGCACAGGCTGAGTAGCTATACCAACAAAGTCACATGTGACCCCTGATGACCCCGGACACTCTTATATCTAGCGATATCTATTATATCTTTTTCACTCTTTATCTTTTGGTGTCATCGGTGGATCTATTCCTTTTAATCTTGTCGCTTCACAGGTTTTTGACTACTGTGGTAACGTTAACCCAGCCTAAAGCTAGCATAGCTAGAGGCTGAAGTATCAGTGCTATATTGCAGCTAATGCTAGTCTTTGGTAGCCCTGTGACCATTTTGGTCTGAGTTGCGGCTATTCACAGGGCCTCCAAAGACTGCGACAAGCTTTGCTCGATGGTTGGTCAGCACTGAACCGTAATCACCACCACAGCCACTAGAGGCCTCAATGCCCAGTGCAGTGCCCTGCTCAGTGTTCAGGCCAGAGGGTTAACGGTCCCTGTTGCCTGCCCTCCAGACAGCCTTTGGCCTTTGATGCTAACAGTTGCCCCCTCCAGAACTTCTTAAGGTTTGAAGTGCTGGAACTCAAGTCCCAGGGCCAGGCCTCCACTTTACATTTAGTTCTACCGATGTGAAAACAACCACAGGGACACTCAAGTCTGTAAACAACATGGAGAACTCACAAGAGAACTTTCATATTGGGACATATTAAAAAGTAACAGTTCTTTTAGGGAAGCCCTTCCAGAGG
>JAPQLA010000012.1:27850807-27864872 GCA_029822935.1 Naso vlamingii | reverse complement strand
AATACAGGTTCTTAATAAAAATATGACTAGCAATACTAAGTAGTTAAGTAATAGAAGGCGTCCAGGGGACTGGGCATAGTGGAAGAAAGGCATCCGGGAAGGTCCACCACGAGATCTCCAGCACCCTCCCCAGCCCCCACCAGCTCGCTTTCACCTGCGGGTGAAGAGAGCACAGACAACTCCAGGGAAGAAGTGAAGTCAGTAACCTGCATTAATGGATATGAGGATATATGTTAAATATTGTGTAGTTTTCTATAACAAAGGGGTTTTTTGTCCAGCAGAGCCTCAAATTCCTCTCAAAGAAAAGATGGTGCTGGTCATTTGTGATTAGCCATAGAGTGGAACTTTCATTCCCAGCATGCCTGGGGCATTGTGTTTTGGTTTTGGGACTATAAGTCAAGGGAAGTGATGTGTTCTGAGTCATCTAAATGTTGCCTGTCGTGCACTGTTGGAGTTTATGTTCTGTACATGTTTATAGTGGATGACAGTTTGTGGTTGATGCTTTGCACCATGTATAAGTTAGTCTCACAGTTTATAGTGACCTTCAGCCCGTTCTCCAAAATATATGTTATATATGAACAGTAAACTTTAATGCTGAACTGAAGTGTTGAACAGTCCTTGATTTAAAGCCTGTGTTTTATTTTACCCATAGAAAAGACCAAAGTATAATGTTTGTGGTAAACTTTAGACTACGATACTCCAGAAATTTTGTAAACTTTGTATGAATTGTACTCATATTTGAACTGTCATTATAAAGCAATCCATAAGAGGTGGGGGGGGGGGGATCTCAGTGAAGTCTGGTTTAGAACAACTTTATGCCCATGTGAAACTTCACATCATTTTACTTTACAATTTTGAAAAACAAATAAAGTAAGTTTAAATTTTAAAAAAGGCTATAATACGTTAATAATATGTTTATATTTCAACTATAATCGAGTAGGAATCTAACCTATAAGAGGTGACAGGAAATTCTCAGTGGATTCTTCTTCAGGATGAACATAGGTATGTTTCTATCTAGTGATTATATTGTACAGTTCTGGAGAAAATTAAAAGCAGTTAAGTCAGCTTACCCTGTAACGTGTGTGGTGTACCCATATTTCAACTGTAATGATAGAGAAATCCTCAAGAGGTCAGAAATTCTCACTGGATTCTTGTCCAGAATTATTATCACAAGAGTCAATGTGCCAGATACAATGTGGTCTCTTTGAGAAATAATGCCACCTCTGGAGAAATCTCTTTTTCCTCAGTGAAACACCTCCTCGATCGAGCTCTTTCAGTATCAGACAGACATCACCTTTTCTTGCTCGTAGGCCGTACTCTCTACATTTACATTGCATCCATTTGTATCTGTGCAGTTGTCCTGTGCAGTAACTGATCACAAACTAAACTGACAGCTTCCTGCAGATTACAGTACTGCTTTCTCCTGGAGAGTCCTCTTGATCTAACAGCTGGAACACATCCTGCATCTGCATCTCCAGCATGTCTGCTTATCTTTTCTGTGCCCATTAAAACAGATGAGAGCCACGTCAGGCGCATGTCTCATGAACGCTGGCAGCAACACAACACTTGAGCTCAGGAGGCTTTCCTCTTCTCTGTGACATGCATGGTTCTCTGCCAAAACAGACAGAGAAATACCCTGTCGACAGTCATATTGACATCATAACAGCACCATTTACTGTAATTCCAACATTTCATTTGTGGTCTTTCAAAATAAAACCTCTCACAAACGCTTTTTGAGTACCGTATACTAATTGTCAAGCACATAAAATCAATGCAAGCCTAATTGTGATCACTCATTTATCCACATGAAAAGGTGTTTCTGGGGGTCATATGGGAATTTTCCTAATGATGAAAAGAATTCAGGTTCTTTGCGCTTATTTGCATTGACTGTTGATTTGTGTGTTTAAAGGCATATATGGCAACATTTTTTTTTCTTTTTGTTACTTGTCTTACTCCCGAGTTCAAAACATTAAGATAGATACCAGTCTTTCAACTGTACTTGCAGTAACAAGGAAGAGACTTGGGTAGCGTTAGCCTGCCTCCGCCTAAAGTTATCAGATAAACTTTGCAAAAACACTCAACGGTGCTTGTTGTGACTTGCTTATTTACCACATTATGTTATGTTTCATCTTTTTAGACTCAGATTATCACTTTATGTCATTTTAGAATCAAATGCATACGGAAAGTAAACCACAGGGAGCATGCGCACCAGTAAACAGCTGAAGAAGAAAGCGAGAAGAAGAAGAGCTTGTCATATTCAACAATATGTGCCCCATGCATCATTATCATTATAATAGTCACTTACTCTACAGACAACTGTCTGTTAGGTCCAGACATTCCAATTTATTTTGGGTAGATGAAAAATGGTTACAACAACTGCAGGTTTTAATAATGCTAGAAAAGCGTCATTTGTTATGACACAATCTCTTTGTGTACCGTCCTCTTCGCCGGATATGTCAAACCTTTCAATCGATGGCAGCACCGAGACCCACTCAGTACAGCAGAAGCACTTTTTTTTCTGTGGGTATAGGTTGGCAAGCCCCACATCTACACCACCAGGAAGCAGTTGATAACATGGTGAAGTGAACCAAAATTCAGAGACACGTCACTCACTGGCTCAATAAAGTTATAGGGTAAAAAAAAAAAATTCTCCTTGGTAAGATGTATCTGGGGTGGTAGCAATATCCTGAACTGCTCTCTGATTGGTCAGAGTTGCCATGTGTGCAAACTCCGGTAATGAAAACAGAGAGACGAGTGGACAGCGCACCCACCATGAGTAATCTCACAATGAAGAGGCAACTGTGGGGAGCAGATTTTGGTGTTGGTCATTGGATATTACATTGTTTTCACTCTCCATGTTTGTCCGCAATTACTCATGCTGGCGTGTTGCTGTTGTTGTGACAGGGGAAGTGCTTCCTCATTCAGTAACGCACGGGTTCTGGGTTAGTCCAAAAATGCACAGCACTATCTGCAGTAAGTGCCAACTGAGGTCAGACCACGTTCTCACCCAAAACAAACCACACCAGAGTTCATCTGGAAGTGTACTGGGATCACCCCCTCAACCAGGTCTCAGTCCGCTTGATTGGTCCACTCCTGGCGCGCACCAGAGAACAACTGTTGCACTCACACCTGCACAAAATGGAGGAAACGCACTTCAGTTCGATTCAACCGAACTAAAGAGGGCTGGTGTGACAGCACTAATGGTTGTGTATGTGATCCAAACATCCTGTTTTTGCTCAGTGTTGGTTTGTCAAGGTTAGAGTGTATTGTTATGATCAAAACTGCCATGACAAATCACACATTTTGCTGAGTATAAAATAACCTGAGACTGAAGTAAAGCAAGTCTCTGAGCCACTGTGTCCCTGTCTCTCTGTGTTTTCACCACAACAATACGTGCAAAGAATCACTTCATTTAAAGACTTAACTGTGAAACAGTTTTAGTAACAGTATCAGTAACAGCAGTATAGTTTTGCTTTTAAACTTAGAGGGATCACAAGTAATAAAACTGGCATCTCATCCTTGGAGTGTAGCCGAGGTTGAGCCACCCTAACCCTAACCCTACCCCATGCTGCTTAACATCCCCAACTGCAGTCCGATAATTTCATAGAGAGGCACAGGACCAGAACATATAGACATGATTTACAGGAGTCTGATGACACTTTTCACAAGATGGATCAATATTATTGTAAATTTTGGAGAGCCTGACTTTGGTCCAGTGAGTATGGTGAACAGCTTTGCATTGGATTAATGCACGCCTAGCAAAGACAGATGAGGTATGTACATGTTAAAGAAAATCCTCCCAGAGCTCATCTGAAATGCCCTCCCCAGGATTTAGGGACGTGCAGGTTCCAAACTAAAGCCTGGCACAGCCAAATTAATTCTCAGGGGAGAATTAGTCTGGTACCTCTTGTTTTGACGAAGTCCATTGTTTCTGCCCGTAAATGGGCAGAAACAATGGACTTAATCAAAACTGCCCCTGGAAGCCCCTGGATAGACATACAACCAATCAGAGCTGTCGCCATGTTTGTTTTGAGAGGAATTTCAGGGGAGCCAAAACCCCCTCGTTGCTATAAACTATGCGATAGTAAATATAAGGAATGTTCGACAAGACGGAGAACAACCTCGGCTACCCAACAAGTACTGTTTTGCAGAGCTGGATGACAAGCTGATCATTTGCACGGGCCCATAGTTTGAAGCCATGTGTTCTTAGATCAGCTGTTTGGCCTACAAAGTTATTGTAGGGCCATACATACACACACGTACGTGTGCATTTTATGTGTGTGTGGACAAGGACGTCTATCTTTGTAAGGACATAATTGTGTTTTACATCTGTGTGTGTGTGCGTGGCTGTGTACTATATTTTTTGCTGTGAGTGAGACATGGAGATACGCACCAAGCAGAAGGCATTCACAAAATTTCCCTGAAATTTTCTAATATTCTACTACAATTTTTAGTTAATAGTTACTTAAGATTGAATTAAGTAGCTCAAATTATAATCAGCAAATACATGATGTAACATTAGCCTAATATTATAGATAAAGATAAAATTTTATTGATTGCCAAGGGGAAATTAACAAACTAACTGGCAGATACATTATTAATACCAATTAGTCAAGCAATATGAACCAGCTTTAACATAAAGTAATGCACACATTGATGGATCAGTAATTATCATCAAGTAATGTAATATAGGCCTACATTACTACCAAATATGCCATTCCTCATAAAGAATACTTTTACTTTTGCTACTTTAAGTATATTTAGATGTTATTACTTTTGTATTTTACTTGAGTAAAAAAAATTAAACACAATATTTTACTTGTTCTACACCATGGTATTGTTATTTATTTATTTATTTATTTATTTATTACCTTTTTTAAAGCAAGGTTTAAGAACTCCCTCCATCTCTGCCTCAATACGGCCCATATAAAGTAGTTGAAAACTAGCTGGTCTTTCGGCCATGTTTCCACAGTAGCCCAGTGCAGAGTGGCCCATAAATGTAGTGCCCTGATGTTTCTAAATCAAAATGAAAAGAAGTGCAAGTTTAAGAATCAGTCCATCATTTGACTGACTGTATGATGGAAGACGTTTCAGCTCTGAATTTAGTTATTAAGTTAAATGAACAAGTCCATTAATTAAATTAAAAATATTAAATTACAAAAAAAAAAGTTAAGTTATGGAGCTTTTAATTTTCAAGGTTCAAGGTAAACTTTATTGTCCCATATGGGGAAATTCAGGTGGTCAAGGTGTGAAGAATCACATAGAAACACATCATGAAACAAATACACACCACACAACACTACAAATACAGCATGTTGCACACTGCCCTAACTCAGTAAACACACAGGACCAAGCTATCCACATAAAAAACAAACAGTATAATCAGATCCTGTGTTTAGTGCTTTCCCTTTTGTTTAACAGTCTAATTGCTGAGGGAACAAAAGACTTGCTAAACCTAGTTGTTCTTATTTTCATTTGCAGGATCCTTCCTTTGCCCCGATGGCTAAGTGAGAACCTGTCGTGCAGAGGATGACTAGAGTCACTGAGGATGTGTTCAGCTTTGCTCAGAATGAGATCTTTACACATCAGAGCAGCTGACAGTTGGTCACACCCAGTGACTCTACTGGCCATCTTAATCATGTGCTGCAACTTATCTTGGTCTTGGGCACACATGTTGCCAAACACACAAATCAGGCCATCTCATCTTATCAAACGAATATTATTAATATGTATTTGTAAACTGGACCCTGTTCTGTCATCTTGCAGTCTTGGCAAAGTAGGTGGACTATCTCTGATGAACATGCTGCAAGAGGAAGGTGAAGTGAGGGGGATTCAGTTGGTTTTATTCTGCAACCTCACATAGATGTCATTAAATCCAACACACCAGAGTACTCTGACTGATGTTGCATTCACATTGCTGCATTGCAGTTTAACATATGAGCCACAAAGTGGCAGTACTACACAGGTGAGTGGACATATTGGGCTCTGCCAGCTAATCATGTATGGCTGCAGCTCAACATTTTTTCAGTACAAATCCAAATGTTATTGGCTCAACAGCTGAATATGAGTTGGGATCTGAGTGAGTATAATGATGATTAGCTGTGAATTTGATGTTATTAGCTACAGGTCAATACTGTTCCCCACCTCCCAGACAGTAATGGTGCACAAACTGAGCATTACTCATCCAGCCCAGAGGTATGAGAGAAAACTGTCTCTAGGGTTCAAGGACTTTGCTATTGTTGCAGGCTAAAGAATGCAGCTTGGACTGAAGAATGATCTAGAGACAACTGTGAAGCCATGAAGAGAAAAGCGAAAGTCCCTTCCCTGGTTGCCATGGTAACATACCTGCTCCTCACTACAGCATCTTCCCTAAACACAGAGACACTAGTCTGTCTGATGTGGCAGGAAGACAACAGATACACAGAGAGGCAGACAGGCATGCATTAAAACAGTTTTCATCACATTACACACAGCTTCCAATACTAAGCAATATTTCCGGTTACACTTTATTTGGATAGTCTGCCTACAGATAGTTTTTAGAGTATTTTGTGGCATACTAGTTACAAACCAGTTGGTTAACTGATTTTTTGTTGAATATTTTTAGATATATTGTTAAATATTATTATATTAATATTGTTGAATCTTTGTTAAACATGTTCAAAAAAGATTCACATAATGGTTTAGTAAATATGGTTATGGTTGGGTGAAACAGTTTCATTGTTAAATGTCAACTGATATGTTGTTGAACTTTTGCAAATACTCTATCGAATATCTGTAGGCCCAATATACAAATAAATGAATAAAATTCAACTTAGCATATTTCTATCTGTTTAACACACACACACATACACACACACACACAGACGTGGTGGGAATAACTCACATTCCAAACAAGTCCTCAGCACAGCCTAGAATTTGACAGCACATCCTCGAAACTCACCACACAAGTGAGTGACCTGAAATTCAATGAGCCCAAAAAACAAAGATTACTTCAGTTCAGAGCCTCCAAAACTCAGCCGGATCTTTCAGCAAAAGATTGTTGCAGTAAAACTACATATTTTTGTGTCATTTTTAATTGTATCTTGGCGAAGTCAAACTTACTACTTAACTTTGTTTAACTTGTTTGGAGACCCACACAAGCCAGCTCAAGTTCAGCTGAGAACTGACCTAGTGGAACACAACCATTTTCAGTTTCTTATTTCAGTTTTCCTTTTCAAATATTGATTGTCTTTAAAACGTCTTGCTCTCAGGTGATATTTGACCAGTGGAAGGGTACACCCTTGAATTTAGAGGAACACTGTATAAGACTGTCAGACTCAGTTTACTTTTGTCAGTCTTTGCTCAAATCAGTTCTTCATGTACCTTTTAACTTTCAAACACTGTAGGAAGGTGGCTTTGATGTTGCAGTTTGCTCTTATGGCATAGCAAAGCATCTTAGCATATCCAATTTAAGCATTTGCTAAATTAGTATCAGAAGAAAGATCAGTATCTTGCCACTTTGTTTAAATGACAAAATGACTTTGGCTCTGTAATGAAGGAACTAAGACAGACTGGTTTTGACCAGTGGAAAATAGGGAAGCATGTGTACTAATTTCTACAAAGCAATACAAACTCCTGCTCCAGTTAGCACGTAATATTTAGCATATGAACAGGTTTACATTAGCATATGAAAACCCTGTCATTAGAAGTGTCAGCTTAGTTGCTGACTTAAGAAGCCTGTTGCAAGAAAAAAAGTGCACAAATTAAAGAAATTCAGCCGTAGATTGACCTCTAAAATTATGCTACAAACACAGGAATTCAATTCAGAAGACTGTTGTCATATTTAACTTGCTTTGGAACCCGGTTTCAAATGTTTGTGGTTTCAAGGGCCCCAGCACGCCGTTGTCATGTAAAAGGAAGGCTGCACCGCAACAAAAGTGTTTCTTTTGATGCAAAAAACTTGCGCCCTGTAAACTGCCCCTTTGTCTCTTTATGTCTTTATTTTTCAACTCAACAGCTCATTGACTCAGCTGAATCTACCAAAGAGTGTGAAACATGGTGATTTCTGTGTATCAGAAAAAGAAATCTTTGACATATTTGAAATTTTGTCTTTATGTGCTTACTAGTTGGATGTTGTAGTTTTCCACCAGTAGCTTAATGCCCCAGATTTTTGTGGGGAAATAGTACTTTTTAATTTTTTTTTTTTAAAGATGTTGAAACTTCACACACGTGTAAAGAAAACCACAAGTATCAGGTCATCTTTGCATCAGAGCCGAATGTAATTCAGCCAAAAAATTAACAAATACTTCTATGTAGGTTTCCACTGAATGACGCCTTAGCTCAACGCTCTGATGATTCCCCTAATCGTCATCCACATCAAAAAATCCATAGGACCACTTGATAAAGTTGAATAGTTCACTTTAACAAAAACAGGGCGATACAAAATAATTCTACATTTCAAAAGTTATCAGATTATTGAATCAGGAATCATTCCACAGGTAGAGGTAAAAAAACCTCTGTGTCTCCGCTGTCCTCTAACCTGACTGCACTGCACGTGGACACCAAACTCTGTTCTCACATTCACAAATCCACCAGATATAAAAGATTAGATACCAGAGCTAAAAATTATAATTACCTTCTCCGAATATTACAAAAGCACTACAAATTAGATTTTTAAAAATTTTACATTAACTTAAATTATCCACACATTTTAAGACATTTTTAATTGTTAACTTATCTTACTGAGACCATGAATAGTCTATTTATCAACCTGTAAATGATGTAAAAAGGTAAAGGTACTTTATTATTATTATCTATCCCTGAGGAGCAGAGGGCAGTCACAGTGGGGAGCCCAGGCACCGACTCCTGATTCTTAGCCGGTACCTCGGTCAAGGGTGCTGACTGGAGAATGACCTATATACATGTTTTGATGGATGAAACCCACGCTAACACAGTGAGAACATGCAAACTCCAAAAGCCCTGCCCTTGGTGGGAAAAGGTATAGACAGGAGTAGCAATTGTTCTTTTTTGATTAGACACTATGACATTTTGTCAGCCTATAAATTCTCATGATTAAAAATACTAACATAATTGTATGAAATATATCACTGAAATAAACCGTGTAACCCGTTATGTTAAAGGCTTTGCAGCTGTAATGTCTTGAATACAGCTGCTGGCTACCTGCAGCAGTCTGCCAAGTCAAACAGAAGGTTGTTCTCAGTATTAGCAATTTACTGATCAATCTGATCACTGAAATACGTTGTATGATATCATTACATCTGCATTAAGTCTGTGTACATTGCAGCCTGTAATTGAAATATTGCTTTGTGGTGTTTTGGGACCCACACAGAATGTTTGCATCCAACCTGAGGGCCTCTTTTTGTTTTCTTAACAGCGCTAATTCAACCTAACATGCTAACACAGGCGGGGAACTATAAGCGAAAAGTGCTCTAAGGAGCAGCTAATGTAGCCAATACAAAGGAGATTTGTCGTTCAAATCAGCCAATGGCAGCAGCGAGGCGCCGCGCTGCTCCCCTCAAGGGCCCGAAGGGGCGGTTCTTGTCGGCGAAGACCCACCCCTCAAGGCCGCGGGGTTTGGTTGCACAGAGGCTGCAGTTTCAGTTTGTTTTATTCACCATTTTGAGTAGCTGGAGGTAAAAACAAAATAATATTTGCGTGTGGAGGACAAGTTGCTGCCGTATTTTGAATTTCACGTGCTAGCTCGGACGGTGGAGTCGTGCCTCAACCTCGCTCCCCTCGGTGTTTGGCAGAGCGGGAATCTATATTTCTTTATTTTCTGTGCTTTTTTTCTTCTCCCCCTCCCCTTCTTACATCCTTAACCTCTACAGTATTCCTGCAAAATGTCAAGACCAGTGAGGTAGGTGTGCTAAATCTGTCCTCTGCTCTCCGTAAGTTAATAACGACACCGTGCTGGCAAGCATCGCCGTTAATATGCACGCCTCGACCATGCTGTGTTTTATAAGCTGGGAATGTGCTTTTTTTTCTAGAAAAAATAATGGGAATGTGCGTGTTTCCCTTCGCGTGTGTGCCCCCGCTTTCTCTAACATGGATCCCAGTGGTGTGTGGACTGTTCGCCATGTCTGCTGAGATACGCGCAGCCCATCGCCGCGTCGTGTCGTGTCGATCATGCTTTTGAACGGATCCATGATGTGCATTGTTAGCTGCTATGTAGGCCAAGCGGAAAATTAGGCTGCGTGATTTAACCAACAACGTTTCACGGCTAATTTATGCTAGGCCTGATAACATTTTTCCCTCTGACTGAGAACGAGAATATGGCTACCCATTCATCCAGGCGAGGCTGTTAAACGCTCATACCCCCCCACCAAAACTGGGAGAAGGAAAAAAAAAAAACCGACCAGAGGAGGTACTGCTCGGCCTCGGGATTTGATCTTGTTACCGCGCAGACTAATGTTAGGCATGTCGGCGCTGTAGCACCCCTAGCATCGGAAATCTGTAGGCCTACATGTAACATTTTATCGTTTCAGAACCACAGAAAATATTGTGTTGGTCAACGAAAATCGTTGGTGATAAAACGGCGGATCTACATTTTCGGTGCTGGCAGTAAATTAGCACGCTGGCTGATGTCAGGGAAAGGCGGAGAACTACGAAAAGTCACCACACCCCCAGTGTGAGAAGAACGCATGAGGTGCCTCCATGTCCCTGTAACAGAAGTTAAAACGCCTGCTCGGCCGTTTGCTTGTCATTTTCAGTTAACAAATCTTCTACAAAGTTTATATTGGAAATTTCGCGGTGTTTTGCCATCTGAACTCAGCATTTGTGACATGTATTTGTATTTGAGAGAAAAATCGTTAATATTTGAAATGAGATAAGTCTTAGGGGTTGTATGATTGTATGAGTGAATAACACTTAAATCTAAAACGGAAAAAGCATAATTCCCATTTGGCATACTTCTTGAGGACCATCTTTTGAGTTAGAAGTCATGAAAAATAGTGAACTCTCTCCTCCGATACAGCAAAAATAATATAAACGCCAACTATTCAAGTATGCCAATACGTCAGTACATGAAAAATAATGTTAATAACATAATAATAGAAATAGGCATATTTAAATGGTGGCCGTTTATATTATTTTGCTATATCAGAGGGGAGAGTTCATCTATCTATGTTATTAATCGCTGTCAATTACATTTTTTCTCACTGGTTTAATATTCTATTATTTTGCATTTCACATTAACAAGGATAAGCAATTCTGAGCAGTGTTTCTTGATTGGGAATCAGATGTCGACTGAAGTACATCTTTTGTGTACGTCTGGTGCAGTAACAAGGAAGAGACGGGCAGAGCACGCCCACCGCTAGTTAGCTTAGCTCAAACACTGGTAGTCAATGGGAAGTGCTAGCCTGCCTTCACCTGAAGTCATCAGCTAAACTTTCTAACAACTCTCAACAGTCCTGTGTCCTTGTCGTGACTTGTTTATTTGCCACGTTGTGATGTATTTATGCCCAGATTAGCAATTAATGTCATTTAATTTTTTTTAACAGACGTTTGTTTTGCTGATCTACTTAAAGTACAAAAGTACTCATCTGAGTTAAATGTTTTCACCCAATGTACACAAGAAACTAACATGAGAAACCACTCAGTGTTTCCTACAGGATTTTGAGAAACTGTGGGCATGAATGGGCATGTTCCCCTGGAGAAAATTTTGTACATTTTAAAGTAAAATGCATCAATCTGATGCACTTAGAGAGCAATATGAAAAGGCTAAATCTATGACACATTTTGTGCTCCTGTAAAAAAAAAAAAAAAAAAAAAGGTTTTCATTTATGTCATTACAGATAAGCTGCCAAAGATTTCATGACAAACTTGAATATTGACATTTGTAAGTTTATTTTTTCAAGAAAAAAAAAGTCAGTTTGCTGGTTCCAGCATCTGTAATGTAAGAATTTGCTGCTTTTCTTCATCACGTATGACAGTAAATGAAGAGCGTCTGGGTTTTGAACTATTGGCTGGACCAAAAAAGCGACTTGAAGACGTTACTTTGGGCTCTGGGCAGAACATTTTTCACAAATTTTTAACATTAGATAGACTCAAAGATTATTAGCCACCCCCGGTGACAGTCAGTTCGCATGCTTGTTGGATTTTGATGCAATCTCGCAACTTAACTGCAATCATTACTACATGACAACAATATAACAAAAAACTCTGCTACATCACTGTCTGTACTCATCACCTCAGACTCTGGGTTGTCAGGTGTAACATAGCTGGGGCTTGTTTAACGTGATGTAGCCACGCCCTCCAGCTTCACCCACCGTGGCGGCCGAGCGCCAGCCAGCTCATTTTGACTGAGGGAATAAAGTTAGATAAACCGGGGCTGCTGAGGATGTCTTAGGATCTCCATCGCTCTTGTGCTGAGCAGCAAGCCAGTGATAGTAAGTGACCGTAGCAATGTAGGAAATTTAAAAAATATTTGGGGGAGGGGGTTCAAAATTTTGGAGGCACTTGTAAAAATATAGATACCTTTGCATAAAAATACAATTTTCAACGTAAAATGGGCCCAGATTAAAATGCAGATACTTAGCAATCACCACCTTGTGTCAAAATTAGGGCTGCATGATTTTGAAAAAATACCTAACTGTGGGTTTATTTTGACTGTTATTGCGATAGCTATATTAGATGCAATTTTAGAGGAAATAATCAGTTTAACAGCATTATTCTCACTTTCATTGAAAAGCATATTGAAATAATTAAGGTGTGATTTTTGCTGAGATCTGCACCTAACAGATGTTTCCTTAAATCTGAAGATTACGATGTGTAGGCCAGGAGACTCTTCAGGACCACAACAATTTAATAAAATTATGTTTTGACACACACATTTTTCCTTTAACAAATATTGTGCTCCCTGCATATTAAAATTCAGTCATCAGTCGGTCATCAGTTTATAGTTTTAGTGGGTTTGTATGTGGTCGAAGGTGGAATTGCATCTGTACTGTTCATGGTTATGGGAGCCACTTGGCTCTGCAGGGCTGTACAACCCAGCCATGACAAAGACGAGGAAAGCGGACATCTTGCCTCTCCATAACATTCACAGCTTTGCTTTATTAAAATACAAGAGAGAGGGCTAGCGAGCTGAGAGCACGAGAGGGCTGGAAAGCCAGAATAACCGAAATTCACCGCTGTTTTCTCATTCATTCACAGCGGTTAAAAACCTGTGATTCAACACTGCCACCCGAAAAAAGCAAAATATGAACAAATAATAAATACAGCACATGACAGGGTTTCTGTCCGGAGATGTCAGTCACTGCCCCTGCCACTGGCTCCTCGGCAACGCATCCACCAGTCAGAGTCGATTATTAGAGAGAGAAAGACGACTGCAGAGAAAAATGAAATGGAAACTAAGAGGGCCGGTTTACACAATATTAAAGCACAGGCTTTTAATCTGCTGTGAAACAATCAAAACATTTTTCTGTCATTCAAACTTTCCACGTTCCCTCTCCTTCCCAGGGCTTCGTCTCTCTGTCACTCGTTCTTGATCTCAGCTTGAGCTTCAGATTTTCAGTGTCTGTCTTCGAGGGGCTTCGCTAAGTTGAAAGTGTTTTCTCCTTTCGTCCAGAAACTCCAGTGACAGGCAATGTTTGCATCTGCCTCGAATGGAAAATACTTATATACTCAGCTCTTGCTGTGTCAGGGTTTCTTTTTGTAATTAACCGTGGTGGGGCTCTCAGAGTAGCGTTATCCAGCTTTCATGTGTGCTTGTTTACCAGCTGGTAGGCGCTCTTCTTCGGCGCATACTTGAACACCTGTAAATTATATACCACCCCCGTCAGTTCCGTAAGAATTTGTTACAGCCCGCTGAATGCAAAACTGTAAGTCCGATACCTGCGGTACCATAGAAAAATGGATACCGTCATATTTTTACACTGCTGTCATCGACTTGGCACCAAAGTATCGGTTCCCGTGACATCCCTAGTTGTGAGCATTAATTTCTGACCCTATTAGAAATTTTGATTGATATTTAAACTGTCAAGATTTGAATATGCTGGACTTTAACAGATTATTCTGGTCAAAGACTGGTAATGACCAGTTATTGTAAGCTCAGGGTGATATAGAT
>JAPQLA010000012.1:27836969-27850707 GCA_029822935.1 Naso vlamingii | reverse complement strand
TATATATATATAATGATGTCAATTCTTCCTGAGAATTGACATCATGATTATCTCACATGATTTTCCTTTTTTCAATGAAAAAATTTATTGCACACATGTTAAAAAAAGTGCTGTCTGCACAAGACTTTCAACGGGCATAACCTATAATAAAGAGCTAGACTTAAACTTCTTGATTTTTTGATATGGTTCCCTTGGAACGTTGGCGGTGGTAATAGAGATTTGGCGTGTTATCTTGCGGTGCTGTGATGATGCCAAAGCATTACTTGCAGATTATCCTTGTGCATTTAAACCTGAAAAAGTTTCACACCGTTGAACATCCGCCTTTTTTCAGCAGGAGTACGTCATTATTCTTGCTGTCGCGCTCATTTTTTTTTCTTTCGCGTGTAAATGTGTCTCCAGCTCCATGAAGTAAACTGACTTCTGCCCCCATCCTGCTTGTCTACACATGACACTGTCAACGCTGCATTTGGTTACCGTAGCAACAGTAAGTGACAGCGGAGCACTGTAAACGAGGAAGAGAAATGAGGGAGGTGATTGAGTTGTATGGCTGAATCATTGGCAAATCTCTGGCCTGATTGCTGAATTAATCATGTGTTTTGTTTTACACGTGTGAGTGTGACTCATAAAGCTGGGATTGTGCTAAAGTAAATAAGTGGACACATGACCTGAAAGCACAGGGAAATATGAGCAAGTGAATCGCAGCATTTAGAAATGAGATCGCATGTATGTATGAATCGAGATCGTTTTTTTTTTTGCAGTTAACCGTGCAGCCCTTCGTTGAATCTTCATATCATTGGGCCTATAAATGAAAAAAAAATTATTAAAACATCTCACAATGTGTCTTACAGTGTGCTCACTAAAACGTATGATCCAGTCACAGATACTACATGATGTTATGTGTCAGCCAAGCACAAAAATGTTTGGAATTTTTAGTGTAATTGTTTATAATTCGTCCTTGTGGCTGCCTGGTGCTAATAATACAAATAAACCGTGTGGTTTGGTTGTGAAACAGTCGAACAAACAGGAACAGTAAATGAAGCGCACCCTTCCAAGCGTTTCTTTTTTTTCCCTTCCAAGCGTGCATAGCGCAATGATGTCAGTGCTTGTTTGACCTGCTGTTGTGTTGTTGGTGGAAGAAAACTGAACATCATGAAATATTACAATTAATTTTGTCCTTGATTTTACTCTGTAATTTTGCAGAAAGGACTGTCAGAACACACGGACAGGCAGCACTCGATGTCAGACAGTCCGCAGCAGCAGCTGTAACAGGGATACTTGCAGCATGGTTTTAAAACTTGCATATCTGTGCAAGGCACAAACTGGACTATTTTTAAAGTTATTTTAAAGGAAGCTGTGTTTGCTTATGTTGTTGACCCAAGCAGATATGTTTTATTAAATGTTGCTGATTTGGTTAGTAGACGTCTGCTGTGTCCCCTCTTCCTGGGGCTGCGTTCTGTTGCTGCCACAGAGCTGCAGAAGAGTCTGCCGTAACTTTTCAGTGATGAGTTGCGTTTTTTTTTTCTGACAAGTTGGCATCACAGCGTCTGTATGTTGGAGTGGCAAATATTGTAATACTTGTCTGCAGAGAGTTGCTACTGCTGGTAGTAGCTTTCTTTCCTTGCAGGTTTACGTCTGGATGTCTTAGCTTATTGTGGTTCCTCATCTCATCGCTCTGCTCAAGTGGTTTTATGCGAGCTTTTGCGTACACAGCCGATCCATGACATTGGTATCAGTTTCTTTTTTATCAAAATACTGCCAAACTGAGCTGATTTTCCTTTGAGCTGCCGTCTCTCTTTGTCTCCTTTAAGTTTTTCTTTTCCACCTGCTGGAGTGTGCAGGAGGAGGGAGGAGTGATTGCCTGCAGTGCAGGCTTGCTACATAACATGGAGAGGCAACAGTTACCCCAGGATTCCACTGGATGCGTATGCATGTGGAGCGGCTGCATTGCACGTCTGCTCCGTGCTCAGCTGTCCATCAACACCCACCGGCTGCGTTTTTAGAGTGTAGCACGGCAAACAGCTCGAGTCACCACACTACAAGTTTTTGCGGTAATTAAAATATCACATATGACCAGAGTCTCTGAAAACCTCTGATCTGTTGACTTCAGGCCTGGTTCCAACCATTATGACGTTTTGTTAACGTAGTACAGTGAAATATGATCCGTCGTCAACACAGAGGTTTTTTATTTTGAAAATCCACCGGATGTTTAATTTTGTTTCTGTACCCATTTTCCTGTCCAGCACGATTTGCTCTGTGCAGAATTGCTGCGTTGTGCTCCACCGTCCAACAAAAACAGATGTCCTGCGCATCTGCTGAGGAGGACTCCGGATCGCCAGAGCTGTGACGGAGTCAGAACGCAACACAGCCGCAGCCGGTGGAAGCACACACATTGATTAGAATAGAAACGGATCATCTCCGCTGCCGTAACAGAGCGCAGATGCATCTGGTGGAATTCAGGGGTTAACCTGCGCTCTACATTGTTAATTGAATAATTACTTTCTCGTATTTCTGTGCCGATTATGAGCTAAACCAGCGTTGTTCTTTGTTTTCTTCTTCCTCTGTGAGCTGACTGTGTTTGTTTGCCGAGTGGAAAAGTTTTCCACACACAGTTCAGCAGGTCTCTCGCTAGTTGACTTTTTTCCCCCCTTTCTTTTCAAAGCGTGCTGCAAGTGAAGAGAAAGTGAAAGTAAACTCTGGTCGGCTTATTCCTTTGTTTTGTCAGCACATCCGATTTTAACTGGACAAGTTTTAGAGAATGCTTCGGACACTCGATCTCGTTCACTGCAGCCTGCCTCTGTGATTCAGATGTGTTCTGTCCTCAGAGCGTGATGAGGAAACAGATGCAATGGTCGATAGTCTGTGTAGTTTCTAAAGACCTATCATTTGATACCGTCACATGTTCGTGATGGCACCGAGATACTTTTGTTATCGCGATACTGCAAAACTAACGATACCGTTACATCCCTACTAGCGAGAACAAATCATAACCCTTAATGAGAACTACACTGTAGACTACAAGTTTGTAGACTTCCTAGAAACGTATCACCTTGCACTGTGCAGTTGGGAATACCTGTGTTCTACATCAACCCTCATCCTTAATTCACGGTGGCCCTGAAGTGCCAGTCACAGTCACAAAATAATAACACAACTGTAAAAAGTAAAACACAACGATGAATCACAAAATGCAATCTCAGAAAGTTGTTTTTTTGTTTGTTTGTTTTTTTTTCTTGGTGTTTTTTTTTGGTGTTTATTTTTGGTTTGTTTTTTTTTGTGGTTGTGGGGGGTTTTTTTGGTTTTGTTTTTGTTGGGTTTTTTTTGTGGTCGTGTTTTTTTGTTTGTTTGTTTTTTTTGCTGTTGTGTTTTTTTTTTGTGGTTGTGTTTTGTTTTGTCTTTTTTTTTTTGTTTGGCGGTTGTGTTTTACCTTTTCTGCCGACGTGTTCTGTGATTTTATGGTTTTACTTTTTGCAGTTGTGTTTTCATTTTGTGACTGTGAAGGCACTTTAGGGCCACCGTATGAATGGTATCATCAGATTTACACACAATAACCTTTTATAGTTTGTTGACTCACTGTAATGGAGGTAGTTGGAAAAACAATATATTGTTGTCTAATGTCTCTGATTTGAATGATGACGTGTGAAGAGCTTGACTGATAAATCATTGGCTGTTGTTACAATTTTACTCTGGTGAGTGTGTGTGTGTGCAAATGTTGTTTTGATTGAAGTACTGGCAGAAATGTATGGTGCTATTTCCCATACCATTCCCATTCTACCATACACACACACACACACACATATTGGACACACACACTCAGGCACACACTGCCTTAGCTTGGTATTTAAAGCAGTTAGGATTCACAGATGTGGTATTTTCAAGTCAGTGCATGCAGGTGATCTGTGCTGCCACTAGTTGTACCGTGAAAACATAATACCTGTTGGGCAAATGATTGATTTTGGTTAGTTTAGGTGTTTCGAAAGAAGTATATTTTGAGGGCTAGAATAAATCTAAACTCTGTTTTAATTTTTTTGAGCTTTTGTATTTATAAAAGTTTGTTTTTGTTCTATGTGAAGCACTTTAAATTATGTTTGAGAGGTGCTACTCAGATAAGTTACGTAAAGGATTATTTTTCTGTGGTTTTAACCTGCACCATCAAAGCTTTTAGGGTTGTGGGTTACCTGAACTATAGTTGTCAGCTGTCACCTGAGGCTTTCCTCATACATTTGCCAAATTAGCCCTAGAAATTGTAGGAAGGTAAACCAGTGTCCAGTTCAGTGCCCCCAGCTGGAAACTCCTTGTGGCCTCTCAAACCAACTAAAACAACTCAGACATTCATGCAGAGCTGACTAAATGCAGAGGTTGCTTCGCAGGACGTGACAAATAATAGCTAATTTGCCCGCTCCTATCCTCAAGCACATATTGGCGTGTCTAGTACGAGGTGCGGGTAGTGATGTAACTTTGTCCTGTCTAAATGTAACCTGATGCAATATGTGTATTTCTTCACAGAAACAGGAAGGTGGTCAACTACTCACAATTCAACGAGTCTGATGATGCAGGTAAGAGATCTAAGATGTGTTTGTGTATGTGGTAGTAAGACACACGCACACGTTTTCGTGTTAAAAATATTAACATCTTCCTCTTTCAAACAGCTGTAGCCTATCTGTTCAAGTTTTTCACTATGAACTATGTTTTATAAGGTTACTTTGATCAACACATCATGATAAAGTTGCCTCTGCCCAATACTAAGTTTTACTGATTAATCCTCCAAGTTATCTCAATATAACTCAGTGCAGTCTTCATCCAAACGAAGAAGTGAACAAAATCACTTATTAAACACAGTTAACGGGGCCATTTAGTCTAATGCTTCAGTTCTGATAAAGGAGAGCCTTCATTAACCTCTCCAAACCAAAGTTCTCTCAATCGGTCGCCCTGTTGGTCCTTCATGGGCTTAGCTACACTGATTGTGTTTGTACCTTTAGTTAGCTGTTAACTGTTCTGCAGCATCTTATGGGCTTGCGTGTATCTTTAGGCTTTCCTTGTTTATCTGCCTCATGACCGGTCCATGAGCGGTCGTAGAGCCTCCGTGACACAAAAGAAGACGGCAGCATGAGTGATTGCAGGGCAATGTGGGCACTAAAGCGTGTGTATCAACTCACTGAGATAAGAGACAGGAGAAAGCGTAGCCAGTATTGTTGGTGTGGCAATTAAATGTTGGAACTATTTTAAAATATTCAGTTTTGAAATGTATTAAAAAATGGGAGGGGTGGGGGTTGTGCAGTGGCCTAAATTATAAACCAGTGTGAGAACCCTGGACACTCATGGCCTGACACAGACTGCCAACGTTGGAACAGTGCGTCAGGGCCCTAATAAAATGGTGCTCTGCATGCAACACACCTACAGTGCACAAGCATCTCAAAAGAAAACATTCTGGGTAGGACTTGACAATTAATGGAATTTCAATTTCAATTACAATTTTGGCTTCCCACAATCATAAAAACAAGATGATCGAGAGAAACGATTATGTGCTGCGTGACAAGTCTGCCAGTTACTGGCACTCTGTATTGTGTTGTAAATCAAGCGCATTACTTCCCAGCGAATGTGCTCGGCTCCTCCCCCAGAGACCGAACAGAAGTTTGAAAGATAAAACAAACGCTGTGGTGGAAACACTCGTTTTTTTTCTTCTTCCACTTTAATCAAGGACACGCTTAACAGAGCATTACTGTGGGCTCACAGTAAAAGCTTCATGAGCGTCATAGGCAGCCGGCTGTCATTCATTTTCAGCGTATGTTTGCAACAAAGGGCATCTAGCGCCTCTGCTGCAGCGAGCAGCGCAAAGGCAGCAACCTGAGCGACCACGGCCGTTGATTTATCAGTCCAGCTCCTGAAGGCATAAGGAAATTACTGATGTCGTAATTTTTTTCCTCACTAAGGACATGCAAAATGCCCCAAAATACAGATTACAGAAATAATGAATATATTAGATGTTTTAGTCTTCACTAGGTTGTGACAGTGCACTGCAGCATAATTGGTAATATCAGTTAATGTTTTTAATACATTATTTATTTTTATTTCGATAAATTTATGATTTATTTCTCTGTCTTTCAGTTCAGTTGTATTTGGACCGAACATTAAAGACAGCAGCAACAGAAACAACAGTGTCAGTGCTCAAAAATGCACGATGTTCTTAAAGCCAAAAAATAGTCGTGTTAAAAAAATCAAGATTACAATTTCAGTCAAAAAAATCTGGATTATTATTTTTGCCATAATCGTCCAGCCCTAATTCTGGGTCAGTCCAAACCATAGCAACATGACAGTGGTGCAAGTATTTGGACCAGTACAGTGAGTTTTGTTTTACTGTCAGCCTGCTGGGGTCGTTCTGTCCTCCTCTGTTGTGTTTCCAACAAAAACTCAAAGACTCCCAAAGCAGATTTTATTGGATAGCATGTCAGCAGCACTTTCCAGCACATTTGAATATGTAAGCAGTTTTTATTCCCACACTAGGTGCAACCAACAACTTTCGAGACGTTCCCTATTGCGCACAAATGGAGTGCTGCACAGTAATGAGCATGGAGCAGGTATATACAGTTACTGTCATGAGTAATTTATCTCTTGATCATCATAAATACCCGAGTTACACACGCTTTTGTGTCAGCTTTTGTACACATTTATGATGTCCAGATTCCCGAGCAGGAGCAGCACTGTGTCTGCAAGGATCAGCTGTCAGTCACTTCAACAGCTGTTTGTGTCTGCGCACATCAGTACTGTAACATTAGACACACAGTTATCAGAGTTTCTCTCTCTGTAATGTAACCTGATTAATAAACATCTGAACTGAATAAAAAGCTGCAGGCTGTATTTAAACTGTGCAATGTGTTAAGCAGAGACACACAAAGAATTTCTACTGAAAAGAAACTTTTACATTTTTGATTATTAGTATTGTCTGTTTTTGATGTCCTGATTTTAAAGTCATGTCAAAAAGTCAAGTGTCTTTGAACGCTGGAATTTAAATGTGAGGCTAAATGTTTCAGGAAAATTAGGATTTGGTCAATTTTATGAACACTTCATGATTAGACAGAGAAGTGACTTTTTTTGTTTTGTTTTTGTCGTCCCCCCCTCCCCCGCTGGCAAACAGACTCATCTACTCTCACTGACTTGAATCCATAAAAATAATACAAATCCATAACTGTGCAGAAAGTTTGGCATTTGCAATGCAGGTCAATTTAAGGTGTCACCTCTAAATTTCCCGCTTGACTCCTAAGAAATTTTCGGTTAGGGGCTACAGCGCTCCTAGTAAATAAAAGTTAGTCTGGAGTCCTGGTCTGTGCATCCAGTCTGCAGAGCAGACCAACACGTCAGAGTCCCATTAACCTGAGCAACAGCGACTGAGATAATAAAACTGCTTGTGATGTTTTGGTAAAGAATGTATGTCAGTTATGGCTAAATGTAATAATTAGTTAAAAACAAATCAATGTGGTGGCATGTCTGCCTGCCTAGTTAATGTGTAACTCTGTAGTAATATGTAATTACTGTGTGCTCCTAAAATAAAAACTCATAGAAACGAAAACATTGCAGTCAGTTTGTTCAAGCCCAAAATAAAACGCTCCAGTCCAGCCGGTAATATTTTGTAACTGCAGGGAGGAGGGTCAGCAGGTGCAGGGCAGCCCTTCAATAAAATAAAATACAATAAAATATATATAATGATAAAAGTACAGCCAGTCTTATGGACTTAAAGCATGACATTTATTTTGGCCAACTGATAAATATAAGTAGTAATTAATATTATACTTTCATTCTGTTAATTACAGTCTTCATACAGACAGCTTCAGCACAGGAAGATATTGCACTCAATTTTAATTTTTTTTTAAGGAATCATATTGTTCATTTAAGAGACATGTCTTATTTACTTTTATGTATATTAACGTCGTGCTTAAAAAGAGCATAAGCAATGTAATGCAGCATGCACAATATTTCTTATCTGATTACTCAATTAATTGACTGAATAATCGATAGAATGTCGATTACTAAAATATTCGATCACTGCAGCCCTAGTTCGGTTTGTGTCCCGGTTTTGGAGTCAGTTCGGTATGTGTTGTTTTTGTTGTTTTCTATATTTTGTAACAGGACTCAATATTAGAGTACGGGATGCTCTTTGTAATCAGGCAGCAGAGCGGAGCTCAATGAAGACGTCAGCAGGCCAAGTGTGAATGTGTCCTAAACTGTGTTTAGCGACATGAGCTTACCAAGTTGTTTCATTATTGTGCATTTATAGCTGATTTATGTATGAGTATTTTCTTTAATTTTTTACTTCTAAAGACGCTACTGTTAGTTATTATAAACATTTTGATGCGTGAAGGAACATGCATCAAAACATTTGTGGGACATTTATTCTGCAAAAATAAAAACTAGTTATTAACTTGACTGCGCCAAGGAAATATTGACTACCTTTACATGGACTCCAATATCCCGAATATTGACCTTATTCCAAACAAGACAATATTTTGACTAAAATTAACATTAACATGTAGAATATTCCAGTCATATTCCTGATGGTACAGAGCAAAATCTGATTAAAAACAAGATGCGGGCGGAGTTACTCTGTAGACCAAAGACTTAATTTTAAAAACTATATTATTATTGTTATTATTATTATTATTATAGTATTGTTTTTAACTGTAAAGATAACTACAACTGCCACAGTATTCTACCTTATGTTAGGGTTTTCCCTGGGTTTTTTGGAAACAAAGGTGGCGAAGGCAGGAGTGTGTGGCACGTGCAGCCTGCACAATTTGTGCATGCAAATTTAGAATATTGTGTGTTATGTGAAAAATCACGATTTGACAGATGAAAATGTTAGGCTTTAAATTTTACACCAAGATGGAACAAAAAGATGAAAAATAAAGGTCACAAATTACATTTATTTTACCTTTACATTTAACGTAAATTCTGGTGTGTAAGATGCCCTTCAATACCTTTTGTGTTACCTTAAAGTGGGGTGAGTCCTAAACTGTCTTTTCACCAAAAATAGCGGGTCTACATGTTTTTTTAAAGCCTCATAAATTGTCTGTTGACCCTATTCCCACTTCCTGTAGGCAAGGCAGCCCGACAGTGAATTTCATATGAAGCGTCGTATTTGGATGAAGGAGCGCGCTGCATTGTGTGGAAACATGGTCGTAATGTTTGACACAAATGCCTGTCAACTTTAGTATTATCTGTGATTAATGACAAATGTGGATGTATCAGAAATGATTATGGGGGGGGCGCCCGGTGGCTCAGTCGGTAGAGCAGGCGTCCCATATACAGAGGCTATGTCCTCGCGCAGCGGACCCGGGTTCGATTCCACCTGTGGACCCTTGCTGCATGTCATTCCCCCTCTCTCTCCCCCGTTTCCTGTCCACTCTTCAGCTGTCCTGTGTAATAAAGGCACAAAAGCCCAAAAAAATATATTTAAAAAAAAAAAAAGAAATGATTATGGGTGTCTCGCTTTGCCAAAGTTGGATCTGGGTGGAAACGCGCCACAGCACATTTGTTTGGCTCACAGCTCGTGCGAACGTGGAGGTTCTCAAATCGTCTTCACGTCAGAGTACAGGTGATATAACAATATTGTAAACAATTGCAGAGTGGAATATGAGTCATGAGCTCTATAAACTGTTGTGTCACAAAATAACCCGTGTGCGCTGCACTCCTCTGCCCACAGCTGCAGAGTGATCACTGTATGGTGGATGATCTGTTTGAATATTACTTGTTTTAACTGATTGCAGGGAGAGAGAGCAATGTGCTGGGTGAGCTCGGCTGACTTTTAACGAGAGAGCAAGCGGCGCACTGAGGAGTTCATTTGAGCGTGTCTCAGTCGAAATGCTTTATGCTCATCCATCAAAAATTAAAATCCTGTTCCGCACCTGGATGATTGATTACGCACCGGATAAAGAAGGAACATTGGTATCTGATGAAGGGGAAGTTTGACTGCGTATTTATTAATGCCCTGCAAGCACTGAGATGACGAAGCAGGAATGCAAGTCTTCTTTTAAACGGGGTTAAACTAGCTGAAGTGACTTCGCTCGACTCTGTGAAGCCCAGAAGCTGGCTGTAGTCACACCCAACTTCAGTTTTGGCCAATTGGGCTGAACGCAAAGAAGGTTTGAACCCTCCGATCGCCAGTGGCGGCTGTATTTATTTATTGACTTTTCTTATGCACCGTTTCTTTTCTGACATCCATATTGCTGCTGTTACTCTGCAGTTTCTCTGTTATGAGACTAACGTAAGGAGAGGGAAATAACATTACTGCGCTCTTAATATAAACACCCAAAGTTGAGTCAACTACAATAGTGGGTACATAACGTCCTCAGACCATGCACGCTGTTCAGTTGAGAACTCAAGCTGCTGCTGCACAGCGCTGTGCAACGTCACCAAGACACACAGTCTGAAGCTTAGGTATCAGCGTCAGGAGGAAGGGGGTTTTTAAATTTTAAGTACACTTCATAAAATCATCAATTTTGCTCTGTATCAGTTGTGGAAGTCCCAGAAACATTTGAAAGCTTCACAACATCATGTCCGTGTTGATAAAATAGACCAGAGGTCTGTTGATTTGTCGCACAGCCACAGTTGAGACGTTAGTTGAGCTGGAAGCGTCGTATAATCCTCTTTTTTGCGTTTGGGAAAGTCCCAGAAATGTTGAAAAACTTAATGACGTCGTGTCTGTGTTCATTACATCATCCATGGTGTAAGTTAGTGTTATAATGTTTGTTGTACAGCTCCGTAGTATTCACACACAACAGATGTTGTGCTCTCAATGTCTGTACATTGTTTACTTTGTTTGGAATGTAGGTTATACCCTCTGAGTTTCGTTGTTATGTGTTCAAATGCTGTTACGTAAAAATTAGTATTTAGCGAAGGTAAGGTAAGGTTGTGATTAATTAAATGTAATCTTGTAAAATTTAGTGTAAGGCAAGAAACTGAAACAAATAGGCTTCAGTTGAAGAAATATGTTTGATATTGCTTTCAAACATGCCAAACCTCTCCTAACCCGCCCACCCAGCTACAGTTTGGGTCAAAAAAACAAAAAAACAAAAAAAAAACCTCTGTAGTATCAAAATTGGTATTGAGTATTTTCCTGGGTATCGAGTTTGAAATTCTACTATCGTGACGGTATACGAAGTCTCTTTCTCTCTCTCTCTCTTTTGTCATATCTTAAATTTTTTATATGTTTATATACATATGTATTGTATTAGAACTTGTTTATATCTGTAGACACCCTGCAGGCTTCTTAGAGAGGAAAAGTTAGTTTATCAAGTATATTAGAATTAATACAGTGATAAAGTTTTGAATTGGCTTTAATTTGAAAAGATCTGAAGAAAAATTTCTCATCAAAGTTCTAATCAGTCCAGGCTATATATATTTATATTATACTAAATATATATATATTACGGCAATGTAAGTTTTTCACAGATAATAAAATGAATATAGTGTGACACAGACCGAAAGTATTAGTTCGACGACCAGCAGCCGGTCAGACTGCATGTGAATAAAAGACAAAAATCTTCTGGTTTCTCTGCAGACGAGGAGTATGGTGACAGTAAGCCTAAGAAGGTGCGCACAGCCCCTCGCGAGCCAAAGCATAAACGCTCAAAGAACTCACAGGATGACAGGTAAGCCTCACATATAGATTGTCTAACAGCTTATTGTAGTATTTTGCTGTGACTTTCTTAATTAAATGATTGTTTATGTGGTTAGACAATAAATTATATGGTTCTTGTTTCTAACATGAGTCTCTTGATTACATGACACATTTACATATTTGACTGTAAATCAATCTGTTGCCATGTTCGATTTCACCACAACACATCTAAGCAGAGAGGAGCACGATTTGTTCTTTGAAAACGCAGCAGCTTTCATTAAGTAGGATGGATGTAACCCTCCTGAGGCCGACAGACACGGTCAACACTGACACGTCAGGATATAGTAGTACAGGAGCAACAAGGCTGGGGGTGTTAGGCCTGGATGGAGAGCAGCCATTATGGTGGAGAGAAAATAAATGGGTACCGTAGCTGAACAAATCCAAGTTTATGTGGGTAGATATTCAGGTGTGGCATAGCAGTGAGTTAGGCGGGGCAGACCTGATGAGTGAGGTGGACGAGAGAAGGAAAGTGGAGGAACGAAACTTAGGGGGCTGGTAGGAAAGCTGCATGCCATTCATCATACATGCATTATAATATACCACCTCTTAAAAATCTTAGGGTTTTTCATGCCAAGCCATAATGATACGAGTTTCTAATACCACCTTGCACAAGGTAATAGTCTTCAGGATAGCCAATCTGTCCCATGTGCTTAACTGACGACTCCACTTCTATTTGGGAATAATTTCAAACTATTAAAATGCACATCTGGCCGATATGAGAGCCTGATTGATGAGTGCTGGAAAAACAAAGAAAGCAGGCGATCAGTTTTTGATCTGGCCTGGATAGAAAAATAAGTGAGTACTTACAAATGAATGTCGTATATTGAGTTTTATATGGTTTAACACACTTGACAGATGAAGTGAATAGGAGTTAAGGAATAACTTTGAAAAGTATCCTTCTGACAGATTTTAACAGATTTTAAGTGTGCAATTCTACAAAATATGGATATCAAACAAGAATCCACTGGTTGTTTTTCAGTTGTATTTAAGTACAATCAGAGACTTTTGCAAAACTACTAAAATAAAGATTGGTTTCAAAAAGTAAACAACACTCAAGTGCAGTCTTGCTTCATAACATTAAAAACATCATACATTTGTGGGAATTGTGAATCAGTTACCTCTTTCCATTATTTACTCGCCCTGAGGTATGAGATGCAATCTTTGTTAACTCCCCTGTCTATTAAACTATGTGAGCATGTTAGAAACTTGGGAATGATTTTAGACTCTGATCTTAACTTCCAGAAGCACATTTCTAATATTTCCAAGACTGTCTTCTGTCATCTCAAAAATATATAAACAGATGTTTCCTGTCCAAGTCAGATTCTGTAAGATTCATGTAAGCTCCTTCTTACATGTGTGAAATGCTAATACACAAAACTGACTTGACTTCATTTGACTGTCCGAGGAGACGGGATCTGTGAGCAAGCTGTCGAGCAGTGCAGCTCCACCACTCACGCTCAAGAGCTGAGAATAATAATAATGATTCCAAAACTGAGTGCGAAGTGCAGCTTTCCTATCCGTATTTTTCAGGAACAAATCTACTTGTTGACGAGTGTAGACATGAGGCGCTTGTCTGGTGAGGGGGAAAAAAACCCTGTACATGATAAACCAAGCTGTTGCGTAATAGTTTTTATTGAAGCTGTCTTGACAAAACAGCTTACAGCTCAAACAGACCTCAATGAGATTTTTTTTCAAATATTTAATTAAAAACATTTAGGCCTTAAACACACAAGACGCTTCATTTCATTTATTCACATTTGAGAAGCAGGAATCAGTAAATGTTTGACATTTTTACAAATGTTTTTAAAATGTATTTTAAAAACTGTAACTGTTAATCAAAAATAGTTTTCAATGAATGTTCTGTCAATTTTGTAAGCTCTGTTGTATTTTTTACACTTTACAAGTAACATGTAAGTCTTGTTGTAAACCTTCCTTTGAATGGAGCAAAATAAATGTGATAATTTATTTCCTTATTCTAATGTGTTGTAATGCCACTAACAACAACAACAACAACAACAACAACAACAACAACAGCTACAGATGATGATAAGAAAGTAAAGTACAACATTTTGA
>JAPQLA010000012.1:27815755-27829228 GCA_029822935.1 Naso vlamingii | reverse complement strand
AAAACAACAACAAAACATGCTTTCTGCACAGAGCTTTCAGGGCTGTCAACAAGCATAAGTTATAATGAAGTGCTGGACTTCAACTTGAAAGTCGCTTGTCTGGCAGCCGTGATTTTTTGATGTGGTTCCCTTGTCCTTCATTGCTAAACACTGGATTTTGTAGTAACGTTGAAGATGGTTTAAGAGATTCAAAGTGTCATCTTTGCAGTGCTGCGATGATGCCAAAGCATCGCTTTCAGATTATTACTCTTGTACCTTGTTATCAGGTTTAAAACCAAAAAAGTTTCACATGTTGAAATGTCCACCTTTTTTCGGCACAAGTATGTCATCACTCTCACCGCCGCCAGGGGTATTTTTTTCAGCAGCACTCATGTTTATTCTTTCGCAAGTAAAATGCAGCTCCAGCTCCATTAAGTAAGCAGACTTCAGCCTCCCTCCTGCTTGTCTACCCATGACACTGTTAATGCTGTGTCTTGTTACTGTAGCAACAGTGAGTAACAGCGGAGCGTCGTAAATGAGGAAGAGAAATGAGAGAGCTGATTGAGTTGCTCGGCTGAATTATTAGCTAACCTCTGGCCTGACTGCAGAATTAATTGGGTTTTTTACAATGTGTGAATGTAGTGCCGTATGAAATCACTTTTATTTTTCCAAAATTGGGTTTTTTCCATTTTAATTTATTGGAATTGTTTTTGGATTTTTTTTTTTTTTTTTAAAACCTTTTATGCTAATTTTACCATTACAGAGTGTGTCCACAATCTAACAAAAAATGATGCAAGCAACAGTGTGCTAATGAGTGCTTCAAACAAACAAAATATTGCATATACCATGTTATAATAAGCTTTGCATTGCTTTAAGTACAAACAAAAAGCATGACAGCAAACAAAACAGTCCTTTTCAGATTTGTAGGTTTCTCTTTCTTATTTACACGTTCGAAATACATTTTTCAAATCAAATTATCTTAATTCCCTGTGTATGAGAGCAGCTGTACCATCACTGAGTTTCCTCTCAGGGATCAGTAAAGTTTTCTCATTTTAATGCATCACTATCATTGGGGCCATCCTACATCACAATTTGCATGCACACAATTCACTTAGTAGGTTGTCAAAAGAATGCAGACTGTTGAGTTGATGTTTGTTTGCCAATGACACATAGAAATGGTTCGGAAACTGCTTGCCCTGTAATTTGGGGTAGTTGACGAGTTTTTGTAGTGTTTTCCGACTTTGCTGGTGTCTTGGGCGGCTGTTTTGACATGCTTGCATTGTTTGGGAGGGGGGTGGGAGTTGTTTGTGAAGTGACGTACGGGTGATCCCATGCGTTAGTGACCCCCCAAGAATGTTCTCCCCAGATAAATGTTCCTTTTTCTCCAGTAAACAGAATTTTGGTCCAGTTATGGTCAATTCCTTGATATTCGGTGTTGAACAATAGATTTTGTTTATTGGCCAATTCCTCAATTCCATCCACAAATCCGTGATCACAGAAATGATAGGGCCCTATGAGTGTGACTGATAGAACATTTGGGATTGTTGTTATGTAAATAAGTGAACACATGAATACAGCGTGATCTGAATGCACAGGAAAATAAGCAAGTGAAGAACTGTCATATAGAAATTAGGTCGCAGACGTAAGATGTCTGAATCGTGATTGTGATTTATTTTTTTTATTTTACTTTATTTTTTTAGGATTAATTGTGCAACCCTAGTAATTATGAGAAAAGATCTTGTAATTGTGAGATCAGGATTTAGCTTGTCAATCATAGTTACTGGATAAAACAGTAAACAATAATGGCGCTACCAAAGTTGATCTGTTATTAGGCTGCTTCCTTCTTGGGTATGAGACACTGGGAAATAGTGATGATTCTTTAAAAAAAAAAAAAAAAAAAAAAGACAATGGTATGAATACTTTAATGTCAACAACACTGCGCAGGTATCTCATGTTGTTGGGATTGTTTGGTAGGAAAGCCCAGGCAGGCATGCTGGATGTCGCTGTCTTCCTGCAGGAGCAGTTTAACAAACCTAGGATGGTTCATGTAGGCTTTTATAAATTCAGACATTTGAAATGCCTCCGAGCCGGCTTGGTGGTGGCTCAAAGAACTGTCCCATGCTGTACCGAGTTTTGCTTGCCTGCCGACAATTGTATTAATTGTGTTATAGTTTTGTCATAGCCTTATTAGTAGAAGTCGCATTCATCTGACAATGACAGCATTTCTGAGGGCAAACTCTGTCAAAAGATGACTTTCAAGTTTCAAATACAGTCTGTTGTTTGACCAGATGAAGCATGAGACAGGGAGACAGAAGTTGCTTTTTTGCTTTTGGTTGTACTCATAATTTTCTTTCTTTCTTTTTTTTTTTTTTAAGAGAATATACATGTCGTGTCCCTTTATACCTTTCATGTCGTGAACCATCGTGTCACCCTGTGTTCTTTACATAGATGACAGTGATGATGACAGGGAAGTGAGTCGAAAGCGTACAGTGCGCCAGGCGGCCTCTAAGGCTGTGTCCAAACAGAGGGAGATCCTGCTGGGTGATGGAGGCAGCGAGGATGAGGAACATGAAGACCAAGAGGAATCCTATATGGACCGTATGTAAAACTACACTGTACACTGATTAGGTCAATTAAATTTTATTTATTCGGTGTCAGATCAGAATATCATCTCATGACACAGGTCTAGACCATACATCCTTTAATTTACAGGGACCCAACAGTACCCCATTATGCAAGTACTTGGGAACAGAAGCAAGGCAGAAACCTCAAACATAACCTGGGTCAATGGTGGGCGGCCATCACTTTTAGAAGATGGAGGAAGAGAGAGAGAGATGCAACACTAACAAAAAAGCAATAATTATAATAATAACTAAATGCACATGTTCAGGACAGCTACAAATACCTAGGGATCCCACAGGCAAATGGGAACCATGAGGAGTTTGCAAGGAAGTCAGCCACAGCCCAATAACTACACATTAAGGCAGATCCTGAAAAGTCAGCTGAGTGGGAGAAACAAGGTCCAAGCCATTAACACGTACACCCTGCCAGTCATCAGATACCCCGCTGGTATAATAAGCTGGCCAAAGGAAGAGAGAGAGGCCACTGATATCAAGACAGTGAAGCTCCTCACAGTGTATGCAGGGTTTCATCCCAAGTTCAGCACCCTGAGACTGGACACTAAGCAGAGCGAGGGAGGCCAAGGACTGGTGAGTGTCAGAGCCACAGGCCAGGATGAAACAGCCAGGATTTAGGAATGCATCAGGAAGGTGGCCTCTAAAAATGAACTGCTATGTGAAAACCCCAGCCAGCAGAAACCTGGAAATACGGAGGAGAAGGATGAACCATTACGGAGGGACAAGCCCCTACACAGCACGTACCACCGTCAGATAGAAGAAGTGGCAAGAAATCAAGAAATCCACTAAAAAGGAAAAAGGCTAGATTGAAGGACAGCACAGAAGCACTAATCATGGCAGTACAAAAGCAGTCAAGTAGTACTGTGGTCTACCACAGCAGAAAGGACCCCAGGTGCAGGCTGTGCAAAGACGTTTCTGAGACAGTCCAGGAATTAATAGCACGATGTAATATGCAGGCAAGAACAGCATACGTGAGTCATAACCAAGTGGCTGGTATAGTGTACAGGAATATCTGCGCTGTTTGGGCTGCAAGTCCTGAGGTCTGAATGGAAGACACCTCCTAAGGTGGTTGAGAATGGCTGAGCTAAGATCCTGTGGGACTTCCAAATCCAGACCAACAGACTGGTGATGGCAAACCAACCGGACATCGTGTTGATCGACAAACAACAGAAGAAGGGAGTGGTGTTAGATGTACCGATGCTGAGCGACTGCAACATCAGAAAGGAGGAACATGAGAAGCTTGAAAAATACCAAGAAAAGATGTGGGGGGTGAAGACAACAGTTGTGCCAGTGGTGAACGGAGCACTGGGGGCTGTGATCCTCAAACTGGGAGAGTGGCCCCAGCAGATTGCAGGTAGAACATCTGAGGTCTTTGTCCAGAAGAACACAATCCTAGAACAGCTAAGATACTTGGCAGAACCCACATCCCAGGCCTTTGGTAGAGGACCCGAGCTTGAGGAAGACACACCAACACCCCCCAAGAGGGAGTACATATGTACATGTATTTTCAGAGTCTGTTACAGCATGCAGGTACTGGACACCACATAGGCATAAATATCCCACAATCCAGATCGTAGTAAAGAAAATAAAAACAACATAATAGGCAATGGCAGACTAAAACAAAGGCTTGGGTGTAACATCAATAATACTGTATTTCAAGTAAAGTCTCACTTTGCGAGGCTTAAAATATGTTACTAGATTACTTTGTTGTTAGGACAGGTTACCTGGATTTCTTTAAATTTTATTTTACTGTAACCTTTATTTGTTCAGAGAGTGTCCAGCCCTTAGCACACACACAATTTCACATTCACACCTGGAAGATGCTCAGTACAACAACAGTCTCATCTGTGGCCACTGAGCTGCTTCACTGGAGTGACTGGGGATAACGGCCACCTGTACAGTTCCTGCTGGTTGTGGGTTTGAACCGGCAACATTCTGATCACAAGCTCGCAACTCTTACCAGTAGGCCGCAACTCTCCCATTGTGCGTACCCACCCAGGATAGAGGCTCACAGAAAGTAACATGATCTGTGCATGCTAAGCATTGTGTCCCAAACTACTGGTTATTGTACTTTTACAAAACTGTGTTGAACACTGGCACGCATTGTGAGTATTGAAGCATAGTATGTGATTCAGGACACAGCCTTGGTCTCACATGTGATTCCAGATATAACAGGAAGTGGTTCAAACTTACCATGCGTCACTGGGTGTTGTTAAGACTCTTAACATTCCATTTCTGTGTGCAGCAGACGAGTCCGGCAGCGATGAGGACTTCATGGTTGAGGATGATGATGACAGTGACTATGGTCACTCCAAGAAGAGAGGCAAGAAAGTGATACGACGGGGACGGCCAGACAAGAGGGAGAAGAAAAGCCCCAAACCTCGACTAAAGGCCACAGGTAAGAATCTGTTGGTCAGAGATTCAGGTCAGGGTCAGTAGTTGACTCTGATTTTCTGTCCCCAACAATTAGCAAAAAATCCTCTAATAGTAAGTTCAAAGTCTTGTAAAAGTTCAAAAGAAATCACTGAAGACACCCAAAGTTGAAAGCAGTAGAGTTTATTCCCAGTAACACAGCACAGGCCAATAAACCCGAGTCTCTCCCTGGAGAAGACTGAGTCTGGACTGTTCTGCACCCTGCTTTTATACTATACCGAGTCCCTCTTTCTGCTGTCTTTTTAAAATTTTTTTTAAAATAAATGAGCATTTTCCGTCTTGAGTCTTTTGGTGTCACACCAAGTCAAAGTGTGTGACTCCACCTCCCTCAGACCTGCCCATCTTGGCACAGATTTCTACTTGTGTAGGATTTTTGCAGACTTGTGGGCTCTCAAACACCTGCGAGTTATCTAACGGTAGGGAACTTCTAGTCATTGGAGTACATATCAACACAGGCCGGAGCCGACCACCCACCTGCAAGATATCTGCTGGTGGGGAATTTCCATCCGCTTCGGCCTGATTTGGCTGCTGCCACATTTAAGTTCAGAGAGAGTCCAACTGCCTGAGGATCAACCTAAGGTTCTGACAACCTTGTTTCTCAGCAGACTCCAAATACATTTATTTTGAATACATGTTGCATTTCATTTTTTACTACAAACTACTTCAAATACATGTTTGTGTTTGATTACATGAGTAATGTGATTAATATGGTTTATATTGTAACACATGCATTCATGATTAGTATTTATGGTTAACATTGCTCTCTTAACTTGACTTTTCACTACAACAAATCAAGTCCTTCAGATACATTAGAGTATGCTGCTGAGGTCACTGATTAATCTGCAACACTAGTTGCAGTTATCAATTCGCAGTAATAGCTTTATTTAGGCTTCTGACAGGCAACTTTGGCTTTAGAGTGAGAGTTATATCGCCTTCTGTTGGATTGGCATTCTCCTGGCAGCATCTTAGGCCTCGTTCAGACTGCCAGTCCACATCAGATTTTTGGCTTATCCAAAAAATAAGGTTTCAAAAAATCTAAACAGAAAAAAAAAAAAAAATCACATGAAATTTGCAAATCCAATCCAAACCACATCATGGTGCGATGGTTTGAATTACAGTTCAAATTTGATTTGTACGGACGCATCTTCGGTGCGGATGCTCTGCTCGCTGAAATCGGACATCAGAGTCTTTTGCATCACTTTATGGATGCTGGGCACCTAAGTGGAGTGTCTTGATGGACACGACAGGGTGCAAGACAGCCACAGATCCTGACAAAGGTCCTGCAGCACAATATTAAATTTGCATGCCACATCTCCGCATCAAATGCACATGTTCCCACCAGTCACTGCTTTGTGTTCAGCATAAAACTCACCCGCCATGAGCGTAATGTTCATCGGTCCGTTCTGTCAGGTCTCTCTGGTGCAGTGGAGTTCAGCACTGCAACTTGACAGTGCAAGTGTTTGGACAGCGAAATGATGCATCTCTGTTTTTACATTCATCGTACTTTCGTGTCGTAAAGCTGCATCACTAGCGCACATTCTGACGCCTGCGTCGTTACCACAGTAACCCGTGCAGATAGGTCGGTACAGAGCAATGATGGATGCAATAGATCCAATCTGATCACTTGCAAATGACAGGGTGGACAGTCTGTGTTTAAAATCTGATGTGAGAAACAAAACAGATTTGTCTTTTCAAGATTTAGCCTCTTCATGCCCAGTAATGAATGGATTTGAAATGAGGCAATTAAGACGTGTTTCAAGTGTAGACTGTCAGCTGTAATTCAAGGGCTTTAGCAAAAATACTTCATCAACCATTGAGACATTTTTTTTTAATAGTCCTTCCTTTTTCAGAGGTATTGTACAATTGACTGTCAAGCCGTTTTATGGACAGGTGTGTCCTGATTCCTTATTGTTTTATGAAAAATTAAAGTTGGGGTAGGCAACGTCTGGAAGTCAAGCTAGCTGTAGCATGAGACTCTTGTTGAGGCAACTTTGCTGCACCCTCCCTGTTTTTGGTGGAGCATGTGTTTTATATTGTTTGTTGACTCTCTCTCTCTTAAGGCCAGTTTACAAGAAAAGAAAACACCCACACACTGTCAGTACTTGCCAAAAAAAAAAAAGATAAAATTTAATGAACTACGATATTTCAGTCATAGACCTTCATCAGGTCGATGCTGACAGAGTGAAAAACACAACTTTTTAAACAAGAGGCAGGGTCCACAATTCCCAATCAAGACATGAGTCTCACTGATGGCCAACCGATCACACCTTGTGGTTCAAAGTGAACTTCTCCTCCAGTAAGTTAAATCAAGGTCAGTGCCAAACATCCATAAAAAGACATACATCAGTTTGCATAGAAATGTAGAAAAACAGACATACAACAATACAAACGAGTGTAGAAAATTCCAGTTTACACCAAAGACTCATGACGAGACATCTTTACTTTAAGGGATAAAGAATAAGTATTGAAATATACTTATCAGAAATATATAAAGTGGAAACACTGTCCATGAATCCATGTATTTTGACGACCCCAGATGCCAATCTTTAAGGCGACCTCGGCACATCCCTAACAAGCTCAGTGATACTGTACAGAGGTTATTTTTTCACTTTTTACATAGAACATGACAATGCATTTACTCACTGATATTTAAATAATCAATACTCAAAATTCTGATTCATGTTTATTGTGGCCCTTAAAAAAAAATAGTTTGACGATTAATTTTCTTTTTTGAGAATTGAGATGGTTCACACAGCTCCTTTGTGACATTTTTTTACAATTTTGGCAAATTGTTTTCAGCTAATTCAAACATGTTCTTGCACAATTTTCCTCAAGTATCTCTGTTTATTCTACAAGTTGTTTTACTGTAGTTTTCATGTATATAATTAAATAGGCATCTAAACCTCAACAAGATCAATCATTTAACAGAGTTATTAGAGAGAGGATAACGATCCCTGTGACCAGTATTGAGCAAGTGACTAGAATGAGAAGGTGTGGTTAACAAAGCGACTTCTGTTGCTTTTTTTTTTTTACATCTTAAAACTTTTTTTTTTTTTTTCTGGTCAGTAATGAGACTGAATCATATTCTGATGAACACAACTTTTTTTCCCCCCTCCCTCTTTAGTGACCCCCAGCCCAATGAAAGGAAAGGGGAAGGGGCGCCCCAGCACCAAGGCCCTGGAAAAGAGCTCACCCAAAGAGGAGGAAGAGGAGGACCCTGAGAGTCCCCTTGAGGAAGAGGAGGAGGAGGTTGAGAAGAAAGACACCTCCCCTGCCCCCAAGACAACAAAAGAGGCTGCAGGAGGAGATGAGGAGGAGGAAGATGAAGAGGAAGAGGATGGATCAGAAGAAGAGGCACCCTCTGGAGAAGACTAGAAGATGGTACCTGCTGAAGTCCATCCCCCATGTCTCTCTCTCTCTCTCTCTCTCTCCTCTTTTCTCTCTCTCTCTTTTTTTTGTGCTTAGAATTTTTTTTTTGTTTTTTTTTTCTTTTCCTGTTGTTTTGTTTTATTTTGTTTTTCCTCCTGGTGGCCTGGCTCAATGGTTTGGACTTGGTGTGCTTTTTCCTTGTTTTGCCCCACCCCCAACCCAAACATTGTGCTGATGTGACTACACCGTATATGTACAGAGCTTTGTATTTCAACACTATAGTCAAAACATTCAGCCTTACCACCCTCCTGTCTTTGTCATTTACATTCACATTTTAGTGGGAAAATCCAGACAAGTCTCTGCCTTTCCAAGAGTGCAGTGTTCATGCGCATCCGTCCTTCAGTGTAAACAAGTCAGTTGACTTATGTTTGTGTTGTTGTGTTGTTGTTTTTTTTTACCTTCCCTGAAATTATCAGTAATCTGACATGACTGGCGACACAACTTCTTACCAGTTTATTCACTGATCTGTGATTACAGGGAAGTTTGTTCAGATCTTCTCAGTATGAGTAAATAAAGCGCTGAATTAAAAAACAATGTTGAGTCAACAAATGCAGGATTGAAGCCTTTCGTCTCTCCTCGGTACTTGATGCTTTTAAACCAGGAGCATGTTTTAATAGGGCAGCATAAGGTTGTTGTTTTAGACCTTTAAAACTCCTCTTTCTGTTAAAGCAGTGTCTTTTAATTTAATTTTTAACCATCACCCTGCTTGCGCCCTTCAGATTATATCGGTGCCCTAAAATCTCGTTGGGTGGCTGTGTGGAGAGTGAAATAAAGCGTGTTATTTTGAAAGGTATTTCACTTGTAGCTTCTTTGTGGATCAGTTAAAATTGGTGTGTCCTGCTGTTATATGTTGGACTGCCACGACTGTCACTTGTTTCAAGCCTGTGTGTGTGTGTGTGTGTGTGTGTGTGTGTGTGTGTGTTTTTGTACTTCTTTGACTTTGTATGAACTTCCCCTTTGAGGGTCTGGCTTAGTTTTTTTCTTCTTTCAGCCCATCAACTGCCTGTATGAAACGGTTTCTGTTAATGTGCTTTCACATACATCATTCATACACCATGCTACATGAAGCAACCCCAACAAACGATTCCCACCTACTTGCATGGCTACAGCGTCTCTCAATATTCAATCCCTTGTGCCAGGCACCCCTAAATCTTTGTTTTTTAAGAAATGCAAAAGAGATGTTTCTTGTTTTTTTTTTCTTTTGAGAGTTGAAAAATGAATGTCATTTTTTTCTCCTGTTGGTTCATTGTTCTAATTCTCTATTAAGATTTTTTTTTTTTTTTTTTTTTTTGTAATGTTTGTTTTTTAAAAAAAGGAAATAAAAATGTATCTTGATTTTAAAGAAAAAAAAAGTTGACCCTATCCAGTCTGTTCTGTCTGATGGTTGGACCAGCCATCCTCCCTTATTTACTTCTGTCCCTTAATTCACTCTTCTCTCTTTCTCCCAGTCCTATCAGCTTAATGGTTATTGTTGGTATCCACGTCCATTTGTTTCTCAAAGCTTTTTGTACATCCATTAGTATTTTACAAGCAGATACTTCTTTCAATTCATGATTATAGAGTACTGAGACTCCGAAAAGGTCAGCAGCTCAGTATATATCCGGCATTCATTGTCTATTAATGCCTTAATTTTCATTACGTTCAGTTTCAGTAGTGGCTCTGATGGCGTCGTTGGAGGCCTGAGAATGTAACCTGTCCTTTTAGGTCCTTGCTACAAGTGGCAAATTAGGCTTAGAATAAGTCAGCAATTTATAAGATCAGCAGACCATCCAAAGCCATAAACGATCTCAAAACTAGTGACTCAGAACTGAGATGCAGCACTTGTGAGATTGTCCATTTTTGAGATAAGCAGTGTTTTGATGTCAAAGCAAGGGAAAAAGAAATATGAAAAAGCTGTTGTGATCTTGGGAACATAATTCACTATTAGGTGTTTGTCAGGAAATTCTTATTCATCCCAAGACTGCAATGGAAATCAGTCCTGAATATTTACAGGACACACTTGAACCTAATCTTTGGTTCAGAAGCACATTCAATTGTTCTACAACTGTCCTTATTAGCAGGTTAGTGTTTTTCTATGTTCAGGTCCTAAACTGGCACCCAATCCTTAATGTCATTTTAAGACGATTGGATATGAATAAGAAGACAAACAGGAAAAAAAGAGTTCTGTTTGCAGTAGGATCAGACACAGTGTCGATCACAGCACGGAGGGCTTGAATGAGGGTCCTCTCCATCATCCCACAGGGGGCACATGGCATAAGGCTGTGAATTTCTCCTCTTTCATTCATTCTACAATTTCTTCTGTTGTACTGTTTTTGATGTTTTTTTTTATTATCTACCTTCAGTTGTACTGGCAATGTAAATGTAAGCCAAGTTGTGATTCCTACAGGAGACCAGATGGAGAAGCTTTTGTCAGTAGTGTGAAAAAGGAACGCTGAACTCTTGAATCTTTTGCATGTTGTGGAAAAAGTGCAAAGCGATGATGATGCTGGTGACGGCAATATTGTGGTCTTACAAAGTATTAACAACGATGTTGATAATGTTTTGGTTTCCCAGCTTCTAATAAAGGCAACCTACTTTTTATACGGATTTAACTACTTGTTTTGTGATGGTGAGCTCTGTAATGTGCAGGTGGTTGTTTCGGTTAGATTTTTTTGGCATTACTCTGGTTCTGCCACTGATCTGATTAATGAGTTAAACAACAGTAGTGCTCAGACAGTGCTGAACCTAGAACCTGTTTCACAAAGGATGTTCAACAAACTGTGAGTCTAACCCTGAACTCTGAGTTGATTTACCCTCAGTTTTGAAACTCTGAGTTTCTGGTTCCAGAACACCTGATTTGAGTTAGTTCAGTTTACTCTGAGTGAGTTTATTCTGAGTTACACACATGCACCACGACTGTAGAAAACCAACATTAATGGAGCACCGATACTATGATTCACCATGGCAACAGTGGACAAAAAGAGTTCCCGCTACTTTTCTCCTGTTGAATTAGAAATCTACATGCGCACATATGGGGAGTACAAACATAATTTTAAAGATTTAAAAAAGTAACACTTCTGCAGCCTGACGGAGGAGGGGCGTGAAAGAAAATTGCTGCTCCAGTAAATGTGTACGTTTGAATGTGGCCTATTAATTCAATACGTAATCACACTTACAGGCTAATATTACAGGTGAGAATTGAATCATATTGAACCTAAAATTCATTTTCATGTAGGATATCCTGTGGGTGAAAAGAGTTTAAACAGGTAAGGCTCAGGCGTGACAGGCTCATGGTGGTAACTTACTTTAATAAGATTTAACAAAATAAAAATCAGTAGTGCTGTTTCAATGTGCAGCTTTATCCCCAACATAATGATTTTTCACATGTCCTCTCACCTGTATCCCATTTGGTTTATTAATTAGGCCTGATTAACATTTTGGTGATGTTGGTAATTAGAGGACGGATAAGATTATGCTGATATATAACAGATTGTAAAGGAAAACGGTACCACAATGGGTCGTCATCTGGAAATGATAAAACATTTAGTCTCAAAATCATCTCCTGACGTTGCCTATGTCAATCCCTGTGCAGTAATGCAGCCTCTTCATCTGTAAAATGACATTACAATCATGTTCGACACAGATACGTTTTTTTTCAGTATGACTAACAGACTTTAAACCAACTGGGATTTTTTTTGTCAAACAGTTGTAAAATTTTGCTAAAATGCATGTTATATATGGACTGAATGAATGAATGAGGACATGAAACGTTTCTGTGTGCTGAAAGAGGGAAGAGAGAGAAACGTCGAGGTTTGTTGAAGAAAGCCTGGTACCAACCAGGTTAGCTTTACAGACTCTGTTACTATAGTAACAGACTCAGAACTTAAGTTACTTTGTGTAACGGGCTGGAATTACTCCTTTCTCGGGTTTGACTTACCTCCCTTTGTGAAACTGAAAACCCAGAGTTTCCTTCATTTCAAGGTTAATAGACTCAGAGTTTTCATCTAACCTGTTTTGTGAAACGGCCCCTGATTACGAAGTTTTATTTAAACTTTACAGATCTGTGCATAACATGCCTGTACTGGGTTTGAAAGGTGAGCAGCTGACATGCCCATAGACACTGTTTACACATGCCTGTGTCATGTAATTCAGCACTCTAAAATTCCAAATGGCACACAGTCATCTGTTTTAAAATGTTTAGCCTCCAGAGTATGCAGCCAGTAAGTTAAAAAAAATCTTCTTAATACATAACTAGGGCAAACGTGAAAGTAGATAGAAGTGGGGGGGGGGCAATGTTGAAGGGAAGGATGGCCCAGCAAGCAGGTGTAGATTTTGCAGACAAAATTTAACTTCAAAGAAAAACTTTTCATCAAAGGAAAAATAAAACCTCACATGCTTCACCACGACATAGGACCTGCCATTTCCACGGAAGAGCCCTCGCACCTCCTGTCCTTGGCCAATCAAGAATGATCTCCGGAATTAGTACTCATCTTTTCCAGGTGGCATTGATCTCCCTTTTCTCTCTTTGGAGATGAATAAAACTTATCTGTATTTAACTGAATATTTGAGTTGGCATAAATATGCATACATTACATATACATACACATACATTCATGTGAGTGAACGATAAACATTCCCTTCTTTGAAATGACTAAATATTACAGGAGAAAATAAAAACCATGTGACCCAGAGTTCATAAATAAAATCTAATATAGTGCGAAAAAACCCAAAACGAGCAGTTTTGAAAAAAGAGACGTGACATCAGCAATGACAGGAAGTCACAGACGGGGACCATTGTATTTACCTGTATCTGTATGCAGTACTCACAGGCCCATACAGTATCTGAGATACATTGCAAGGGTTATTGGTTGCTTTAATCCTCCCTACTGTCCATGCCGAACAGAATCCTTTCCGTCTTTTTGGAACAAACTTTCCTCTTTGCTTAAAGCTGGAGTCTATGATTTCTGACATTGATCAAAATCATTATCTTCATTTTGATGGTGTTTAAGGCCTAAAA
>JAPQLA010000012.1:27799933-27815655 GCA_029822935.1 Naso vlamingii | reverse complement strand
AAAAAAAATATATATATATATATATATATATATATATATATATATATATATATATATATATATATATATATATACTGTAACTACAGTCCCTTTTAGTTGCTTTGTAATTTGCACATAACAGCCATAGTTACTCACTGCCAGCGGTTTATGTAGTGACCTAAAGTAGCACTAGCAAATCAAATGATTACTTTCACATCAGAAAGATTGATTGATCTGGCGTCGGGTCTTTTGGCCTGATGTTAATGCAGTTCCTTAGACTTGACAGAGGTTTTTGAGACCTGATGCTTCTCATCTGATGTCTGATGTGACTCTGACAGCTGAGGTTGTTCTAATATGAACACTGTAAGCTAGTTTGGTTTTCAAGACTGATCTCCTTCAAACTTATTTCTCCTTTCTGCTTACCTTCTCCTGCTCCATCTAAAGAATGTTCTAATGTTCATCTAAAGGAGACAATAATGTTTTAGTCAAAATAAGATCACATGAATTATTTAGAAACTAAAAACGTGTTTTCATAGCCTACCTACCTGACTCGCTTGCCAACACCAGGACTTATGTGTGCACAGTACAGTGGCTATTTTTAGGGCTTGTCTCATGTGGTTAGTTCAATAACCATCGGAAAGTTGAAATTCTGTCAGTTTTTATTCCGGTTGGTTGGAATATGATAACTCCAATTTTTACTGGGACACAGCAGATCTATACTGGGGCACGTGCCCCTGTAAAATGGGTCTAGCAACGCCCATGTCCAGTAGACTTCCCTCTTCACAATACCTGAGCAATGATACTGCCACCACTAGGGTTGGGATACACAGCAAAACCATGGTTTCTTTCTTTGTAGTGCCTTGCAATAGCATAATACATATTTTCAAATTTTTATTCTTATAGCTGCTTTATAGTCAGATATTCTCAATTTAAGATATCACTTAGTTTGGCCTACATACAGTATATAAAGCCACAAGGACACTTCAGCATGTATGACATTTGTAGACATACAATTAATGAGCTACCCGATTTTAAACATTTTACCTATTTGAGGATGACAAAACTCTTTGGTGTCATAAGTGTTTCAACAATGCGTACATTTGCCACATCCATCAATGCCATGCACTTCCTCAGAAAGCCAGTTAGTTTTCTAGTCAGGTTCTCTGTACACAGATGTAACAACAGAATCAGCATCATTTAAAAATGATCAGAATCATTTTTACCTCTTTTACAGTGAAACCTGGGCATAGGGGCAGTGATATGCTGTAAAGTAGGGTCACATTTAAGTCGACCTCTGTGTTGGTTAATATTGCTCTTAAAGCTTCCTGAGATGGTGTTGTACCTAGACACAAAGGTGACTCTGTTGTCTTCAAGTCTACAAGATGAATCAAGTAGTTGCTCTCTTTAGTTTTAGATTTGTTGATAGCTGCATTGATAACATGTTCCTTGTACCCTCTTTGGACAAATCTTGTCATCATAGCAACAGAACATTGCAGGTCATCCAGGTTTTTATGTCTTTAAGACAGGTCTGAAGGTTACCTAACCTACTGGTATCATCAGGCCTCAAGGATAAATATAATTGAGTGTGGTCTGCATAACAGTGAAAATTAATATTGTGTTTTCTGATAATATTACCTAAAGGAAGCATATACAGGATGAATAAAATTGGTCCAAGTACAGATCTCTGTGGAACTCCGCAGCTTACTTTGGTGTATATAGAGGACTGACCATATAAAGTGAGATCTATCTGACAAATATGATTTAAACCTTTTTAATGCAATTCCTTTAATGCCAATTAAATTGTCCAATCTTTGAACGGTCGATGACATCGAATGCAGCACTAAGATCCAACAGAATAAGTACAGATAGAAGTCCCTCATCTGATGACATCAGAAGGTCGTTTGTAACTTTGATCAATGCCAATGCAGTCTCTGTGCTATGATGCATTCTAAAACCTGACTGGAAAACTTCAAGTAAACTACTGCTCTGCAGAAAGTCACATAAATGATTTGCTACCACTTTCTCAAGAATCTTGGAGAGAAACATAAGGTAAGATACTGGTCTGTAATTGGCTGGAACCTCTGGCTCAAGAGTGGGCTTTTTAAGAAGAGGTTTAATTACAGCTTCTTTAAAAGACTGTGGTACATAGCCTGTTAGCAGAGAAGGATTGATTGTCTAGAGGACAAGAGCTAAGTAGGGGTAGAATTTTTTTAAGAAGTTTATTTGGGATGAGATCTGAGAGACAGGATGAAATAATTGTTGAAGTTAGTTGCTGAAGGTCAATTGGAGCAAAGCAGTTGAGGTGAATATCTGGTCTTACAGCTGAATCTAAGCTTCCTGTGTTTAAGGATTGATCTGTAGGACAGATGCTGATGAATCTTCTCTCTGATACAAACAATTTTATTATTGAAAAAAGTCATAAAGTCATAACTACCAAGACCTATAGTAATACATGGTTCTAAAGAGCTCTGACTCTGTGTCAGTCTGGCTACAGTGCTGAAAAGAAACCTGGGATTGTTCTTATTGTCTTCTATTAATGCTGAGGCTGCTCTAGCATTGCGGAGAGCCTTCCTATATGATTTAAGGCTATCTTGCCAGGCTAAGCGTGATTCCTCTAATTTGGTGGAGGGCCAGCTCCTTTCTAGTTTACAGGTTGTTTTTCAAACAATGTTTAGGTTCAGAGAAATAAAGTAATTGTGCATTTCATTTTATTGACTGTTGCTAACTTCTGGGATAGAGAGTGAGGAAGGACATAGCTTAAACATAGCTTAAATAAAACTTTACTATATTAAACAGATATTCATCTGCAGTAGCTTTTTGTTCTGAAATGAACACTTTTTTCTCATTTTCCCTCAGTTATCTGACTTTAGCATTTCCGTCAACACTTAATTTGTGTGTTTAGATAGAAAGCATTTAATCAACTTGTATGTACGGTGAGTAGAAATCAGCTTCATTGGGTTCTAGAACACAGACAACTTTGATTACAAAATGGTTATCAGATGGTTAACATTAACAAACTTTCAGCAAACTCACAACAAACTTCCAGTAGACTTCTGACAAACTCATAACAACAAACTCCTCCTATAGAGTGCATAAGTCAGGCCCCTCTACTTCCGGGCCACGGGACCTTAATTTGGAAAGAATACGAACAGTAGTCAGTGGAGAGGGACAAATTATTTTTTGATCCCGTTTGGCTTGTGCCCTGAATTACACATATGATGGTTGGCAATTTAACAGATAATTTTTCACGTAAAGAAAGTTGAATTTTGTTGTCAAACAGTAAGTAAAACAATGTTTTTTGTGAGGCTGTCAGTGAGCTACATGTCCCGTCCTGGACAATATACGCCATCAGTACAGACATGGCCGTCAGCTTGGTAGATTTCACAGCGTTTTTCCAGGATGAGGGGAAAAGTATTAAAAGAGGTGAAAACCATTTTAAATCGGCTCATGTTGAGAGCTGCAGCTACTTGAAGGAGGAGTCAGTTGGTTCCATGAGTCAGAGGAGGAAAAATGTCATGACATCAGTTACGCGACCAGAATTGCAGTCTTTATAATTACGTATTTTCACAAGCTAATACATCGACCATTTGATGACAGACATAGACTTCTGGACATGACTTAGGCACTATATTTCTGCTTCTTCTTCTTATTTAAGGGGGGTAGTTCTTTTTCGTTGGTTCTATTTTGTTGGTATAAAAACAAGTAAGCCCTTCTCAAGCTGGTTTGTCCATTCTGGGCTACTGTAGCAAGGTGGCACTGCAAAATGGCGCACTCATGGAAGGGAGGACTCGCCCCCATGTAAATATATAACACCCACTGTAAGGTTTACATAAACACTACTGTTTGCTATTAAAAGTGTTTACACACTATTTACAACATTTTGTGAGATTTATATTCAATATTTCTCAAAAGATCATCCTAATCTGTGATCCTCATTGATGATCAATGGCAAAGACCTGGACAGCTCTATGAAACAGCTTAGTTACATGCTATGTCTAGGTAAAGGGAGCTGCGGTAATTTTGACTGTGTGTAAGTGCATAATCCACAGTAACATTATCAGTAGGCTACTCAATGTATTGGTTTGTTTGCAAGGGGACTAAGACACAACAGGGACTTGAGGGCATCTTGAAGTCTATGTTGAAATTCCTGGTAACAGAAATTCCAATATGACTTAGCCCGTCTTTTGGTTTTGATTTGGGTTATAGGCCATTATTACCTGCTACATTTAACAGTGATGCTGGTAAAATAGAGAAAAAAGAGAATAGAGTAAAAATGATTATTCCAAATGATTAATGGTAGTTTATTAACTTAGTGTACATGGGAAATGAAAAAAAAGAAAAAAGATGAGATATACTACAGACTCATTTGAGTTGTACTGTACATCATTTATACTTTGGCTTGTATAATTAAATCCTAAGTTTGATTTTTGGAACATTTTATTTCATCACTGACTACTGAATCAGTCAGTGAGGACGTCAACAGGTGCTGCCTTCCAGAGACTAAAAGTAAACAAGTGGAACTGAGAAAAGAAAAATAAAGAGACAACAGAAATTCCAATATGAATTGGAAGAGACAAATTTGCAGTTTTCGAGCACTTATGTTTTGACAAGTCAAAGCTGTCAGCCTCTTAACTGTTAATTAACCTCAAGCATAATTGTTTAGCCTAATGGAGAACATCAGGCGCCAGAGTGCAAATACTATTCCATCTATATTAACTGAATTTGAACTAGGCCAAAAAATTCTGGAGTAGTTTCAGTAGTTTGTTTGTTTCCCCTCACACTGAAGCTTCTCTGATGAAACGGGCTAATCTTCACTTACATTCGGTGAGTTGTTACAATAATGGTGTTTCCATTATTCTGTCCACCTCTTTGCACACAATCACAAGGTGTCCTCCTCAGTCGTGTTATAGTGATTCCACCAACAGCACATGGCAATCAGAATTTATCGAGCGGTAGCCAATAAGAGGGCTTCTTTTAGGGCGAGCCTCCACCGCTGTCAGCCAACCACAGACGTGGAACAGGACCCGTGCCTCCGAGTTGTGCAGCGATGCAGTCACGTGACGCAGGGAGCAGGAATGCCAACATGGACCCGTGGCAAGGACGGGATGTGAGCGTGCTACGACAATAACACGACGGATGAAAAAGGAAAACACGAAAACGAAGAAGCATCGACGGCGCAGCTTTTCCCCACCGAGCCTCCTCCGAACCACGCACGGTAAGTCGAGCCAAATATGCGGGATCCCGGTGCTAGGATCATCTGGAGAGACAAGGGAGTATAAATAGAACATTTTTTTGACCCAGCCGAACTTGAGACTCGTGGATTCCAGTGCAGACGCAGTTGTATTCATGCGGATTGCCATGTTGTCGACAGCTACGCATCTGAAATACAGTGAAACGAGTGTTTGGCTCCCGCTGACAGGGCGATTGTTAGCCTGATGTTCGGTTTCCTCGCCCTGCGGTTATGGGCGCGTCAGTGCGGGCCGTGTTTACCGAGCGCCCTGTTCGTGCACTAAGTGTGAGGCCCTGCTGCAACATGTGCCTGAGGGTCTGACAGCAGCAACAGACACATTTCACAGAAGCTAATGGGGAGTTTCTTGCCTCTGTAAATACATGTATTTGGATTATTTGGGCTTTCTTTTGAGGTCTGCGGATCAGAGGGGTCCTGATGCAGTGGCCCTCCCCAGCTGGTTAAAGTTTCATTTTTACTAACTTCAAATCTGGATAGCATAAAATACAAAAATGTATTTCCTTTGAATATTTATTTACCTTTTTGTTAATCTTTTACCACTGCCTGGCTACATATAGGAATGTATTATGTAACAAGTGGCCTGTCTGCGACCAGTTAGTTTATATTGTGACAGTGCGTATTTTTAGAAAAACTGTCTTTGTCAAATTAAAACAAACAGAAACAAATTAAGCATAATGTGTGTCAGTGCAGGGGAGGTCATCTGGCCCTGAGCTGGTTGGCCAATCTCACGATTAATGGTTAAGTCCCTTTTTGCTCTTTCTGTCCAATAAACCCAGACTTTCCAAATATGTGTACATCTGCCAAATATTCAATGTTTAATCAATACCGTTATTTATTTATTTATTTATTTTGATTTAAGGAAAATTGTGTCATGATGACTTGGACATGTCATGTTGTTATTTCAGTATTTCCCTAACCTGAACCCAAATTAATTCGAAGTTAACATTAATACAGTTTTGTCTCTAAGAATTTAACAAACGTGTTGTCTGCAGACTCAGTTATCATGATAAAAAGCAGCTGTTACATTACCTTTAAAGTTTAGAATCTTGGCACTGAGGTAAAAAACTAGCTCTTCATGGAATTTGTACTTTTTGCTTGGTAATAAAATCCAATCTCAATGTTGCCTTTTCAGGTTTCTGCTATCCCATATCTGGATAGTGTTTTCTCAACGTCCTCTCCTCTGCATTTGGTCTGGATCAATGGTGTCTCTCAGCAGCAGAACACTGAGTTTGGAGGCCGACGTGTTCAGGGACAGCAGCAGCACCCTGTTCTCCCTCGATTTGGGAGATAGAGCCCACAGCGAGGGTGGCAGTTCAGCCTCCTGCGGCAGCCCGGAGGTCGGGGTGCTGCGGGCTATGCACAGCTCCAGCCCTGGAGAGGAAGAAGACGAGGAGGAGGAAGATGATGAAGACGAGGGGGACCATCTGCATATTTTTCTTGGAACAGAGGGAGAAGAGGAACTAGCAAGTCAGGAGCCTAAGCTGCCTGAATTCTCTTTTCACCCATCTTCCCCATTCTCCCCCACCCTGGAGGACATAGAGGAGTTCTTGAGGGAAAAGATGGAACTGGTCAAAGAGGGGCTACTGACTCCAAAAGAGGAGGCCTCCCCTCTACCATGCAGTGACCCTCCATCCTCCACTGCACCCTCGGCAGCTTCCCCAGAGACCTGTAGTGACCCAGGGACCAGTGCGTCCCACTGTACTTCACGCCCAAACACTCCTCAGAACAAGCAAAACCACACCAGCCCTGCTGACCCTTCCCCCTCTGCCCAAGTTAACCCCCCACCATCCACCTTAACCCCACCCATGCTCCTGGGTGGTCCTCTTGTTCTCCAGCTCCAGGCCCTACCTGTGGCCCAGCCTCAGACACCAGCAGGCTCTCCTCCTGGGGCTCAAAGTGGCATTTGGCTCACTCATTTGGTCATGGGGCTGCAGGGTGGCACTGGACAAAATCTCACCCTGCTGGCCCCACAGGTGCCCTCCACCCCCACCACTTTGTTGTCACTAAACAGTGGTGACAACAAGTTAGCTGACCAGAAGTACGTGAAGATCGCCCCTCTACCCATCACTATGAGGACTCTAGAGATCACGGGTGTGACTGGGGTTGGAGGGCAGGGCAATGGTTTGTTGAAGGCCATGGCGTCCCGGGTGGCCAGAGTGCCGCCCACAGAGAGGGTCCATAAGTGCTCCCACCCTGGGTGTGGGAAGATGTACACCAAAAGCAGCCATCTGAAAGCTCACTTTCGCCGGCACACGGGAGAGAAACCCTACACATGTAGCTGGCCTGAGTGTGGCTGGAGGTATGTGACACGTTGTACTGTATGAAAAATTACAGTAAATACTAAGTTTAAGGTCAGGATCGAAGGAATGCAAGTTTTTTGGGAGATTTTCCATCTTGTTGATTGAAGGGGTTGCTTCAGATACTACTGAGATAATAAAACATGGTTCCTTAAGTCCAGTTAGTGTGACGATTCAATTGACTGATTTTTTTTATTTGATTAGCATTCAAAATCCCCCCCCCCCCAGTGAAATACAAAAAAATTATATTCAACCACATAATGCGACAAGGGACGAAGCTAATCAAAAAGGTGTAGGCTGAAGCTCGTGTTTGTTATGCCTACCCTTTTTACAAAAACATCTTCAGCAAGGCAACTCAGTTACATAACATATTCACATAAGACTTAAGGACAAACAAACTTTCAGACATCTTAGAGAAGTAAATAAATAAATAAAGTTCCATAACAATAATCCAACCAAAATGACCACTAAAGATTATCAAATGTCAAAACACTGTACAGGTTTGTATTTACTATGAGGCAACATTATCATTCTGACAATCATTTGACTCTGTCTGAATAAATAAAATCTAGTTCAATTGTAGATTACAGTATTTAAGTAGCCAAGTGTCTTTAGTTAGGCAACTAGTTTACCAGCTAGCAGTAATTGAACAACTATTAAAATATACACATACAACATACAGAGGAACAATAGACAAATATATTAACAAAAACTCCCACTGAGTTATTTAGAAGGACCATAGCAGCAAGAACACCAAAAATGTAAGCGGGTTAAACTTTTTCCCATTTTTTACCTTTTTTTTTGCCTCATGCGTTGGCAGTTCATTGTTTTGTTTTATCCAATGTTAATATGAGTGTGTATGCCGGCTAAACAATAACAAGAGAGGAAACCAAAGGTTTCTCATTGTAGAACTCTTGTGCTCCATGCTAACACTGTATTGAGCATCAGCAGTGTGGTAACAACATTTAAATAACTGAATAGTTTTAAAAATTAGTTTGAAGAAGTAGGGCTGCAACTATTGATGTATTTAATTATCTTTAAATTTGTATATAAATATGTATAAATTTGTATATATGTATATAGGATAAATATATAAATTTTATAATTATATGAATCAGAAAAAAACAGACAAAAACTCATATTTGTTCAGCTAAAAACTGTCATATTTCATCACCTTTGCCTCCTAAATGACTAAGTTAATTACTGAGAAGGATTGTTCTTGATTTGTTACTTTTTCAGTTTTCACAAAATAAACATTAAAATGCGACATTTCCCAACGTTGGAATATTTGGCCAATGTTAACATACTTTTCTCCTGACATTATCCCATGTAATTGTGCTGAATAGGCGCACCAACTTGACAGACGTAAAAAAATAAATAAATAAATAAAAAAGACAAATAGTGCTCAAAACTTGATTTATACATTTCAAAAATATTTCTTTTTCAACTAAATATAGCATATTAGAACCATTCTACATACACAGATATGTGTTCATTTGCTGACTAGTGAATTCAGCTGTTCAGTATCCTGTTACTAACCTTCTTCTCTTCAGTTGTTGTGAGGGAAAGATGTTTCTACTAGTTAAATTAGTAGTTAATATGCATCAGTTATGTTATTATATGGAGATTGCACCAATCCCAGATAGAGTGGTGACTGAATGACTTTTGTTGGCCAGCCTAGAAGTTAGCATCACACTGGTTCCTCCTCAAAAAGCTTAGTGTGGCGGACTTTGAGACAAAGATACTGGCATTGCAAAAATACTGACACTCATTTTAGGACTCATTACTTTGGCACTAAAAGCAACCGCATTATATGACAGACACTAAAACATAACATATTTTGCATCTAAAATCTCTCCATCATTCACTATTCCCAACACGAGAAACACCAAGTAGTTTTCATGAGAGTGAGGATTAAGCTTTGATTTCAACCACTTGAGTAAAGTTTGGTCTTGTGTGAAAAAAACTTTGTTTATCTCGTTTTGTCACTGTGTTCTGTTTTGTGTTGCCAGGTTCTCCCGATCTGACGAACTGTCTCGTCACCGCCGCTCTCACTCTGGCATCAAGCCATATGAGTGCTCACTGTGCGAGAAGAAGTTTGCCCGCAGTGACCATTTATCCAAACACACGAAGGTCCACCGCAGCTCCCGGCCCAGCAGGATTATCAGAGCCACCGTGTGACACCCTCATCAAGCCTAAACCCTACCCTGCACCCACCCACCCAGCCTGGTCTGGCTTTGACCAGGGGGGTCCAGGACTTCCTCAGGACTTTTGGTGCTTCACAAGCAGAACTTTCAGAAGAATCTTGAGAATCAGCTGCTGTTGCCCTCTCATTGCTTCCTTTTTTTCTGTCCTCCCCGCTGCTTTTCTCATTCACCTTTTGAGCGGCTTGTCTTAAACTGAGCGCACAGCCACCTCAGGAAAAAATCCGCTAAACATGGATTTCCTGGCCTACACACACACACACACACACACACACACACGGAGGACAGCCTTACAGAAGCTCCTCTTGCAACCACTGCTTGCATACTGTTCCTGTTACCAAGCTACCGGGTGCTGTTGAAGTAGGATGGAAACTGGTAAAAGGAGCATCTGTCATTTTTAATCTTCTTTCTATTCTAATGATTGCCCTACTTTCTCAAAGCCAAAGGGCCTTCATGCATAAAGCTCTCAATGTTTTTGTACATTGCTCAAGTGGAAATTTAGTCTATTAGCATTTCATATGCCATGTGCTCTAATCAGAAGGCTAGCAATGGACATGTTTACATAGGGTGAAATCATGATTAAAACTGCAGAATCTAAACACTCCTCTTCTAGATACCTGGATCATTAAAGTTACAGTATGCCCTGAGTGAACGGCAGGACTCTTGATATTGGGGGTAAATGCTGAGACATAGTTTTTGAATGACTAAACTTGTGGCTTTGCTCCCAGTTTGGCTGAGCTGAAAAAAACATGGTTTTTGCATCCAACTACGGACCTTTATTGCATTTGTCCAATTAGTATCCGCCCTGTTTTGACCTGTATGCCTTTTCTCCACCCTAGTATGCCCTAATTTTTATCGATGCCTTTGTTCAGATCACAAAACCTCACTTGATCCCACTGTTATCATATGACTGCTCTTATTTAACTGTGATTCTGAACTGGGGGTTGCCAAACCAGAAATCCCTGTTCTGGCCCTGCGAGAGCATGAAAACGACATCCTTGGTGCGTGACAGTCATAAGCTCTTTGTTCTCCGAGACTTTTGAAATCATTGTGCAGCCAACTTGTGTGGCCTAGAAACTACTCAGTCTATATGTTATGTTTTTGCTGAATGGTGCAAAAGTGATGTGAAACACTGCTCTTTTTTCTTTACATTAGCAGTTAATGTAAAAAATGTCCCTGGTTATAGCAGCAAGAAAAGCTAACAGCTGGAATGGCAGCTAACATATATTCAATCATCTACATATTAGCATACTCAACATAATATGTACTGAACATGTACAGCTCGTAGCCTTTATATAGATGTTTTTTGTCAAAGAATTTTCAATCAGTGCATTAAGCTATTCAGTCATGTTTCTGGAGAGTTTTTTGGTCTGTAATGTGAGTTTGATTGTAGCGTGATCAATCTGTGGAATGTCAGACTGATAATGGTCTGGGATTTGGAGTCCCACTCTTCACATTCACAAACCATTAAGCTGAGTCTGCTGGTCTCAAGTGCACTTGTGTTAGTGGAAAGTGAGAAACAGTCGTCGTGCTCTTATGACAGTTCCATTTAATGTATTGGAACCATGCAATGCCAAAAACAACCATATTTTCAAAGAAGGTTATCCTGCACTGCGCATTGCAGTTACTATTATAATCTATTCCTCGCTCTCAACACTTGGTGCTTGTAAACCTACCAGTGCTTCACATGAACAGACTGTATAACTGAAAGTATAATGTTTCACATAACTGGACTGTCTCTGTCAAACCAGCAGACTCTTTGTATTACAAACCAAACACTACTGGTAATCTTAATTTCACTCTACTCAAGCAACATTGGTGCTTTTGGGAAAAGCACTTCTCCATGTAGCAGTGCGCAGTCATCTACACAGCAGTCATACTCACAGCTTCATCTTTTAGCATCATGGATACATTAGGTCTCACTCTCGAAAACCATCCTTGCTTACTAATGCAGAAACTCATTCAAAGCAGACAGACGGGTAGTCGGGTTTATCTGTCTGAATCAGTGCTGTCTTTATGTCTGAGCCTCCCCAGGCTGCTTTTACTGACCTACATCCAGACCTGTATGCCCTAATCATCGTCATTCAATGCTCTCTCTCTTCTCTGTTTCTCTCTCAGTCCTGCCTGTGTGTCTGGTTGAACACAGGATGTATTTTTTTTAATACCAGAAATACTATTTTCCTATTTGCAAAAATAAAAGCAAACAAAAAAAAAGAAAGAAAGAAAAATATTGGATCCTTTGTTTGGTCATTTTTTGAGAAATGCTCATTGAAAAAAAACTGCTGGAGGGACAGAATGTAAGTTGTAGTATGAGCTGGGTGTGAGAAATCCAACAAAGGAAAGGTGTTACCTTTATCATAAATTTATTGTGTGGAATGACATGGTCCTATTTTGACATGTCAGTAAATGATTGGCCAACGCCAGCTCATGGTGTAGAGCAGGGGTCGGCAGCCTTTTTGACATGAAGTGCCATTTTAAAATTTTCTTGCCAGGCAGTGTGCTATAACAACCATAATGTTAACATAAACTTGAATTATGACACAACATTAAAAATTTTATCTTCAAGGAACTGTATTTTTATTTCACAAATGTCGGCAACTTGCATAGCAACATTTTGAAAAACAAGTTTCCCCCATAATCAGGACATTGTAATGATATAACTACACACAAAACACTGCCATACTTAAAAAAAGCATTCATGTCAACCTGAAATCATTAACATTACCAGCCTCTCACCAAACTGGTTCATCAGCAGTAAACTTAACAAAACAGTTTTAATTTTTCAACTCCCTGAAGTTACAATTTACACACAGTTCTCATTTCAGCATACTGCTTTCAATGACTTTCATTTACAGTGTTGCAATGACAGCAAACGTAAATGGAGATTTAAACAAAACAAACGTGAGCACTATTCAAGAATAGTCATTTTTATGAAACATCCACATCCAAGATGAAAAAAAGAAACCAGGACATTTTTATTTGCGTAGGCTGCTACAAATAAACAGATTCCTGCCAGTCAATGTGATCCCTGGCCCTGCTTTTCTTTGCTGAGCTCCATTATCTGGGGGTTGTACTCAGTCACCAAGTTGCTCACAGGCTTCGGAGTGATCAGTTGTAAAACGACTGCTGGAGGGGCTAAGCACACACTTTATGTGTGAAAAAATCTGCTCACATAGATAAGTTGATCTGAAGACCATCAGCAAAGCCAGTGTAGTGTCCTTGAGACAGCTGAACTTCTCCGTCCATGAGGGCTGGACTGCCCAACCCTTAGCTTTCTAAGTTAGCAGGGCTGCCATCACTGACCAAAATCGCAGTGCCAGTGATGTGTTTTTCCCCATCTGCAAGGCAAAGAAGCCAGCGAGTTCTAGTCAATCAGACACAAAGTAGGGAGGTCGGAAGAGGGTGTCAGACTACCACCAATTACAGGCCATGCAACAGCCAGTGGCTGTGTGAAACAGGTAATTTGGCATACGGACCAGAGATCACTTCAACATTTAAAAAAAACTCAAACCAATAGTTTGTGTGCCATTGGTCAAGCCACTGCGTTCCAGTGGTGGCATGCGTGCCTAAGGTTGTCGACCCCTGAGCAATATTATGTAAAAATATGTATTTATTTGCTGTTTGGCACCCCTTACAGTTTCTAAATGCAAGACCTCTGTCATAATCTATAATACAGTATCATACATCGTGGTTTGACTGGGACTGTCACGTTTTCAAGCTTTGTGCCCCTACAAATATTTATACAAGCTAATATGTCCCGGTTTTGAATAGTCCCCGTCCTGGTTTTAAACAATCGAATTACCTATGGAGGTTTTTTAATCATCTTTAATCAAGAGCGTGGTCTTTGAATTTGAGAGCATGATTTATTGATTTCATGCACAGATTTTAAATGCTTTCCCTCAAACCCTGTCCTACCCTGCCCTGCACTCAGAAAGTTCTTGCACTTTCTGTTAGGATCGGTATACCACTTTCCGATTTCGGCGCTTCTAGGCTACTCTGCTGTGCTGCTAGTCTATTCTGCTACTAATAGCTGCTAATGGCTACAGAAGCACGGCTAAATTACCATCACTGGCGTGACTGCCTTAATCCTGACCTTCTACTTCCAGTCCAAGGGACCTTATTTCAGAAAAGTTTTGTGCAGTAGTCCGTGGACAGAGACAGACTATTTTTCGATCCCACTTAAATTGTGCCCAGATTCTCAAATATGATATTCGCCATTTTAAAAGATAATTTTACAAATCAGTAACGTCAAAATTTGCTGTGAAGATAGTTAAGTAACCTACCACTAAGTTTTGTGAAACTGCTCAGTGAACTATGTCTCTTGTCTCACACAATATACATCATTAACGCTAACATGGCTGTAACTTTAGCACAGTTTCTGTCACCCTCCTTCAGAACAAGGGAAAATTGATTAAAAGAGGTAAAAATCATTACAAGCATGGGCACTTTGAGAGCTGCCGCAAACAGAGAGTCAGTTCTGTAAGAAATCATTGTTAGGATGACAGTTGGATGTGTAGTCTCTCTAAATACATATTTTCAAAGTCTTATACTTTAGCGGTCGTATAAACACCTGCAAATTTCTTGACCTGCAGAGTCATCTTTTAAATTGAAAAACATATTTGAGATTGGCAGTACAATTTTGGTATTTTTTAAAATTTCTTTTTTCTGTCTTTTTTCCATTGACTACTGGTTAAGTTTCTTCCAATATAAGGTCCCATGGGGTCCACCAGAAGGGGCGTGACTAAGCCACTCTATGTACATTGTTTATTCCAAAAATCAAAAAGCTGGAGAAATGCATTAAATAAAGCCCGGGGTAGGGGTGGATAAACCATAAGCTGAAACGGGTTAGTAACTGCTCACATGGGATGCTCTAAAAATGAGTGAACGCCCCCGCAACAAGGCAGCAATCATTTCATTAGTCAGTACTCCACCTGACATTCTAATTGTCCGTGAGCAGGGAAGAGATCAGAGAGCAAAAGTTTCCCCAGCTCAAAGATGAGGCCAAGTGTGAGGAGAGAGACTGAAGCTTGAGTGCAGGAAATCTGTCCAAGGAAGCATTATATGCATTCAAGCATGAAATTAATGGGCACGCCATTAACTTGGCACTTTACCACATTTTATACCATCTAGAATCACCCAACACAAATGCATGCATTATGCTCGCAGACTTAAGTTCTGCGTTCAATGCAATACACCCTGTCAACTCCACAATAAATTGTTGGACATGACCATTCACTCAGCCATGTGCCATTGGATCCTGCACTTCCTCATAAACAAACAGCAAAGAGTCAAGGTGGGTAACAAACTATTCAGCCCCCTGACTCTCAATACAGGAGCCCCCCAAGGCTGCGTACTGTCACCTCTGCTCTTCTCACTCTACACCAGTGACCTCACATCCAAATGCAGCTCAGTCAAGTTTTTCAAATATGTGGACAACACAACAGTAACTGGACTCATATTAGACAACAACCTCCAACTGAATAAAACAAACCATATTGACTTCAGAGGCAAACAAAACCCCAAATCCCTGGTCCATATTAACTCCAACCCAATAACCTCCACTGCTTCATTGAAGTTTCTGGGCACCCACATTTGCAGTCGCCGTAAGTGGCGCATCAACTCAGAACACATGATCAAAAAAAAGGTCAATAACGTTTATATTTACTCAGACAGCTCAAAAAGTTCAGAGTCTGTAAAAAAAAAACTCCTGGTCTGCTTCTACACATCCACCTATGAGAGCATCATCACCTCTTCAGTCACAGTCAGGTATAGAAACGCTGACAGTCACTCACCAAGTAAATTACAGTGCAAAGTCAACAAGGCCTCCAAGATCACCAACACCACTTAAAGGGGAATTCCCGTTTTTTGACACCTGGACCTTATTTTTAGGAATAAATACGCTCATATACTCACCCAAACAATTTTGGTGCAGCTTGGAGTCCTTCGGACGCTATTTAGATCCATCCGATATCTTCGTATCCATATGATAGTAGC